>JBBPBT010000850.1:22320344-22439144 GCA_037974875.1 Cicer bijugum | reverse complement strand
TATATATATATATATAATTTTTTACAAACTCTTGATGAAATATATTCAATAATTTTTTTTACAACTTCTCATGCTCACAATTAAAATATCATACTAATAAAGCAAATAAATTTAGACTACGCTACAATATAATTCAATAATAATATTTTTTAAAATAAAAAGTATTAAATAGTCAATCATATTTTTAAATTTTTACATCTTATTTTTGGGTTTGCATTTTACATTTTATTTCATCAAATAAATGCAAGTACCATTATATGTTGAAAAATAAATTAACAATCACATTACAATGAGTCAAACAATTATCCTATATAATAAATTATCATACAAATTTTATAAAATATTTTAAAAATTAAATAAATAATTGTGATAAACATAATTTTCTCTCATTTTAATTTTCCTCATCATATTCAATTATTACAAATAAATAAAGTAATATTATAAGATAACTATATTTATAATACTTAAAATATTACATATAAAACTTATAAAATTAATTAATTAATATCCGCGCAGCGCGTGGGCCATGAGCTAGTTTCTATTAAAAGTGATGAAGAGAAAATAAATTTACAATGTACCAGTAATATTTTAGTAATACAAACCATTATTTTTAAGTAAAAGTCCCATTTTCCCACATGTGTGCACCAATCAAAAAAATTAAACCAAATAATAAATTAACAGCCATAAAATATGAATATAAAATCTTTTCGTGATAAAACATTTAAAGAAATTGATTCTTTAATAGTTCTTAAAGATGTATCAAAAGTCATAAAATGTATTTAAATAAATCAAATAGCAACCATAGAGTAAATAATTAGATCAAAATAAAAATAACAATAAAATGTATGCAAGTTATGCATGCTGTTAAACATATATAATCCGAATATAACTAGCCACACAGACATCCACACAGAAGTCACCCATACCAATAGGAAAAATTAAACCAGCCACACAGGCGTCCACAAAGATGCATATGATATGTCATGAAATGATAATGATGGTCAACAGGTACATGCCACCATCCACTTAGATAATCACACAAATCATCAGACACTTAGACAACCACAAAGATAATAATATTTAAAACACAAATCACCAACCAATTAAGCAACTACAAAGATAACAATATTTAAAAACACAATTCATTAGCCACTGAAGCAACCACAAAGATAACAATATTGAAAACACAATTCACCAGTCACTTAGTCAACCATAAAGATAACAATATTTAAAACACAAATCACCAACCACTTAGACAACCACAAAGGTAACAATATTTAAAAACAAATCACCAACCACTTAGGCAACCATAAAGATAACAAATCACAAAGGTAACAATATGTAAAACACAAATCACCAGCCACTAATGCAACCACAAAGACAAAATATTTCAGATTAAATTTTTTAATCACAAAAGACATCAAATTTATATTCTCATTGATGTTCATAGTTAGAGCTCAATAACTTCAATTCATAAATATACATGTGAACAAATATCTCAAAATCACCATTTTCATTTTAATAATCCATAAAATTCGATTTGGCTACTTGTTATTGATAAAAATTAAAACTCATATCACTAAGAATATAATAACAATAGAAATTTTATTCCCTTCACTATAACGTTTTCCGCGTCATAAAAATGAACTATACATTAATGCATTTCAATAATCAATTTTCTCATATTGTCAAAATTAAAAATATAAAATTCTCATCAATTTCCTCATGACACATATATTGTTCATAAAAGTCAAATTTAAAATTTAAAATACTCAAAAAGTCAAGAGTAAATATCAAATACATCGTGACAAACATATTACTAATGATATCATCATAAAAATTATAACTTTATAATGAAGTACTCTAAGACATCGTGATAAACATTTTTACTACAAATATATTTATCAAGGGATAATAATAAAAATCGAACTATATAATTAAGTACATCAAGATAGATGTATTACTCAAGAATCAATCAAAATATTATAGTTAATTTGTTTACGAAGAAAATAAAATCAATCTTTTTCTTTTAAGACATCCAGACATCATATCAATATCTTATGATCCGCTAGTTTAATATTTACCCTAACTCTGCATGGGGAAAAACCCTTACCTTAGCGAAGCCCTGCATTTTAACAAGCATTGCAGATTCACACATTTAATTACATAATCATCTAGTGAAGAAATAATTATACATTGTTGAGCATACAATTTAGAATTGATTGGTGGCATATTAATGTCTGACAAATCCCACAACAGAGTACATATTATGTGGTTGCACTTGTTGAGAGATTTGCGAGAGACGGGAAAATACAGTTGGGGTTCAACGTGTTTGGCAACACTTTATAGAGAATTGTGTAGTGCATTTGAATCCGGTGTTATGTTGATCGGTGGATGTTCACATCTACTTGAAATATGGGCATGGTATCATATGTCATTTCTTGCACCAATAAGTAATCTTGAGCCTCATTTCCCATTCGCAAAAAGGTAAATATCAAAAAAATTAAATATTATATTTATAAAATTATTAATTAATTCACTAACATTCAAATTTATTTTTGTAGATATAGTGGAAAGGGTTTGAAATTTGATGATACACCTCATTATCATACTGCTGGATATCGATAAAAAATTGATTACATGACCATTGAAAAATATTATTGATTAATATTATACGGACATATTAAATGAATAATTATAATATTAATCATTAATTTCTCCATTTTATAACTTATCACTTTATAGAAGTCAAATCCTTAATATATATACTCCATCCGTCCATTTCATCCTTTGTTTATATTACTCTATATACATATATGTGCAATTTTAATATTGTATGTATTGCTGTCCATAGCAGCTCCTCTTACATCAATGTTACTCGTCTTGTTTCTGGACCATAGGTTAAGGTTATTTTATATAATTTGTATTTTAATTTCCTAAAACTTAATTGAATTGTAGCATTATAAATGAACTTGTCAAACCAATCAAATGGTTTATAAACTCTAATTAATTAAGAATAAATCGATCGAGAGAATATAAATTTATACTTTACAATTAAGAGCTGAAATTTTGAAGGAGTCATCACACTCACACACTAAACCTATGAAAAGTGAAAACTAATTATCACACTATATTATTGTTTTATTTGGGGTATATTCACACTTGTTATTTTTATATATATATTTATCAATTGTGGATTGAATTTGAGAATATATCTGAGTATGCTCTGTGTGGAATTTGAAAATCATTAGAGTTAAATGAGTATTAAAAATAGGGAATCTTTTAATATATGCGTTTACTTAATGATTGTCGTGAAAATCGTTAGAGTTAAATGAGTATTAAAATTGGGAAATCTTTTAATATGTGCATTTATTTAATGATAGTCGTGGATAGAGTCAGGGTATGCTCATGCATTTCATTGTACATGGCGACAGGATGAGCCATGGTGATAGTGGTGACCGGATGGGCCACAAGATGATGCCATGTGATTTGTCGGTTCATCTTATCCTTATGGGGATTGTCGGGTCGTGTAAGGTTCGCGATAAACTGCACATTTTTGGTAAATTGTGCTAACCCGTGATAAGTGGCACCTCGGTAAATAGTACTTCAGCCTATGATAGGCGGCACATTTACAATTTACGTTTTAGTAAATCGTGCTTACCCGTGATAGGTGGCACCTCGGTAATTTAGTACTTCGGCTTGTGATAGGCGGTACAATTATGATTTACGGCCCTTCGAGGAGGGTTTTGATTGGAAATCCGAGTCCATGTATATTGGCATATATGCATTGCATTAGGGTGCTTGGCACACGAGTCATGTTTGATTTCAAGGTTATGATTGAGTGTTTGAACTCAAGTGATTGTTGTGGTTGTGCCATAATTTCTAAGCGTGAACGTTTTAGATTTGTGTGTAACTGTGATTGATTGCAAAACCTTTTCGAAACTCAAGTTATCATTGTGATTATGCTATAATTGCTAAGTGTGATTGTTTGGATTTGTGTGTAAGCGTTGATTGATTTCGAAACCCTTTTAAAAGCTGAATTTTGCTGTTTTCTGTTGTTTTCTTATGTGTATTCAAATACAAAAGTTTGTATTCGAATACACACATCCTATTTTAGCTACTTACTTATGTGTAGTCGAATACAGACATGCTATTTTATGCATTTGAAATTTAAATGGTATGTGTTAATTGTTAATTTCGGTTGGTGACCTTTTACAACTATTGTTGAAATCTGGGCTTTGTCCTCATATGAGAACCAAGACCATCCTACCGGTTAGTAGCATGTAGATGGGAAGGTAGTTGGACACACCTGACTGGAGCTGTGTTAGGAGGATCTTGCGGGACGTGTGGAGATCACTCGGGTTGTACTGTTTTTTGTAGTATGATCAGATTAGCTGGATGTATAGGGACTAGATGCCTTTCTTTTTGGTTGTATTTATTTGAATTTGGAAGACTGTACCTATACCAATATTGTCACCTTGACATTTTATTTTGATGGGTCCATGTACCACTTTTTGATGTGACGTGGGGGAGTTAAAATTCTTGGGGAAGTGCTTTTGTATAGGTGTCTACCGAGAATACCCCAGGGGTATGAGCTATGTCTGATAGGCCTCATAGCCCCAGCTAGACTTTTATTTTGATGTGTATATACTTTGGATTTGTATTTCAAAAACTATTCCGCTGCTTGTAAATACTGTTTACTTTTGTCGTTGTGTTACGACTTAAATATTTATCCAGAAGTATTTCCTTATTTATTTCTTTGTTTTCATGAGTTTGCTTTGAAAAAAAAAATACACTCACGCTATTAAAAATTGGGGTGTTACAATTGTGGTATCAGAGCTTTGGTTTGGATTTCTTTGGGGCTGCGGAGCTTTGGTTATAGATTGTAGGTCAACCTGTTGTTTGGGAGTCGTTATCTGATCATGCGTTGGGATAGGTGGTTTGAGTTATCAGGTCTGGAGAAGTTATTATGCGTTGATGTAGTCGGAAGTTAGTTTTGGAATTATTTGAAGTAGTGTTAAGACTCTACTTGATGATGGTCTTATAGGAAAACCATGCCACCAAGAAGGAATGACGCTCTAAGAGCCAACATTAATAGGAATGATCGAATGGAGGAAGCTATAAATAACATGGCTGCTTCTGTTGTTGCACAGGCTACTGCCAAGACTCAACGAGATCTTGAAAAGAGGGAAAGAGAGATCCGTGCTGCTGAGTCAAGAGGATTGAAAGATTTTCGTCGTTACAATCCTCCCAAGTTTAAGGGTGATGAGAATTTAGAGAAAGCGGATCAGTGGATCCAAGAAGTGGAAAAAATCTTCGAAATTATTAACTGTCAGGCAGGAGTGAAGGTTAACTATGCCACTTATATGCTATTAGGGGATGTTGAGTACTGGTGGAGGAGTGCAAGGTTGTTGATGAGATCAACTCACGAGGAGGTGAACTGGGAATCATTCAAAAGGAAGTTTTTAGACAAATACTTTCCGATAAGTACCAGGAGTAAACTGGGTGATGAATTTCTAAAACTTCATTAGGGGAACATGACAATGGGTAAATATGCCGCTAAGTTTGAATCGTTATTCAAGGCATTTCAGGTTATTTCGTGAAGAGATTGATGAACAATTCAAGTGTCATCGTTTCCAAGACGGAGTAAAGTATGAGATTCAAGACTCTGTCTTACCCTTGGGAATTCAACGTTTCCAAGTTCTTGTGAAGAAATGTGGAGAAGTTGAAGATATGAAGAATAAGAGGGCTAGCCAAGGAGGGAATTTTAATTCAGGAGGGCCTAGTCGGGTGAATTATCAGAACAAGGGGAAACAAGTTGGTAAACCTTATAATCGACCACAAAATAACAACGGGGGGTAGAATAGCCCAGGGAACCCAAATTTCAGAAGACAATTGGGACAAGGGAATCGATGTTTCAATGTGGGGAAGAGGGACATTATGCTAATGTTTGTACCTCTAAGGGACTTACTTGCCACAATTGCCAGAAGCCAGGGCACATTACAAGGGATTGCACGAGTCTAAAGGTGGAACCAGTTGTGAATGTGACTAGGGCTACTCGTCCTACTGCTAGAGGACACGCTTATTGCGTGAGTGTTGAAGTTGGAAATCCATCTAGCAATCTGATTCAATGTGACTATGAGATTGCAGGTAACACTCTAACTGCACTTTTTTTATTCGGGGGCAACCCATTCCTTCATTGCTATAGATTGCGTGAATCGTTTGAAGTTATCTGTGTCTGCTTTTCCTTTTGACTTGGTTGTTTCCACACCTACTAAGACTTTGACTGTAAATTCTGCATGTTTACATTGTCAAATAACTATCCATAATAGGGATTTCTTGGTTAATTTGATTTTTTTACCTCTACAATCACTCGAGATCATTCTCGGTATGGATTGGATGTCGTATTATTATGTGATCTTGGATTTGCTCGCAAACTGGTTCTTTTCCTTGAACCAGAAGTTGTTAAGTATCTAGCTGCTAACAAACTCGGGTGTCATTGAGAGAAGAAACATATGAGTTTTTGTCTTTGGATAATGTGGAGGCAAAGATAAATGTGAATATAGAGGATGTGATGCTTGTCAATGAGTACTGGGACGTATTTCCAACAGAAATTCCTGGATTGCCACCGATAAGAGAAGTGGAATTTTTCATTGATTGGCACCCAAGAATCGGACCAATTTCAATTATGCCGTATCGAATGTCACCATTGGAATTAAATAAGCTCAAAGGCCAAATTGAAGATTTGTCGGAGAAGAAATTTATTAGGCAAAGTGTATCACCATGGGGAGCTCCGGTGTTGCTAGTTAAGAAGGACGGAGAAGTGTGAAGAAAATTTTCAGTTACTAAAGAGAAAATTGACGACCTCACCAGTATTGGTATTACCGTAATCAGAAGAACCCTATGAACTTTATTGTGATGCGTCTCACCAAGGTTTGGGATGTGTTCTGTTGTAACACTAGAAATTTGTAGCTTATGCCTCAAGGCAATTGAAGATTCATGAAAGAAACTATCCAACTCATGGAAGCAACATCTTTTATTTCTCAAGTTCATGGAATTTCTACCAAACAAAAAGAAGAATAAGGATGATGTGTCTGGTTCGATCACATGAGACAGATCTGCAAGATATTTCCTTAACTGTGACACCTGAAACACGTCATGAATATTGGACAGTATTAGAGGCAATGCATTCTGATAAGCAACAGGCCCAATTCGTGTAGAAATTTAATATGGTCCAATGAATTTCGAAGTCAGTTTCTTCGATTTCAAGGCTCTACCAACTCCAGTAGTAAGCGTGACTCTTAGTAATACATGGTCACCCTGTTTGAATTCTAAAAGTCTGCGACGCTTGTCCGCATAACTCTTCTGACGATCTTGTGAATTCTTCATTTTCTCTTTTATCTTCTTTACCTTAGTTGTAGTCTATTGTACCATCTCCGGTCCTACAATCATACTTTCACCGTCCTTATACCAACACAAAGGCGTTTGACACTTGCGCCCATATAAAGCCTCATATGGTGCCATTTCAATACTTGCGTATAAACTATTGTTGTAGGTAAACTCAACCAACGGAAGTACATCATCCCAACTTCCTCTATCATCTAATACACATGCTCTCAATAAATCTTCCAATGACTGATTTTTCCTCTCAATCTGTCCATCTGTTTGTGGATGGTAAGTTGAACTCAATCTTAGTTTCATTCCCAACACTTCATGTAATGCTCCCCAAAAATGTGATGTGAATTTCAGATCACAGTCTGATACAATACTCGATGGTACTCCGTGTAATCTCACAATTTCAAAAATGTAGATCTCTGTTAGCTTATCTACCTTATAGGTGGTCTTTACTAGCAAAAAGTGTGCGGATTTATTCAGTCAATCCACTATCACCCATATAGAATCATTCGTTCTCCTTGTTTTCGGCAATCCAGTTATGAAATCCATGGAAATGTTGTCCCACTTCCACTCAGGTATATCTAAAGGTTGCAACATCCTAGCAGGTCGCTGATATTCCACCTTTGCTTTCTGACAAGTTAAACAAGTTGATACATATTCCGCTACATGTCTCTTCATTCTTGGCCACCAATAATTATGTTTGAAATCCTGATACATCTTTGTTGCTCCAGGATGAATAATCAATTTACTCTTATGAGCCTCTTCTAAAATTGTTTTCCTTATCTCTACAATTTCTCGTACAGAAATCCTACCATTACATCTCAAAATATTATCTGGTCCAATCTTAAACTCAGTTGTTTTTCCTTGCACTATTAGGTTCCACTTCTCTTGAATTAAGGTGTCATCTTGAGAATTCCCAATGTCTTCTAGTAGTCCACTTGAAATCTTAATCATTTTGAATTTCAAAATTCCTAGTGAAAACACTACGTTCAAGTATAGGTCTCTAAAAGTTTCCCACAACTCTTGCTGTCTAGCCATCACTGTTGAAGACACCGATACACTTCTTCTACTCAACGCATCAGCCACTACATTGGCCTTCCAAGGGTGGTACTACACTGTGAAATTATCTTCAATCTTCTGTCTTCTCAAACTTAACCACTTGCTCAAATAACCTCTCACATTGACTTTCAAATCTTTCAATTGAAACCATGTTATTCTTCATGAATTCATCCAAAACGTCCGTAATGTGAAAGTCTTTGTCATCTGATTCTTTGGATAGAATTTTAGGGGGTAGAATTTGATCCCAATTTATTATTTTAATATAACACTTATCGTTTTCTACATCTTTGACCGAAAAATCTTCATATTCTATTAGTTCGACAAAGTCATCAAAACAAGTTGCATTCCTATGTCCTTCTCCATAAAAGTCACACCTAAGAGGCTGCATCTGAGTGATCTGAGGGTGATACTTTAATTACAAGAATTACAAAATTGTATCTGAGGGTGATTCTTGGATGTTTAAAACTCCAGATATGGCTGAAATACGCCATATAGGTCATGTTGATTTCTCACCAAAATTCAGCACTGCACTAAAACAAGGTAACAATGCAAAACTACGAAAAATCTCTACTTAATCAAAGAAATAAGAACATAAGCATTTCATTAAATCAAATAACTAAAATCAACAAAATATATCGAATAACATTTTAAATTAACTAATGAATAAAAGATAAATAAGACTAAAAACAATGAAAAAATGCATATGATGAAGAGTCATGAGCTCTATATGATTGAAATTGAAATAAAAATAAAAATCTAAATCAACATATTTTTCATCATAAAAAATGGGGAGATTGTTGAGGCAAAATCCTAAATTAATGTTTCGATGTAAACAAATAAAAGTTAATTAAAGACTCTAAATGTGATTCTAAATTATGTGTTAATTTAACATGTGCTTTTGAGTATAATAATCGAAGTTAGGTACAAAGAAAATGTAAGATAAATCAATTCAAAGAAAGAGCTAAAAATGAACAAAACTGAACCAAGAACATTTTTGACATAATCTGCAAAACAAAGAATGTTCTCCAAGTTCCTATCATTTTCAACAAGCAAGATCTCATCAGTTTTTAATGCAAGGAAAACTCTTGCAAATCAAGAATGGATTTCCAGTTCATATACTAGGAATGTACAACTCTCATATGGGCAAAATAATCACTCAAAAAGATCAAAGAATATAAAGCACAACTCAAAGCAAAAGTGATAAATGATCATTTTCCAATAGTGTAACATCAGTCTCCAGACTAATAAACATTTTCTAGTATGTTACACATTATCTTCAGCAACAATCATCTTTCTCCAGAATGATTAAGGTGCTGATAAATATTTTCCAGTATGTTCCACATGATCTTCAAATGCTTATAAAAGGAACACCAATCTCAAAGAAAATGTTGAACTTAAAGTGCTAAGAAAATCCATCAATCACATATACTTACATACTTGAAAGCTTCTCATTTACAAAATAATCCGTTATGAAATCATTCTCATATATCCAGATCGTATTATTGAGTTCTTTTAACAAGAACCTATTCTCAAACACGAGTTGAGCATAATTAGATTAAACCAATCTCTCTAAATCATTAGTGCGTAAATTCAAAACTATAAGGTTTGTTTATAGTTTGATTATTGTTGTAAAAATTGTTTTATGGTTAAAAGGTGAATTGTAAAATCCTCACAAGATTGATAGGTGACTTGATTGAATATTTTATGGGTGGAAATAAATTGTTGTTATAGATCAAGGTTGATCGTAACAAAAATTGTGTAAAACCAAGAACGTTCTATATTTGAACACTTAGTGGAAAATCTAAGAGTTGTGAGGACTAGACGTTGCTCGAGTTGGGTGAACCAGGATATATCTTTGTGGGGGTATTTCTTCCTTATCTCTATTTACTTTCAGACATTTTGATTATAAAGTTAAATAGATAAACTAAAAACTGTGATTTTAACTAACCAAGAACGTTCTCCGTTTTCTGTTTCCAGAACTAAGAACGTTCTCCGTTTTCTATCTTCATAACCAAGATCATTCTTGAGTTTTTTTCTTAAGTTTTTAATAGGATATTTTAAATAGATGAATTTAAAATTCAAACCCCCTTCTTTATAAATTTACATTGCTACTTCATGATTTAGTGATATTTGAACAATGTGGTGATTTCATATAAGTTATTTTGGATCATTTGACTTAATCGTAGTGGGCTGTATGGGAATTTTTGATTTTGATGATACATCATTATGTCATAACATATGCATCTTAGTGGGCTGTGTGAGAATATTTATTTTTATAATGCACCATCATGTTATGGCATATGCATCTTCGTGGATGTTGTCTTTGTGACAAGTTGTTTTCCCCATTGGTATGAGTGGTATTATGTGTGGAAGTTTCCTTTGTGGCAAGTTTATTTTCCTCATTGGTATGAATGATTTTGTGCGTAGAAGTTTTCTTAGTGGCATGTAGTATATCCGGATCATATAGTTATTAGGATCATGCATAACATTGCACAATCTTTGATTGTTTGGTTGTGGTTAATGTGTATTTAATGTGATAATAATTTCTCTTAGATGATTTGATGTTATAATGAAATATTGATTCTCCTTCAATGATTTTGACTTTATAATATGATTTTTTTTTCTTGAAATACTTTGATATATTCTGATGTGTTTGATACGACTATGTGTTGATTATTTGTGTGTTCTTCTTACTCATATTATACTATCAACATGATTTTAAAACTCACCTCATTCGTTGTTTGTGTTTGACTGACTTTCCCCTACATTTGCGAACTCGTAGTTATTACAAGTTAATATAATGAGTCTTGAAATTAAAGTTTGGAAAAAACCTCACTCTGTTAAGGTTATATTGGGAATGGGAGTTATAAGTCATATTTTACTTATTTAATTAGAAATGACTTTTTGTATGAAAATTGTACATGTACTACTTAGTGTTTGAAATTAAATTAAGAAATTATAGTTAAATCAAGTTTATTGAGATTGCACTTTGCTATATGAGGAAAAAGACTAAAGTATTCAATTTGTAATATGAGAAACATGATATTCTAATAACTCATAAAAGTTTATTTTCTTTTCAATGAGATTTTATTTATCCGCTGCGAATTTTTGTAAAAATATGATATAAATTATTTAAATGAGCATTAGTTTATGTATTCTTACTTAAATAATTAAAAAAAATTCGTAATTTTTCTAAGCAATAAGTATGTTTAAGTAATGCTTTGGATAAAAAATTTGGGGCATTACAGATGACATGTACCTTTTGAGCATCATTATCATTTCATGACATATGATATGCATATTTGTGGACGCTTGTGTGGTTGATTTAAGTTTCCCCATTGATATGAGTGACTTATGTGTGGCTGGTTATATAGAGCTCATATACTTTTAGGAGCATGCATTACTTGCATATATTTAATTGTTATTTTTATTTTGGTCTAATTATTTGTTCTAAGATGAGTTACTACTAGATTTATTTAGATGCATTTTATGATTTTTGATACATCTTCGTTAATTATTAAAGAATCAATTTCTTTAAATTATTTATTTAAAAAATATTTTATATTCATATTTTATGGCTGTTAACTTACTATTTGGTTTAGTTTTGTCATGAGATGAATTGACCACTTACACCAACATTTAAGTACTAATGATATCAAATAGTTGCATGAATGTTGTTTGCTTGGTGCAGGCACTTGGGAATAAGGAGATTTTGACTTAAAAATAATATTTGTATTGATAAAACTGAAGTTGTACATTTCTAAAGTTTATTTACTTTTCATCGTTAATTTTAAATATAAATGTGGACGCGAGGTTCCTTCACCTAGGAAAAATTTGAATCCGTCAACCTTAGTTTTTATTTTACTTAAAAGAGAATTTACTCTACTTTTGGATGAAAGTGAATATTTACTCTGTTTTTCTAACAATTAGCAATGGGCCGCTACATTGATCGGTACTGTTCTCACGACCTTCTCGCCCCTTTTCCTCTTTGTAGGAAATAGATAGTTTTTGACTTCCATGGGAATCAAACCCAATACCTGTGGGATAAGTACTACCGTCCACACATTCTCAATACTAATGAACCAAAGAAATAGTCAAAGTCTTTGGCTCTAAAATCCAAAAGAATAAAAGCAAGTTCCAAGGCTATGCAAGCGAATGGGGACTCATAGAAAAGTGAATTGGGTGTTCAGAGTGAAGACTGAGATGATAAAGAAATCATTTCCTTGAAAATAATTAAGACGATCCACAAATAACAAAGAAAGAAAAGAACAAAAATCATCTGCTATGATTGCAAACAAATAGGTCATTTCAAATCATAGTGTCCTAAGCTTGAGAAGGGAAACTCTTAAAGGAGAAAGTTTAGTGGAAAGAAAAAGAGTATGATGGCTACATGAGATGACTCTAATGAATCATCTGACGAAGACGAAGAGCAAGCAAACATGTCTCGGATGGAAAACTTTCGCTCTTTACTCTAACTCTAACACTAACAATGAATCTGTTGATGAGGAAATTGAGGTATTATGTGATCTATCTTGAAATGAACTTATATTTATGTTAAATGAGTTTCTCAACAAAAATCACAACGTATCTTCAAAACTAAACATCTCAAAAAAGCTTACCATCTTCGTAGAAAAGGTCCAATTCCATTGAAAAATATTTTCCAAACATAAAAAGGTAAAATCATACTTTGAAGGATATTGTTTCAAAGACCTTAAAGGAAAATGTTTGTAATTTTGTTAAGTATGAAAATGTCTTAAAAGAGTTTCTTGTAAACGACATAAATAAAAGCAAACAAGCCTATGTGATCTATGGTGTGAGAAAAACGATAAAAGATGTATTGGTTTTGAGAAACTAAAGGAAAATCCAAAATTTATAATTTATGAAACTACACGCTCATCTTGCCTTAAGAAAGGTCATAATAGTGTACTTGTCCTATGTTGGAAAAATAGAAAGACTATACACCTTTTAGAACTATCAAACAGGGACCCAATCAAATGTGGGTACCTAACAACGAAATAGCATATCTTACAAATATCCTTAGCGACAAAGTTAAAACACCAGTCATTGTACTTGAATAAGAAAAGTCTATGTTCCAAAACCTAATCCTCGGGAAATGAGGGTTTGGAGGAAACCATAAAGGTAAGATAATAGGTAGTGGAACAGTAGCTAATGATTATATTCCCTCTATTAAAAATGTTTTACATGTAAAAGGCCAATGCATTAGTCAATTCAGTGTTAGTGGTTATGACGTTGTCTTCAATCAAAAGTCTTGTAAGACAATTAGACAAACAAATAGATCCATACTATTTATTGGCCATAGGAAAAACAATATTTATAAAATAAATTTATTGCATTTAGAAAAATAAGAAGTAAAGTGTTTTAGGTCAATGAATGAAGAACAATTGATCTGACACAAAAGGTTGAAACATTTTAAGTTGAGAAAGACTAGTCAAAGGTTTACCAAATATGAAATAAGAATTATATGTTCGTTATGAGGCATGTGGGAAACTTACAAAAACATATTTTTTCTTAAAGAATATTGTTTAGCTTTTAGATAACTTGAACTTTTACACCTTGATTTAGTTTTAATTTATTAAGTTGGGACTACATTTGTAGGATTGAATGAAAGGGCTGGGAACAATAATAACCATACTCCCACACTCTCTAGTTGCTGCTTTTCCATTTAAAAAGGCATTGTCCCTCACAATTTCTATTTTGTTATCATGTAAGGTCGATTGTCTTATGTAAGACCCTAAATTTTTAAATCCCAAATTATACTACTTTAGGATTTTAGTGTTGAACTCTGAGGCTTTTTAGTCAAATCATTGTATTTTGGTAATTAATGAATTTAATGCCAAAAATATATTTGGAGCCCTGATTAAAATTATTTGTTGGAGAATAATTTATTTACGTTGCGAAGAATTTAATACCGGACAGTTCAGTTAAAAATATCACTCGGTGCTGAAAATTTATCTGACAATTGAGTTGTGACGAGAGTAGATATTTTATCAAATTAGATTGACATGGGAGTGAAGTGATAGGTGTGAGAGTTGTTAGATATTTATTGATTTAGTTGTAATTATAATATATATATATATATATATATATGTATATGTATAAATATATGAATATATATATATATATATATATATATATATATGTTAGAAAGAATAGCAAACAGAGGAAGGAAAAAGAGGAAACGAAGCCTTTCCATTCTCGCGAACCCTTCTCCTTCTTCCTACTTCCTTCCATTTTTGTTTTCCTCCTTTTTTTTCAAGAAAAGAAACCCAAGGCTTAGTGGGTGAGAAAGAACAAATTTCCAGCTTCTTTCTTCTTCCCGGATTCGAAAACGGAGTTAGGGATTTCAAAACCATCAAACACAAACCTCCCCATTACATCTAGATCTATGCTTCGTTTCGCGAAGAGATAGAAGGGAAAGTTGCTCACTACCATGCTATGGTGCTAGGGAACCAACTTTGGAAGCGACGTTGCAAGCAGAGATTTTACCGGATTTACTCGGGGTACCGTAATCGCACGTTAAAGCTAACGTGAAAGTAAGGGCTCCTTCCAAACTTTTAGTTTGCATTTAAGGACTTATCTGTGGTTGTGTGGAAAGTATTGTATTGGTGGAAAATGAATTTAACTCATTATTGTACGATTTTGAGGAAATGAAATTTGATGTGTTTAAGTGGTATGTTGTGATGATTTGTGTTCGTCGTATTTGATGTGTTCATAATTGATACTTATGAAATTTGAGATGTGTTTGGTTGGATTTTGTGGAAAAATGAATTGATGTGATTTGGTGTGAATTGTGGATTGAATTTGTGAATATGTTTGAGTATGTTCTGTGTGGAATTTGAAAACCATTAGAGTTAAATGAGTATTAAGAATGGGGAATCTCTTAATGTCTACGTTTACTTAATGTTGTCGTGAAAACCATTAGAGTTAAACGAGTATTAAAAATGGGGAATCTTTTAATATCTCTATTTACTTAATGTTTGTTGTGAAAATCGTTTAAGTTAAATGAGTATTAGGAATGGGGAATCTCTTAATATCCTTATTTACTTAATGTTTGTTGTGAAAATCATTTAAGTTAAATGAGTATTAAGAATGGGGAATCTCTTAATATCCTTGTTTACTTAATGTTTGTTGTGAAAATCGTTTAAGTTAAATGAGTATTAAGAATGGGGAATCTCTTAATATCCTTGTTTACTTAATGTTTGTTGTGAAAATCGTTTAAGTTAAATGAGTATTAAGAATGGGGAATCTCTTAATATCCTTGTTTACTTAATGTTTGTTGTGAAAATCGTTTAAGTTAAATGAGTATTAAGAATGGGGAATCTCTTAATATCCTTGTTTACTTAATGTTTGTTGTGAAAATCGTTTAAGTTAAATGAGTATTAAGAATGGCGAATCTCTTAATATCCTTGTTTACTTAATGTTTGTTGTGAAAATCGTTTAAGTTAAATGAGTATTAAGAATGGGGAATCTCTTAATATCCTTGTTTACTTAATGTTTGTTGTGAAAATCGTTTAAGTTAAATGAGTATTAAGAATGGGAAATCTCTTAATATCCTTGTTTACTTAAAGTTTGTTGTGAAAAATGTTTAAGTTTAATGAGTATTAAGAATGGGGAATCTCTTAATATCCTTGTTTACTTAATGTTTGTTGTGAAAATCGTTTAAGTTAAATGAGTATTAAGAATGCGGAATCTCTTAATATCTATGTTTACTTAATGATTTTCGTTCGAATTGTAAAAGTTAGATGGATATTAAAAACCGAGAATCTTTTAATATCTGCCTTTACTTAATGGTGTTTCTTTGTGAGAGACTACACCCTGGTAAATTGTGTTTGTCCGTGAGAGACTGCACAAGTGTTTGTCCGTGAGATACTACACCCTGGTAAATTGTGTTTATCAGTGAGAGACTGCACTGGTGTTTGTCCGTGAGAGACTACACCCTGGTAAATTGTGTTTGTCTGTGAGAGACTGCACAGGTGTTTGTCCGTGAGAGACTACACCCTGGTAAATTGTGTTTGTCCATGAGAGACTGCACTCGTGTTCGTTCGTGAGAAACTGTACGTTTAGGATTTATGCCTCTCGCGGAGAGTTTTGGTTGGAATTGTGTGATACCATGTTTGATTGCAAAACTATTTCGAAGCTCATGATGTTGTAGTGATTGTGTTATAAGTGCTAAGTCTTATGTTTTGGAATTGTATGGTAGCATGTTTGATTGCAAAACTATTTCGAAGCTCATGATGTTGTAGTGATTGTGTTATAAGTGCTAAGTGTTATGTTTTGGAATTGTGTGATAGTATGTTTGATTGCAAAATTACTTCGAAGCTCATAATGTCGTGGTGATTGTGTTGAAATTGCTAAGTGTTATGTAGTTTTAGAAAATCATTCAGGGAAATCGATTCCCAAATCGATTCTGTTAAAAGCTATTCCTCAAAATCGATTTGCCAATCGATTTGATGGGTTACAGGAGTTCAGCCATTTTGACAAAATCAATTTGCCTATCGATTTGGCCATTATAGTAGCTCAGCTATTTGGACAAAATCGATTTGGCAATCGATTGGATTTATTTCAGGGGCCCTATTATTCATTCAATCGATTTCCCAATCGATTGAATTAAGACCAGAGTACAGGTTTCACTAAAAAGTTTCAAGAAATCGATTTCCCAATCGATTTGCTTAGTAGAAATTCTTATCTTGAGTTAAATATTCGATTGCTCAATTGGTTCATCAACGGATTGGCGAGTTGTTTATTACTTGATTGATTTAAGACTTATTTTGATTTCACTTTTATTTGGCAAGTATTATACGAACCTTTAGCATATGGAAAACCCTTTTTAGGTGCATGCTAAGTTGAAAGGTTATTTTGTGCATTTAAAAACTTAAATGTTATGTGTTAATTGTTAATTTTGGTTGGTGACCCTTTACAACTATTGTGGAAATCTGGGCTATGCCCTCAGATGAGAACTAGCACCATCCTACCGGTCCGTACCCTGTGGATGGGGATGTAGTTGGAAACACCTGGCTGGAGCTATGTTAGGAGGATCTTGTGGGGCGTGTGAAGATCACTCAGGATGTATAGTTTTTGTGGAATGATCAAATTAGGTTGACGTATAGGGACTAGATGTCTTCTTTTGGATTGTGTTTATTTTAAATTGGAAGACTGTACCTATACTAATATTGTCAGCATGACAGTTTATTTTCGATGGGTTCCATGTACCACTTTTTGAGGTGTAAATACTTTGGATTCATATTTCGAAAAACTGTTCCGCTGCTTATAAATTATAATGACTTAAATATTTATCCAAAGGTATTTCCTTATTTATTTCTCTGTTTTATTTTAATTTCTTTTGAAAAAAAAAATACACTCTCGCTTTGAAAATCGGGGTGTTACATTGTGGTATCATAGCTTTGGTTTGGTTTCTTTGGGGGTTGTGGAGCCTTTGGTTTAGGTTGCAGGTCAACCTATAGGTTGTGAGTCGTTATCTGATCATGCGTCAGGGTAATTGGTCTGAGTTATCAGATCAAGGGTAGTTATTATGTGTTGATATATTCGAAACTTAGTTTCGGAATTATTTGAAGTGGTGTTAACACTCTTCTTGATGTTGGTTTTTCGGAAATACTACCTCCAAGAAGGAACGATGTGGCCCGAATGAACATCAATAGGGATGATCAAATGGTTGAAGCTACGAATAACATTAACGTTTTCGTTGTTACACAAACAACTACAAAGACTCTACGGGATCTGGAGAAGAGGGAAATAGAGATATGTGCTATTGAGTCAAGATGATTGAAGGATTTTCGTCGTTACCATCCTCCAAAGTTCAAGGGTGATGAGAACTCAGGAAAAGAGATGATTAGTGGATTCAAGAAATGGAAAAGATCTTCGAGACGACGAATTGTCAAGCAGACTTGAAGCAAATCATGACAGCATGGAAATTATAAAATGGTTCCAAGGACACAGAAGCTATGTGTTGGTGTAAACTCGAAGATGATGAGTATGGATGGATTAACATTAGACTAATAAGGGATTTCAAGTAAAGATCTAAGTTGAAGACTTTTGTTAAGAAAAGTATTAGATATTTTCCTGGTAGATTTCAGGATGAAACTGGATGAAGTTTGACAACTGTCAAGGAGATGTGAACATCATGGAATTGTTGAGAAGATAAGGCTTCCATTTGGAATAACATTTGGTGCTTAGGTGTCGATGAAAGAGATTGGTATTGAAGTTAAGGGAGTGTTGCACATTTGGAGTAAATACTCCTTTGGTTAGATAAAATACGCTTTGAGGAATGGTCGATACCTTGAGGGATAAAGTCGAGCATTCGAGTTAGACTAGATTCGCAACTTGGATTATTAAGTATGAATCTCATGTTGAGTATAGGAGTGAGACTATGTATTTTGTTGATAAGTGACAAATCTCTTTGTGGTTTAGGAGATAGTAAGTATGGATAGTGATATTGGATGAATCTATAGACACGTAAGTATGAACTTTGAGCGATGTTCAGAAAAAACATAATGAGTTAAGCCTTGATGTATTGAACTCTATGATACCATTAAGTGGAATTTGAAGTATCGAGTACGAGAATACTTGAGATTGCGGTAATATAAGTTTGAGAGTCTAGTAAAGGATGGGAATTACTAAGAGGACGTTAATATTTTGGTAGGTTGGAAGGATTATTTGAGATTTGATTTGGGACCCTAAGATGGTTGATTTTATTAGTTGATGATTTAATATCCACAAAGTTGGATGGAGGACCAAGTAATGCTTAAAACATTCATAATCGAAGGAGTTGAGGCAGGCAAGTGATAAATGATTCATGTTAAGGATGGAAGTGTTTGAAGATTTTGAAGATCAAATTTTAGAATCCTATTAAATGATAGAAAGTAAAAAAGAAGAGATGTAATGAACGATTTATGATTTAGTTGTTGGTCTTGGGAAATCAAGCGTTGAGGTTTAAAATGAGTGTTGTAGTGACTAGATGAACAATGAAAGGTATGTGGGTCTTTGAAACATTTTACTGCAAAATTTATGAGGATGAAGTTATAGATAATTATTTCTTAGGAAATGCTTATGGGGAATGTGTGTGAAATAATTCTTTAGGACGTTCGATTGTTAGGATTCTTTCAGTTTGTATCTCAGTGAAGGTTGTGAAGGAATAAGAACCCAGCAAGTGAAACAAATATTGGAAAATGTGCCAAGAAATTTGTTGGAGTAGCACATAGAGATGTAGCATAGGACAATTAAAGATTCAGGAAATGAATTATCTCACCTATAATTTAGACATTATTATTATGAAGGTATGCCAATGATATAAAGACATTACTTGAGTGCATATCATGGGGATTGTTATTGTGTTCGTCAATCAAAGGATAATCATCAAGTTGCAAATGGAGGACACAACGAAATTAAGAAGTATCAGAATGAATGTTGGCAATAGAGGTAGGAGAATTATTTTCGATTTTGTGCATAATTGCGAAGTATGTAAGAGATTTTCTAGTGAAGCGTGAATTTGAGGTGTTAGGCATGAGGCGAATGTAGACCTTAATCTGTGAATTAAATTCAAGTTGGATTTTAATGGAAAACGTGACTCTTGAAATGAAGTACTAAACTGAAAGGAAGTTTGTGTCTCCCAAGTGGTATAGTCTTTGGCATGATTTCGAAAATATTTGAGGAAGCTTTGATCACCAAGCAGATATGGGGATAGAATTATTAAAGTTATAATTGGAATAACATACTGATAAGAACACTACGGTTTGACGTAGTTGCAAGACTAAAGAAAAATCGAGGATTTGTGGACAATGGAGAAATTTAGGAGTCCTCGACTATAGTGATTGATTTGTGCTCAATGTGTTGATGTCATACTTAGTGTTTCGGTTGGGTACTGAATGGATGTTTTGTACCAAGTGGATGGAAATGAGGCTATGTGACATAGCTATGGGAAATTGTACTTCGTGGACAGGATCAAAGTTATAGGAAAATACAGGAGACTCGGTGGACTTTGAGAAGATTGTTGACTGCTTGTACATTAGAATAACCTCAGTTGTAGGTTGCAAGGAGCGCTATTAAAGTTCGGTTAAGATAGTCTAATCCACTATCATGGTTGTTGGTTATTTATTGACAAATCGAGGGACTGATCATCCTTAATCTCTTGTTGATAGTAGACAAAATCATGTTGAATGGAATGGACGAGCCTTACCGACTATGAATGGGTGCAGAGTTATTAAGCACCCTATGAAAAGGGATAGACAACGCTTTCTTCAAGTAGGTCGGGCGAAACAAGTGGTGATTTGTATGTTGAATTTGAGTACAAACCTAGTGTGAATTGTTACTCGTATTTTAAGTTTCGAGGACGAAACTAATTTTAGGGGGGTAGTAATGTAAGACCCTAAATTTTTAAATCCCAAATTATACTACTTTAGGATTTTAGTGTTGAACTCTGAGGCTTTTTAGTCAAATCATTGTATTTTGGTAATTAATGAATTTAATGCCAAAAATATATTTGGAGCCCCGATTAAAATTATTTGTTGGAGAATAATTTATTTACGTTGCGAAGAATTTAATACCGGGCAGTTCTGTTAAAAATATCACTCGGTGCTGAAAATTTATATGACAATTGAGTTGCGACGAGAGTATATATTTTATCAAATTAGATTGAGATGGGAGTAAAGTGATGGGTGTGAGAGTTGTTAGATATTTATTGATTTAGTTGTAATTATAATATATATATATATATATGTATATGTATAAATATATGAATATATATATATATATATATATATATATATATATATATATATATATATGTTAGAAAGAATAGCAAACAGAGGAAGGAAAAAAGAGGAAACGAAGCCTTTCCATTCTCGCGAACCCTTCTCCTTCTTACTACTTCCTTCCATTTTTGTTTTCCTTCTTTTTCTTCATGAAAAGAAACCCAAGGCTTAGTGGGTGAGAAAGAACAAATTTCCAGCTTCTTTCTTCTTCCCGGATTCGAAAACGGAGTTAGGGATTTCAAAACTGTCAAACACAAACCTCCCCGTTTCATCTAGATCTAAGCTTCGTTTCGCGAAGAGATAGAAGGGAAAGTTGCTCACTACCATGCTACGGTGCTAGGGAACCAACTTTGGAAGCGACATTGCGAGCAGAGATTTTACCGGATTTACTCGCAGTACCGTAATCGCACGTTAAAGCTAACGTGAAGGTAAGGGCTCCTTCCAAACTTTTAGTTTGCATTTAGGGACTTATCTGTGGTTGTGTGGAAAAGAATTTTGTTAGGGATGAAGTATTGTTTTGGGGGAAAATGAATTTAACAAATTATTGTATGATTTTGAGGAAATGAAATTTGATGTGTTTGAGTGGTATGTTATGATGATTTGTGTTCGTCGTATTTGACGTGTTCATAATTGATACTTATGAAATTTGAGATGTGTTTGGTTGGATTTTGTGGAAAAATGAATTGATGTGATTTGGTGTGAATTGTGTATTGAATTTGTGATTATGTTGGAGTATGTTCTGTGTGGAATTTGAAAACCATTAGAGTTAAATGAGTATTAAGAATGGGGAATCTCTTAATGTCTACGTTTACTTAATGTTGTCGTGAAAACCATTAGAGTAAATGAGTATTAAAAATGGGGAATCTTTTAATATCTCTATTTACTAAATGTTTGTTGTGAAAATCGTTTAAGTAAAATGAGTATTAAGAATGGGGAATCTCTTAATATCCTTGTTTACTTAATGTTTGTTGTGAAAATCGTTTAACTTAAATGAGTGTTAAGAATGCGGAATCTCTTAATATCCTTGTTTACTTAATGTTTGTTGTGAAAATCGTTTAAGTTAAATGAGTATTAAGAATGGGGAATCTCTTAATATCCTTGTTTACTTAATGTTTGTTGTGAAAATCGTTTAAGTTAAATGAGTATTATGAATGGGGAATCTCTTAACATCCTTGTTTACTTAATGTTTGTTGTGAAAATTGTTTAAGTTTAATGAGTATTAAGGATGGGGAATCTCTTAATATCCTTGTTTACATAATGTTTGTAGTGAAAATGTTAGAGTTAAACGGGTATTAAGAATGGGGAATCTCTTAATATCTATGTTTACTTAATGATTGTCGTTCGAATTGTAAGAGTTAGATGGGTATTAAAAACCGAGAATCTTTTAATATCTGCCTTTACTTAATGGTGTTTGTCCGTGAGAGACTACACCCTGGTAAATTGTGTTTGTCCGTGAGAGACTGCACAAGTGTTTGTCCGTGAGAGACTACACCCTGGTAAATTGTGTTTGTCCATGAGAGACTGCACATGTGTTTGTCCGTGAGAGACTGCACATGTGTTTGTCCGTGAGAGACTACACCCTGGTAAATTGTGTTTGTCCGTGAGAGACTGCACAGGTGTTTGTCCGTGAGAGACTACACCCTGGTAAATTGTGTTTGTCCGTGAGAGACTACACATGTGTTTGTTTGTGAGGGACTGCGCCCAAGTAAATTGTGTTTGTCCGTGAGAGACTACACTCTGGTAAATTGTGTTTGTCCATGAGAGACTGCACTCGTGTTCGTTCCTGAGAAACTGTACGTTTAGGATTTACGCCTCTCGCGGAGAGTTTTGGTTGGAATTGTGTGATAGCATGTTTGATTGCAAATCTATTTCGAAGCTCATGATGTTGTAGTGATTGTGTTATAAGTGCTAAGTGTTATGTTTTGGAATTGTGTGATAGCATATTTGATTGCAAAACTATTTCGAAGCTCATGATGTTGTAGTGATTGTGTTATAAGTGCTAAGTGTTATGTTTTGGAATTGTGTGATAGTATGTTTGATTGCAAAATTACTTCGAAGCTCATAATGTCGTGGTGATTGTGTTGAAATTGCTGAGAGTTATGTTTTGGAGTTGTGTGTGAATGTGATTGAGTTAGTTTATGTAGTTTTAGAAAAACATTCAGGGAAATTGATTCCCAAATCGATTGTGTTAAAAGCTATTCCTCGAAATCGATTAGATGGGATACAGGAGCTCAGCCATTTTGAAAAAAATCGATTTGCCAATTGATTTGGCCATTTCAGTAGCTCAGCTATTTGGACAAAATCGATTTGGCAATCGATTGGATTTATTTCAGGGGCTCAGTTATTCATTCAATCGATTTCCCAATCGATTGAATTAAGCCCAGAGTACAGGTTTCACTAAAAACTTTCAGGAAATCGATTTCCCAATCGATTTGCTTAGTAGAAATTCTTATCCTGGGTTAGATAATCGATTGCTCAATTGGTTCATCAATGGATTGGCCAATTGTTTATTACTTGATTGATTTAAGACTTATTTTGATTTCACTTTTATTTGGCAAGCATTATATGAACTTTTAGCATATGGAAAACCCTTTTAAGGTGCATGCGTGCATTTAAAAACTTAAATGTTATGTGTTAATTGTTAATTTCGGTTGGTGACCCTTTACAACTATTGTGGAAATCTGGGCTATGCCCTCAGATGAGAACCAGGACCATCCTACCGGTCAGTACCCTGTGGATGGGGATGTTGTTGGAAACACCTGGCTAGAGCTATGTTAGGAGGATCTTGCGGGGCGCGTGAAGATCACTCATGATGTATTGTTTTTGTGGAATGATCAGATTAGGTTGACGTATAGGGACTAGATGTCTTCTTTTGGATTGGGTTTATTTTAAATTGGAAGACTGTACCTATACTAATATTGTCAGCGTGACAGTTTATTTTCGATGGGTTCCATGTACCACTTTTTGAGGTTTAAATACTTTGGATTGATATTTCGAAAAACTATTTCGCTGCTTATAAATAATAATGACTTAAATATTTATCCAAAGGTATTTCCTTATTTATTTCTCTATTTTATTTTAATTTTTTTTGTAAAAGAAAATACACCCTCGCTTTGAAAATTGGGGTGTTACATCTTATGACTACTATGATGCATCCACATGTTTAACCATTGCTGGACGGTTCTTCTCGCCAATGGCTTTGGAACAACACAACACTAGACATTAACATTCTCTCTCAACTCTGAATTATACTACTAACTATAAAGGTTACATATCTTCCATTTTCATTTTGATTTTCAATGTATCAAACAAAATATAAATATAATGGAAATCATATGAAAGTAAAATATTATATGATTGCATTAAAATGTATGAACAATATAGGATGTCTTGGTTAATGTATCATATAATTTCCATGAACCTCAATAAATAAAACAAAACATAAGAAGATCATCAATGTTTTGAAGATAAATAGTAACTTACAATGAGTAAACTTGCAAATAGACTACCTATAGACAAAAGTAAACATGACAAATCAGAAATAAAGATAAACAATGCAAAATAGCAAATATAAATAATAAGACTAGAAGTGTAATGCAATTAAAAAAATCAGATGAATTACAACTTTATCACAACAATATGTCAGGAATCCAAAATAAACAATGTTGTCAACCTAATTATAGTTGAAGTTTGTGGAAACAAAGAGGGTTGCTAGAATGAATATAAACACACCACATGACAACTTCCATATAAGTTCAAATTTTTAAAAGCAAAAATGCATTGAAGAAAAGGTGGAGAAAAATCCACTTTATTTATTATTAGTGACAGCACTAGAAGTAATACAATAGCCAATTAAATTCAACATCCACAAGAGAGTGTTTACCATGTTGTATTCTTAGAAATATATTCTCCGCACTTAGACGAGAAAAAAGGTAAAGACTAAGAGTGTAGAGAAGGTTGTATAGTGTTTATGGTGTTACATTGTTGTTTGTACTTTGCAATGAGAGTTGCAGTATCTTCTATAGAGATTTTTAAGGTTTCTGGTCATTGTCCTAATTGCTACTGGCTCAATTGGTAGTGGGATTGTGATGAGGCGGTACTTATCCCCTAGGTACCGAGCTTGAATTCCACAGAAGGCAAAAACTCGTCAGATTTCCATGAGGGAAAAGGGGTGGGGGGGGGGGATGGGTGAGAAGCTCGTGAGGTAACATTGCTGGTAAAGCGGGAGGGCCGGGGTGTTACATTTGTAGTGCAACCTCCAAGTCACCTAAGAATTCCCCACCCGAATACCGCCAAGGTCTAACAATCTTGCCTTATGGCTCGACAGCAGACCGCCACGATCAGGCTCATTCGGTTGTACTTCGCCGCAATCACTAGGCTTGTCACTCAGGCCCTACCTATATGATGACAAAATAATCTCCACTTCACAAGTTCTCAATATTTATTTTCTCTCCTCGTTGGCCTATGGTACTCCATTAAGACCTTCGTCTCAAACTCAAATTGGAATCACAATATTCTCATCACAATTTATAACATCACAATCATTAACCACACATCATCACATATACCCATCACAATCTTATAACATCAATATCATCAATCATACACCAGCACATAGACTTATCACAAATATATAACATCATTATTATTAATTATACATCCTCAAAATCACATAAAACTTATCAAAATGCATCCACCTTTTATTATCACATCGTCTAAACATGTCTAATCAAACATATACATAAAATTCATTTGACATCCAATATCACAATAATATCAAATATCACACATTTAACAATAATAAATCAAATATCATAATAATATCAACTGCCACATATTTAACGAAATTAAATCAAATGCCCAACATTTAACGAAATTAAATCAAATATCACAGTAATATTAAATATCACACATTTAACAATAATAAATCAAATATCATAATAATATCAACTGCCACACATTTAACGAAATTAAATCAAATATCAAAATAATATCAAATGTCCAACATTTAACGAAATTAAATCAAATATCACAATAATATTAAATACCACACATTTAACGAATCAATCAACACCTTATATGTATTTCTATTCCATATTTTAATCTCACAATTTCCATTTTTCATATGCATTTATCTATCACTCAAAGGGCTACTGCCGTACATAGCGAGCTCCGGATGAATCATTGGGAAATACGGTTTTTCCGTTCATCTCACAATATATTATACTCATGAATTCAAACGCTCTCTCACCCCTTACCTTATTTTGATGCTTTCACACACGAATACAATTCCACGAGCAACCAACATTTGTTCATTGACTCTTTGTCCTTCAATCGATCTAACTTGACAGTTTATGGGTAAACGTTAAAAATAAATTATGAGAAGATACTCTAAAAAATAAATTCGAAATTCGGTCAAGGAAAATTACCATAAATCAGAAACCCAATAAGTGGATAATATAGCCACTTTTCATACGGTCGTTTTGGCGTTGGTTTCACTCAAATCGGACTTACGGTGAAGGAGAACGGTGCAAATTAACGTATTCTACAAACGAAGAAGTCGGGTATTTTAGAGAGAAATTGGAGTTGCTGGAAAATTATGTTTAATTGACGAGTTAAATGAATGAAATAACATACTCAAATTTGGACGAAAGTGGAGAAAGTTTTCTGGAACAGTTATCGATCACCGGTGTCAAACGATATGATTATTGTTGTGTTTTCTCTTTGGTTTTACGGCTGCCCTTCCAACTCCCTTCCCTTTTTTGTTTGTTTTATTTTATTAACAATTAGGATTCATATATGAATCAAACCCATTGGTCTCCTTTTAGGTTTTACTAATTTTATTTTATTTTATTTATTTTTTAAAACACAATTTCATTAATAAAGTATTATTACTATTTCAAAACTAATAATTTATAAATAAAAATAATTAATCTTTTAAAATACATTAATACTAAAAATCTCATATTTAAAATAATTCCTATAATAATATTAAGTTTTTTTTTTCAAATACTCAAATTAAAATATTACCATCATTAGAGAATAGTCGAAATTATTAAATAAATAAATATAACATCATACTTTATATTAATCACTAAATCTTACTAAATATATATAAAATCACAATGTCATAACAAGTATATAAAAATAAAGTAAATCAAACACAATATCACTGCGATATCAAGATAATTATTTATAGAATAAATAATTAAAATAAGATATATTTAGAAATAATTAAAATAAGAGATACTTAAAAATAATTAAAATATAAATATATACACACTTAACATTAGTCAAACTTATAAGAAAATATCATATTATTTACCAACTCACATATACACTTAAAATCATATAAAATCTTGTTCTTTAAAATATTACACTAAAATACTATTATTTATAGAAAAATATATAAAATAATAAAATAAAATATTTATTATTTATATTGCTCATTAAATATAATATCTATCAAACTAACACATCATAGAAAACATTCCTATAACAAAAATTACTCACAAAATTTATCAACATATATGCTAAAATAATTTTAACATCAAATTAATTATTTAAAATCCTATTTAATTAATAAAATAGTTTATCATCAAATTTAGGGCATTACAGTTCCTTTAAATAGCTCAAACATCAAAGGATATGGCGTGAACTCATATGGAATAATCTGTTATAAAGGTTGCACACTCAAACAAAACATTAGTGCTTTAAATTTGTTCCCACAAAATAATGTTGTTTTATAAAAACATGTAAGAGTCATAGTGACGCACCCGTGTCATTGATTTTGTTTTTGTTTTTTTTAAAATAATGTTATAATAATAATTAATAAAAACCAACTCCACTACATTTTCTTTTCCACTTCACCTTATTTTTCTCTAATTCATTTTCCCCTTTCTTCTCTCTCTCCTTCTCGACCGAACACTCTCCCTCCATTTTTGTTGCTGTTTTTTTTTCCCTCTCCTTCTCTTTGCTTCTGCGCACTCTATTACTCAAACCCTCAACCCTTAAAAGGGATTTAACATCTCCAAAAACATAATTTCCCAGACTCCTACAAATTCTTTTGGTAGGAATTTTTGTGTTAGGGTTTGTGTTCTAAGGAAGGAAAAAGGTACCCATCTCTTGAGAGTTGTTTATTGAGACTCATTGAGGTAAATACACAACTCTAATCCTAGTATGAATATCTAAAAAAATGTAGTTTTGAATAAAAATATTATTTTGTGTTTATAGTAGATTTAAATGATTTATAAGGTTTCCTAGAGTTATCTAAACTTTAGAATATTTTTTCCAAAGTCTTGAGAATATTTCTTTTTACTCAGATTTGTCAGCTAAGGTCCTGTCTCCCACTCTTAGAGTTGATGGAGAACAAACTTAGGTGATTCTCCATAGTTGTGAGTTGATGACGATAATTGTCATATATTTAATAATGCTATATTTATTATTTTACTTGTTTTCTATATTAAAGTATTTATTGAACAATTTGGGAAACACAACCTTTGAAATTTTTCTCGATTTCGTCAATTATTAAATTTAATGGTTGTTGTTATATAATATGCTATTAGTTTGATTTATGTATGAATTAAATTATTTAATTATTGAATTGTTATTCGGTGAAATGATTTTAAATACGTATTTTGAGAAATCGTTGTTATAGTTATTAAATCGTTAACGACATTAGGTGCACCTAGTTACCTCGTTTTGATTAGGGAAAGTTATCAATTAGATCGAGCTGCCCCTATTAGAAATGTCATTCGTAGGAGGAGAGGGCTATCAACGAGATGTAAGCTCCTTAATTGATACGTGATGATGCGTAGGAGAGGGCTATCCGTTAGATGGAGCCACCCCTAAGGGAAATGCCACCGTTAGGAGGAAATGGCTATTAATGAGATAAAGCCGCCTCTTGGTTATAAAACATTTGTATTGTTACTTGTTTGATTTTTATGATGATTTTAAGGTTGTTCATTTTGATTTCGCTTCGTTATTAACTAGATTTTTAATAATTCTGACGAACGGTTAAATTCTAAGTTTAATGACTATATATGTGTATATATTTGAATTTATAATTTTTTATAGATTTTTATGTAATATTGTTTAATATAATTGCCACCCGATTGTAAAGCAGTTATTCGTGCCTTTTTATGTTTCCCTTCTAATTGATGGTGGTTGTTGTCTACTCACTAAGTCTTTGTGACTTACCCCTTTATGTTCCTTATTTTTTTTATGATTCGCAGGCAGCTGAGTAGAAATCTGTTATTTGATTCAAGTCTCAACATATTTCTTTTTGGTAGGCCTCTTTGATCGAGGACCATTTTTTTGTAATGTTTGTTGAGTCAATGTAAATTGCAGCTATTTTGGAGTCTAGAAAGTCTATGTTTTTTGGGAAGTGTATTAAACAATTAGATTATGTTCTTTGATTTGTGACTGAATTGAAAGTTAAATAGGAATTTTAAAAATTTGGGAAATGTTGAAGTTATAGAGGGTACTCTGTCAAAATTTCGAGAACGATTTTGTTGTTTAATTGTAAAGTTAGTTGTTAGGCTTGCCAGACTAGGAGTATAGCTTGTGCGTCGATCACAACATTTAATTTTTGGATTGTGACAAAGTTGGTATCAAAGCTAGGTTGTAGGTCCTAATAGCTACAAACATAGGGTGATAATAGATTCTTGTTAGTAAATTGTGTACCCGGGCACAACTTACTTATAAGGGCTATTATCACTCAATGAGAGTCCCATATGTTGTTTGAATTTGTGTTTAAATTCATCATCACTACCTTTCTACAATTTCTTGTCGTCGTATTCAATTTTTGGATCATTGTTCTTTGAATAGGTGAGAATGCCACCCAAGACTAGAAATCATACTATAAAGGAAATTGTTGATGAGTCAATTTCTCAAGCTCAAGGCGCTCGTCAACGAGGTCGTGTTTCAGTTCGTGCTCGAAATAGGCATAGAGCTACTGTTGGCGGACGTGGTTTCAATGCTGATGTTGAGGTACCTAGGAGGAGGCGCGGAAATCCAACCATGGAAGAGTTTGTTGTTGGTCTGTAGGGATTACAATAGCTTGTGCAACAACTTGTCGGGGTTGTCATCGGACAACAACAGGAGGGTGATCAAAGACATGAAAATGTCAATGGTCAACAAGAGGTTAGATAAGATGAGCATTAGATGACTGCTGCAATAAGGGGTATTGAGGTTACTTTACCAGACTTCATGAAGCTTAAACCCCCTACTTTTTCTGGGTCTAGTGCAATTGAGGATCCACAACAATTCATTGATAGTCTAGAGCGGCTTTGGAGAGCATTGGGTTGTTATGAGGTAAGAGCAGTAGAATTGACATCATTTCAGCTAATAGGCGTGGCACGTGATTGGTTTGATATAGTGTCACGTGGTAGACAAGTGGGGTCACCTCCGTTAGCATGGAGAGAGTTCTCTCAGTTGTTCATGGCTCGTTTTCTTCTAGGGAATGTTAGAGACGGATTAGCTCATGAGATTGAGCGATTAGAGCAAACGGAGGGTATGATAGTTTCATAATATAGTGCTCATTTTACACAGCTCTCTAGACATGCTCCTTATCCTTTCATTGAGGAGATGCGTGTTAAGAGGTTCATCAGAGGATTGAAGGATTATTTATTTGGATTTGTGGTTGTGTCGAATTGTTCTACTTTTCCTGAGGTTTTGAGTTTGGCCCTTCAGAATTGTTCTACTTTTCCTGAGGGTATGACAATTTATTGTGATGCTTCTAGAGTTGGTCTCGGTTGTGTACTTACGCAACAAGGTAAGGTTATTGTCTATGCATCTAGACAACTCAAGAGGCATGAAGTGAACTATCCCACACATGATTTGGAAATGGCTGCATTTATTTTTGCTCTTAAGATTTGGAGGCACTATCTATATGGTGAAACTTGTGAGATTTATACCGATCATAAAAGTCTTAAGTATATCTTTCAACAACGAGATTTAAATTTAAGACAAAGAAGGTCGATGGAACTCTTGAAAGATTATGATTGCATGATCTTATACCACCCAGGGAAGGAAGATGTTGTTGCAGATGCTTTGAGTAGGAAATCCATGGGTAGTCTTGCCCATATAGCAGGTGTAAAGAGACCAATAGTTAAAGAAGTTCGAGAAGTTGTTGAAAGTGGAATTCAATTGGAACTTGGTCATTCGAGGTTATTTTTAGCCCACGTACAAATTCTTCCAACCATAGTTGATGATATCAAAGAAGCTCAAAGTCAAGACCCATACTTGGTGAATATGGTAAATAATATTCAGAATGGTAAGATTTCAAACTTATCAGTTGATTCTTATGGTGTGCTGAGGTTGAAGTCTCGGTTGTGTGCTCCAAATATTGGTGACTTTAGTAGGAAAATTTTAGAGGAGGCTCATCATTCTTCTTATACTATTCACTCAGGTTCTAATAAGATGTATCAAGACTTGAGAGAATTGTATTTGTTGGAAGAGATGAAGAGAGATGTAGCAGATTTTTTCTCTAGGTGCTTAGTGTGTCAACAAGTAATGACTGAGCATCAAAAGCTTGCGGGGTTACTTCAACCTGTTGAAATACCTGAGTGGAAGTGGGAAGGCATCGCTATGGATTTTTTCAGAGGATTACCATGAACCCAAAAGGGTTATGACTCTGTGTTGGTGATTATAGGCCGGTTAACCAAATCGGCACACTTTTTGCCTGTGAAGACTACGTATACTGCATCTCAATATCCTAAACTCTATTTGGATGAAATTGTCTCTTTGCATGGTGTACCGATGTCTATTATTTCTGATCGTGGGGCTCAATTTACTGATCAATTTTGGAAGTTGTTCCAAACTTCATTAGGAACTCGTTTGAAGCTTAGCACAACTTTTCATCCCCAAATAGATGGCCAGTCTGAAATGGACTATACAAATACTAGAAGATATGCTTCGTGCTTGTGTTCTGGATCTTGGGGGTAGTTGGGATCAACATTTGCTCTTGATGGAAATTGCATACAATAATAGTTATCAATCTAGTATTTAGATGGCTCCGTTTGAGGCTTTGTACAGAAGACGGTGTAGGTCTCCGATAAGGTGGTTTGAAGTTGGTGAAGCTAAATTTGTTGGTCCAGAATTGGTTCAAGATGCCATTGAAAAAGTTAAATTGATTCGGGATCGCTTAGTGACAGCTCAAAGTAGGCAAAAATCTTATTATGACAAGAGGCGTCGTCCCTTAGAGTTTTCAGTGGGAGAACATCTATTCCTATGAGTCTCACCAATGAAAGGAGTTTTGCGATTAAGTCCAAGATTCATTGGACCATTTGAAATTCTAGAAAGTGTTGGACCAGTAGCATATTGCTTTGCACTTCCACCAGATCTCTCGGGAGTTCTTCCAGTTTTTCATATTTCGATGCTTCAGAAGTATCTTCATGACCCTTCTCATGTGATTAATCATGAAGACGTACAATTAGATAAGAGTCTATCATACGTTGAACAGTCAATAACTATATTAGATCGCCAAGTGAGACGTTTACGCTCAAATGATATCGTTTTAGTAAAAGTTCTTTGGCGAGGTCCATCCGGCGAAGAAACAACTTGGGAACCCGGAGAAGTCATCTGTAACACCCCGTTTTTCAAAGCGAGGGTGTATTTTTTTTTCAAAAGAAATTAAAATAAAGCAGAGAAACAAATGAGGTAATACATTTGGATAAATAATTAAGTCATTAAAATTTACAAGCAGCGGAAAAAGTTTTCTCGAATTATGAATCCAAAATATTTACATATCAAAATGCGGTACAGTTTTCCAGTTTAAAAATAAACACACATCAAAAGAGAGACATATGTTCCCTCTATGTCAACCTAATCTGATCATTTTACAAAGCAACTAAACACCTTGAGTGATCTCCACGCGCCCCGTCAGATCCTCCTAGCGTAGCTCCAATCAAGCATTCCCATCTACATGCCTATCCGTACGGTACGAACCGGTAGGATCATCCTGACTCTCATCTGAGGGCAAAGCCCAGATTTCCACAATAGTTGTAAAGGGTCACCAACCGAAATTAACAGTTAACACATAACATTTACTTTTCAATGCACAAATAACCTTTTCAACTTATCATGCATCTTAGAAGGGTTTTCCATATGCTAAAAGTTCATGTAATGCTTGCCAAATATAAATGAAATCAAAAGAAAGTTCTCAATCCATCAAGTAATACATAACTAATCAATACATTGATAATCAATTGAGAAACCCATTCTTTAACACAAAATAAGATTTCCTACTGTGTCAATCGATTGGGCAAATCGATTTCCTGAAAGTTCTTAGTGAAAATTGAGCCATAGACTTGCATCAATCGATTGGAGCAATCGATTTCGAGAAGGATTGAGCTCCTGTATTGTCCAATCGATTGGGTAAATCGATTTCGTGAAAGACAGAGCCCCTGTATTGAAATCCAATTGAATCCAATCAATTTACCAAATTGATTTCTTAAATCATTTTGAAAAACATATTACAAAATCGATTGGGTAAATCGATTTCGTGAAGGACAGGGCCCCTGCAACTCATCAAATCGATTAGGTAAATCGATTTCGTGAAGGACAGGGCCCCTGCAACTCATCAAATCGATTGGGTAAATCAATTTCCCTGTATATTCTTTCAAAAATATATAAACTAACTCAATCACATTCAAACACCACTCCAAACCTTAACACTTAGCAATACCCATACAATCACCACGACATTGTGAGTTTCGAAAACGTTTTACAATCTAACATACTATCACACAATTCCAAAACATAACTCTTAGTACAATCAACACAATCACAATTTGAATCAAACACACTTACACATAGTTTCAAATCATAACACTTAGCAAAATCAACACAATCATAATTTGCATCAAACACACTTACACATAGTTTCAAAATAGAGGTGTTTCGTGGTATGTTTTGTGGAATTGATGAATGTTTCGTGGAAAATGAATTTAACTCATTTTTTTATGATTTTGAGTAAATGAAATTAGAGGTGTTTGAGTGGTATGTTTTGATGATTTGTGTCCATCGTATTTGACGTGTTCATAATTAATGCTTATGAAATTTGAGACGTAATTTGGTGTGAATTGTGGATTGGATTTGATAATATGTTTGAAATTGTTTTGTGTGGAATTTGAAAACCATTAGAGTTAAACGAGTATTAAGAATGAGGAATCTCTTAATGTCTACGTTTACTTAATGTTGTCGTGAAAACCATTAGAGTTAAACGAGTATTAAAAATGGGGAATCTTTTAATATCTTTGTTTACTTAATTTTGTTTTGAAAATCGTTTAAGTTAAATGAGTATTAATAATGGGGAATCTCTTAATATTCTTGTTTACTTAATGTTGTCGTGAAAACCATTAGAGTTAAACGAGTATTAAAAATGGGGAATCTTTTAATATCTTTGTATACTTAATGTTTTTTGTGACAACCGTTTAAGTTAAATGAGTATTAAGAATGGAGAATCTCTTAATATCCTTGTTTACTTAATGTTTGTTGTGAAAATTGTTTAAGTTAAATGAGTATTAAAAATGGGGAATCTTTTAATATCTGCATTTGCTTAACGATTGTCGTCGATGGAGTCAGAGTACGCTCATGCATTTTCATTGTTTTTGTAAATCGTGCAAACTCGTGATAGGTGGCACCTTGATAAATAGTACTTTGGCCTGTGATAGGCGGTATATTTATGATTTACGTTATTGTAAATTGTGCAGACCCGTGATAGGTGGCACCTTGGTAAATAGTACTTTGGCCCGTGATAGGCGGTACATTTACGATTTACGTTCTTTTTAAAACTATTTCGAAACTCAAGTTGTCATTGTGATTGTGATGATTGTACTAAGTGTTATGTTTTGGAAATTGTGTGTAAGTGTAATTGATTGTAAAACTATTTCGAAACTCAAGTTGTCATTGTGATTGTGATGATTGTACTAAGTGTTATGTTTTGGAAACTGTGTGTAAATGTAATTGATTGTAAAACTATTTCGAAACTGAAGTTGTCATTGTGATTGTGATGATTGTACTAAGTGTTATGTTTTGGAAATTGTGTGTAAGTGTAATTGATTGTAAAACTATTTCGAAACTCAAGTTGTCGTAGTGATTGTATTGAAATTGCTAAGTGTTATGTTTTGGAGTTGTATGTGAATGTGATTGAGTTAGTTTATGTAGTTTTTGAAAAACATTCAGGGAAATCGATTCCCTAATCAATTCTGTTAAAAGCTATTCCTCAAAATCGATTTGCCAATCGATTTGATGGGTTATAGGAGCTCAACCATTTTGACAAAATCGATTTGCCAATCAATTTGGCCGTTACAGTAGCTCAGCTATTCATTTAATCGATTTCCCAATCGATTGATTTAAGCCCAGAGTACAGGTTTCACTAAAAACCTTCATCCAAATCGATTTCCCAATCAATTAGCTTAGTAGAGATTCTTATTCTGAGTTAGATAATCGAATGCTCAATTGGTTCATTAATGGATTGGACAGTTGTTTATTACTTGATTGATTTAAGACTTATTTTGACTTCATTTTTATTTGGCAAGCATTATATGAACTTCTAGCATATGAAAAACCCTTTTAAGGTGCATGCTAAGTTGAAAGGTTATTTTATGCATTTAAAAACTTAAATGTTATGTGTTAACTGTTAATTTCGGTTGGTGACCTTTTACAACTATTGTGGAAATCTGGGCTTTGCCCTCAGATGAGAGCCAGGACAATCCTACCGGTTCGTACCATGTGGATGGGAATGTAGATGGGAATACCTGACTGAAGCTATGTTAGGAGGATCTTACGGGGCGCGTGGAGACCACTTAGGGCGTATAGTTTTTTTTGTTTATAGAATGATTAGATTAGGTTGACACAGAGGGAACATATGTCTTTCTTTTGGATTGCGTTTAATTTAAATTGGAAGACTGTATCTGTACTATTACTGTCAGCATGACATGTTATTTTCGATGGATTCCATATACCACTTTTTGTTGTGTAAATATTTTGGGATTCATATTTCGAGAAACTTTTCCGCTATTTGTAAATTATAATGACTTAAATATTTATCTAAAGGTATTACCTTATTTATTTCTACGTTAAATGATTTTGTTTTGAAAAAAAAAATACACTCTCGCTTTGAAAATCGGGGTGTTACATTGTGGTATCAGAGGTTTGGTTTGGTTTTCTTTGGGGGCTATGGAACCTTTGGTTATAGATTGTAGGTTGGGAGTTGTTATTTGATCATGCGTCGGTTTAGGTGGTTTGAGTTGTCATGTCCAAAATAATTATTATGTGTTGAGGTGGTTGGCAGTTAGTTTTGGAATTATTTGAAGTAGTGTTAAGATTCTACTTGATGATGGTTTTATAGGAAAACCATGCCACCAAGAAGGAATGACGCTCCGAGAGCCAATGCTAATAGGGATGATCGAATGGCGGAGGCTATGAATAACATGGCTGCTTCTGTTGCTGCACAGACTGCTGCCAAGACTCAACGTGATCTTGAAAAGAGGGAAAGAGAGATCCATGCTGCAGAGTCAAGAGGATTAGAAGACTTTCGTCGTTACAATCCTCCCAAGTTTAAGGGGGATGAGAATTCAGAGAAAACGGATCAATGGATCCAAGAAGTGGAGAAGATCTTCGAAATGATCAATTGTCAGGCGGGAGTGAAGGTCAACTATGCCACTTATATACTATTAGGGGATGCTGAGTACTGGTGGAGGAGTGCAAGATTGTTGATGAGAGCAGCTCACGAGGAGGTGAACAGGGAATCATTCAAAACGAAGTTTTTAGACAGATACTTCCTGATGAGTACCAGGACTAAACTAGGTGATGATTTCCTGAAACTGCATCAGGGGAACATGACCGTGGGCGAATATGCTGCTAAATTTGAATCGCTATCAAGACATTTCAGGTTTTTCCGTGAGGAGATTGATGAACTACTCATGTGTCATCGTTTCCAAGACGGACTAAAGTATGAGATTCAAGACTCTGTCTTGCCCTTGGGAATTCAACGTTTCCAAGTTCTTGTGGAAAAATGTAGGGAAGTCGAGGATATGAAGAATAAGAGGGCTAGCCGAGGAGGGAATTTTAGTGTTGGAGGACCCAGTCAAGTGAATTATCAGAACAACAAGGGGAAACAAGTTGCAAAACCTTATAATCGACCACGAAATAACAACGGTGGGCAGAATCGCCCAGGGAACCAGAATTTCGGGAGACAATTGGGACGAGTAGTTCGGTGTTTCCGATGTGGGGAAGAGGGACATTATGCTAATGCTTGTACCCCTAATACTCTCACCTGCTACAATTGTCAGAAGCCAGGGCACATGGCAAAGGATTGCACGGCTCCGAAGGTAGAACCAGTTGTGAATGTAACTAGGGCTACTCGTCCTACTGCTAGAGGACGCATTTATTGTGTGAGTGCTGAAGATGGGAATCCATCTGGCAATCTGATTCAACGTGACTGTGAGATTGCAGGTAACACTCTAACTGCACTTTTTGATTCGAGGGCAACCCATTCCTTCATTGCAATGGATTGTGTGAATCGTTTGAAGTTATCTGTGTCTGCTTTACCTTTTGATTTGGTTGTTTCCACACCTGCTAAGACTTTGACAGTAAATTCTGCATGTTTACATTGTCAAATAACTATTCATAATAGGGATTTCTTGGTTAATTTGATTTGTTTACCTCTACAATCACTCGAGGTCATTCTCGATATGGATTGGATGTCTTACCATTATGTGATATTGGATTGTGCTCGTAAATTGGTTCTTTTCCCCGAACCAGGAGTTGTTAAGTATCTAGCTGCCAACAAACTCCAAGTGTCGCTAAGAGAAGGAACTCATGAGTTTTTGTCTCTGGCTAACGTGGAGGCAAAGATAAATGTGGACATAGAAGATGTGATGCTCGTCAATGAGTACCGGGACATATTGCCAACGGAAATCCCAGGATTGCCACCGGTAAGAGAAGTGGAATTTTTCATTGATTTGCACCCAGGAATCGGACCTATTTCAATTACACTGTATCGAATGTCGCCATTGGAACTAAATGAGCTCAAAAGCCAAATTGAAGATTTGTTGGAGAAGAAATTTATTAGACCAAGTGTATCGCCATGAGGAGCTCCAGTTTTGCTAGTTAAGAAGAAGGACGGAAGCTCGCGCTTATGTGTGGATTATAGACAACTTAATAAAGCAACTATTAAGAATCGTTATCCTTTGCCACGCGTCGATGATTTAATGGATTAGTTGAGAGGGGCCGTGATATTTTCGAAGATTGACTTGAAGTCGGGTAACCATCAGATTCGAGTAAGGGAAGTAGATATTCAGAAGACTGCTTTCAGAACCCTTTACGAACATTATGAATATCTTGTTATGCCGTTTGGAGTTACCAATGCACCAGCAATTTTCATGGACTACATGAACAGAATCTTTAATCCATTCCTTGATAAATTTGTTGTGGTGTTCATTAATGATATATTAATTTATTCAAGAACTAAAGAAGAGCATGGAGAACATTTACGTCAAGTTCTTGAGATTTTACGCGAGAAGCGATTGTATGCCAATTTGTCGAAGTGTGAGTTTTGGCTAGAGAAAGTGAATTTCTTAGGACATGTAACAACCAAGGAAGGAATCGTTGTAGATCCGACTAAGATTGAGGCGGTTCTTGCTTGGAAACAGCCTCAGATTGTCACTGACATATGAAGTTTTGTAGGACTGGCAAGGTACTACAGGAGGTTTATTGAAGGTTTTGCTAAGATTGTGACTCCATTGACACAACTTACCAGAAAAGATCAACCGTTCGCATGGATGGAGAGGTGTGAGGAAAATTTTCAGATACTAAAGAGAAAATTGACGACCTCACCAGTATTGGTATTACCGTAATCAGATGAACCCTATGAAGTTTATTATGATGCATCTCACGAAGGGTTGGGATGTGTTCTGATGCAACACAAGAAAGTTGTGGCTTATGACTCAAGGCAATTGAAGATTCATGAGAGAAACTATCCTACTCATGATTTGGAGCTTGCTGCTGTTGTTTTTGCATTGAAGATCTGGAGGCACTATATATATGGGTGCACGTTCACAGTGTTCAGTGACCATAAAAGTTTGAAATATTTGTTTGATCAGAAGGAATTGAACATGCGTCACAGACGATGGATGGAGACTCTTAAGGGTTTTGATTTCACACTGTAGTACCACCCTGGGAAGGCCAATGTAGTGGTTGATGCGTTGAGTAGAAGAAGTGTATCGGTGTCTTCAACAATTATGGCTAGACAACAAGAGTTGTGGGAAGCTTTTATAGACCTACACTTGAACGTAGAGTTTGCACCGGGAATTTTGAAATTCAGAATGATTAAGATTTCGAGTGGACTACTTGAAGACATTGCAAATTCTCAAGATGACGTCTTAATTCAAGAGTGTTAGACATAAGTCCATTTTTGATATTATTGACAAACATACACTATGTGACAAATCTAACATTTTAAACTGAGTAAACTTTCAGGAACCAAAACTCAACCCTACAAACTTGAGACAATTGCTTGGAGCTCAAGAAATCAACAAAATCTGGAAAATTGTCTAAGGAAATCGATTAGGCAAATCGATTTTGTAACAGGGTTGTTTCAAATTGTAAAGTCTGTGATTAGTCAATCGATTGGACAAATCGATTTGCACAAATATTGAAATTAAAGTGTGCAAGTTAGTAGCATGCCGTATTGCAGGCTAATCGATTTGACAAATCGATTGTTTTAATCACTCGTTCAGTCTGTGTACTTCAATCGATTGACACAATCGACTGTGATAGTTCCAGAGCCAAGTCATGTGTTGACAAATCGATTAGGCAAATCGATTTCGTAAAATAAGTCTGAAAATAACCTTGGCCTGAGACAAACACAATTGATTGGCACAATCTATTGAATCATTTCTTTCATTCCAATCGACTTGGTAAATCGATTGGATGGACTAACTGATCAACTGTTATTCAAACAAATTCCCATAATCGATTAGGCACATCGATTAATATGATTTAAGCTATCTCTATGATATGGCCAAATCGATTAGGCAAATCGATTTGTTAAAACCACTGAGTCCAAATGGTCAGTGCAATCGATTGGCACAATCGATTAGAACATTTTTTTTTAGAAACAAAGAAGACTTGAAATATGGCCAAATCGATTATGTAAATGCTTGAACCGATTGAGTAAATCGATTGTTTTGATCTCGTTGTTGGAACAAAACATCACAAATCGATTACGCAAATCGATTCAAATATGAACTATTTGAAATTCTGGAAAACACCTTAAAATAATCGATTGGGTAAATTGATTAGTTTATGCAGTTTCAAGATTCAAGAAAAACAAGATTTGTGAAATCGATTTGGTAAATCGATTAGCTAGCTTTATAACTTTAATGAATCAATTGGGTAAATCGATTCATGTGTTGTTTTTCCTGAAACTATATAAGCTGTTTTCTAGTTCTTCTTCTCACAACATACAAGACATAATACACAACAAGCACTCAATTTTTGAGAACATACACTTTCTGATATTCATTCTCTCTTATCAATTTACATTGTACAATTGCTTTTTCAGACATGGATCTTTGGCATTGATGATCAACAAGGGCTGAAAAAGAATACTAAGAGAATGACCTTTTGAGAAGAAGACAGCAATACACATTATGTATTTTTTTCTGTTTTAGAACATCTGTAATCGAATTTTGTAATCAAATAACGTTGCGAAATCCAGTTGCTACTGGTGGTGATCTTTTGTGATTGAGGGATCTCATCAAGAAGACACCGCACTGAAATCTTGGAAGATTTTATGGGATTTAAACTCTGGGATTCAGGGAGATAAGAATAGAATAAAGAGGATAGTTTAAGATTGATAGGCGAGGAGCTGGAACATCTGTAAACTAATTCTGCTACATTCTATTGGAAAGGCTAAGATCTGAGTTGATCTTAGGACTGGATGTAGGCTACCTTACAGGTGGCTGAACCAGTATAAAAATTACTGTGTACACTTTTCTTTCCGTTATCTCTTTTAATTTCGCACGATTACTTGATTGATATTGAATGCATGCTATGATAAAATTCTGTGCAAATTGACCTTTACATGTGTAACACCCCGTTTTTCAAAGCGAAGATGTATTTTTTTTTCAAAAGAAATTAAAATACAAAAGAGAAATAAATAAGGTAATACATTTGGATAATTAATTAAGTCATTATAATATACAAGCAGCGGAAAAAGTTATCAAAATATGAGTTCAAAATATTTACATAACAAAAGTGGTACAGTCTTCCAGTTTAAAAATAAAAGCAACCCAAAAGAAAGACATATGTTCCCTCTGTGTCAACCTAGTCTGATCATTTTACAAAACAACTAAACACCCTGAGTGATCTCCATGCGCCCCGTGAGATCCTCCTAATGTAGCTCCAATCAAGCATGCCCATCTACATTCCCATCCATAGGGTACTAATTGGTAGGATCATCCTGGCTCTCATCTGAGGGCAAAGCCCAGATTTCCACAATAGTTGTAAAGGGTCACCAACCGAAATTAACAGTTAACACATAACATTTACCTTTCAATGCACAAATAACCTTTTCAACTTATCATGCATCTTAGAAGGGTTTTTCCATATGCTAAAAGTTCATGTAATGCTTGCCAAATATAAATGAAATCAAAAGAAAGTTCTCAATCCATCAAGTAATAAATAACTAACCAATACATTGATAATCAATTGAGAAACCCATTATCTAACACAAAATAAGATTTCCTACTGTGCCAATCGATTGGGGAAATCAATTTCCTGAAAGTTTTAGGTGAAAACTGAACTCTGGGCTTAAATCAATCGATTGGGTAAATCGATTGACTCAATCGATTGGGTAAATCGATTTCCTGACAGACAGAGCCCCTGTATTGAATCCAATCGATTGGGGAAATCAATTTCCTGAAAGTTTTTAGTGAAAACTGAACTCTGGGCTTAAATCAATCGATTGGGTAAATCGATTGACTCAATCGATTGGGTAAATCGATTTCCTCACAGACAGAGCCCCTGTATTGAATCCAATCGATTGGGCAAATCGATTTTTGGAAGACAAAGCCCCTGACTTGAATCCAATTGAATCCAATCGATTTACCAAATCGATTTCTTAAATGATTTTGAAAGACAACTTACAAAATCGATTGGGTAAATCGATTTCGTGCAAAACAGAGCCCCTGTAACTCATCAAATCGATTGGGTAAATCGATTTCCCTGTATATTCTTTCAAAAGTTCATAAACTAACTCAATCAGATTCAAACACCACTCCAAATCTTAACACTTAGCAATACCCATACAATCACCACGACATTATGAGTTTCGAAAACGTATTACAATCTAAAATACTATCACACAATTCCAAAACATAACTCTTAGTACAATCAACACGATCACAATTTGAATCAAACATACTTACACTAGTTTCAAACCATAACACTTAGCAAAATCAACACAATCATTTTGCATCAAACACACTTAACACTTATAACACAATTACTACAACATCATGGGTTTCGAAATAGTATTGAAATCAAACATGCTATCACCAAATTTCAAAACATGACACTTAACACTTATAACACAATTACTACAACATCATGAGTTTCGAAATGGTATTGCAATCAAACGTGTTATCACCAAATTCCAAAACAAAACACGTAACACTTATAACACAATTACTACAACATCATGAGTTTCGAAATGGTATTGCAATCAAACATGTTATCACCAAATTCCAAAACATAACACTTAACACTTATAACACAATACCCACACGGACAAAATGAACCAACAATTCACAATTTACCAGGGTGTAGTCTCTCACGGACAAACACCTGTGTAGTCTCTCACGGACAAACACAATTCACCAAGAAACGTAAGTCGTAAACGTTCCTCCTATCACGGGTCAGTACTGTTTACCGAGGTGCCACCTATCACGGGTCAGCACAACTTACCAAACGTAAATCGTAAACGTACCACCTATCACGGGTCAGTACTGTTTACCGAGGTGCCACCTATCACGGGTCAGCACGATTTACCAAACGAAAAAAGCGTAAGTCGTAAGGTTACCACCTATCACGGGTCAGTACTGTTTACCGAGGTGCCACCTATCACGGGTCAGCACAACTTACCAAACGTAAATCGTAAATGTACCACCTATCACGAGTCAGTACAGTTTACCGAGGTGCCACCTATCACGGGTCAACACGATTTACCAAAAGAAAAACGTAAGTCGTAAGTGTACCGCCTATCACGGGCCAAAGTACTACTTACCGAGGTGTCACCTATCACGGGTCAACACAACTTACCAAAAAGTAAATCGTAAACGTACCACCTATCCCGGGTCAGTACAGTTTACAGAGGTGCCACCTATCACGGGTCAACACGATTTACCAAACAAGCATTAAGTAAACGAGACATTAAGAGATTCCCCATTCTTAATACTCATTTAACTTATGCGATTTTCAAAACAAACATTAAGTAACCAAGACATTAAGAGATTCCCCATTCTTAACGCCCAGTTAACTTAAACGATTTTCCAAAACAACATTAAGTAAATAAGTCATTAAGAGATTCCCCATTCTTAATACCTATTTAACTTCAACGATTTTCAAAACAAATATTAAGTAAACGAGACATTAAGAGATTCCCCATTCTTAATGCCCAGTTAACTTAAACGATTTTCCAACAAACAAACACACATTAAGTAAACAAGACATTAAGAGATTCCCCATTCTTAATACTTATTTAACTTAATGGTTTTCAAATCCCACACAGAACAAACTCAAACATATTCACAAATTTATTACACAATTCACGCCAAAACACAACAATTCATTTCTTCACAAAATCATTTTTACGACAACATTAAGTAAACGCAGATATTATGAGATTCCCCATTCTTAATATTCATTTAACTTAACGAGTTTCAAAACAAAATATTAAGCAAACAGAAGTATTAAGAGATTCCCCATTCTTAATACTCTTTTAACTTAAACGGTTTTCCAAAACAAAACATTCAGTAAACAAGACATTAAGAGATTCCCCATTCTTAATACTCATTTAACTGAAACGATTTTCAAAAACAAACCTTAAGTAACTATGACATTAAGAGATTCCCCATGTTAACGCCCACTTAACTTAAACGATTTTCAAAACAACATTAAGTAACCCAGACATTAAGAGATTCCCCATTCTTAATGCCCAGTTAACTTAAACGATTTTCAAACAAACAACCACACATTAAGTAAACAAGACATTAAGAGATTCCCCATTCTTAATACTTATTTAACTTAATGGTTTTCAAATTCCACACAAAACAAACTCAAATGTACTTTCACATTCAATCCATAACTCACACAAAATCATTTTTCCACACAAACCACACAAAACACATCTCAAACATGTTATTAAATTCAATCCACGATTCACACCAAAACACATCAATCAACAGACATCAAGTATGAACACGCCGAATACAACGACACAAATCAACACAATCCATCACTCAAACACAACAAGTTCCATATACTCGAAATCATACATAAATGGGTTTAAAATTCATTCTCCATAAAACATTACTTTAACCCTAACCAAAATCTTTTCCACACAACCACAGATAAGTCCCTAAATGCAAACTAAAAGTTTGGAAGGAGCCATTACCTTTTCTTTAGCTTTAACGTCGATTTACGGCACCGCGATCAATTCCGGTAAAAACTTTGCTCGCGACGTCGCTTCCAAAATTAACTCACTAGCACCGTAGTGTAGTGGTGAGTAACTTTCCCTTCTATCCCTTCGCGAAATGAAGCTTGGATCTAGAAGAAACGGCGAGATTTGTGTTTGACGGTTTTGAAATCCCTAAACCGTTTTTCTTCGTTTTCGGATCAAAGAGGAAGAGTGAAGTTGAGAAATCTTTGTCCTATCACCCACTACCAATTTCGAATTCAAAGGAAAGAAAAGGAAGCAAAAACGAGCAACAATGGAGGAAGGGAGAAATTGAGTTGTCGCGAGGCAGTGAGGAAGGAGATGGAAATTTTCTGTTTTCCTTCCTTTGTTTTTCCTTTCTCTCTTTTTCTTTCCTTTCTACTTCTCTTCTCCTTATTTCTTTCTTTTCCTTTTCTTTATATATATATATATATATATATATATATATATATCTTAATAATAATTAACAAATATCTCCAACTCTATAGATATTTATTAAATTACTCTTTTACCCAAAACGCATTAAACTCTTCGCAAAAGATTCATCACAGTTAATTTAATCTATTTATCGACGAGTAATTCTAATCGGCCATTAAAATATCTCCTTGGTCATATAAACTCCAAAATATTAATAACTTTGGCTAAAAAGCCTCTGAGTTCAATACCGAAAATACACCAAAATACATAAAGTACACTTAAAAATTATGGGTCTTACAACATGAATCGTTTTCTTGGCATGCATGTATATGAATCTTTATGTCAAATCATAATGTGTATCTACTGCATCCTATTTGCCAATTAGCATTCTTGTTTATCTCACTGTAGGATTGATCGTTGTGGGACCTTTGCATATCGTTTGTTTGATAAATTTTCAATTTAGTAAACTGTTTAGCACTTTGATAGAATAGGCATTATTCTTGCATATTTCCTGTTAAACAGAGGTCATACCCCCTTTCAATTGGCATCAAGAGCCTATTTTTGTTAGAGTAATTCTCATAAAAAATCATGACCTCTGAATTCCTTAGTGAGGGTGCGCTTCATTAGCTAGGCCCCCTGCCTTTAACGGGGCCGCATATATGTACTGGAAACATAGGATGTTGATTTTCTTAGAGGCTGCTAGTATAGACATTTTAGATGCTGTTTTAGAAGGACCTTTTGTGCCGAAAATTGCAGGAACCGATAATTCTTTCATTCCTAAGCCCAGGGCTAACTAGTCTGAGGATGATAAGAAGAAGGTAGGTTACAATGCTAAGGCTAAGAATATTATTACTTCTGCTTTGTCAGCTGATGAATTTTTCAGGGTTCAAACTGTAAATCTGCAAAAGAAATGTGGGACACTTTGCAGCAGACGCATGAGGGAACCACTGATGTAAAAAGAGCTCGTGTAAACACCTTGATGCATGAATACGAGTTATTCAGCATGGAGAAAGAAGAATCAATAAATGACATGCAAACCAGATTTACACACATTGTCTACAATTTGAATGCTTTAGGCAAGGAAATCGACAATGACCAACAAATCAGCAAAGTTATGCGTTGCCTAACCAGAGAATGGCAACCAAAAATCACTGCCATTGTTGAATCAAAAGATCTTGGAAGCATGGCAATAGCTACACTATTTGGTAAACTGCGGGAGCATGAAATGGAATTACACAGGCTCAATGAGGCTGAACAAACTGACAGAAAGAGGAAAGGATTGTCATTGAAAGCACAAACACATCATTCTAAATCTGAACAAGAGAGCTGCTCAGATGAATCAAGCAGTGAGGATGATGAAGAGCCTGAAATTGGGTTACTTGTCAAGAAGTTTAAGAAATTTCTGAAGAAGAAAGACAGCAAGTTCAGAAAACCATCCAGTTCTAAGCCTAATGACACTAAGACCATCACTTGCTATGAATGTGGGAAAACAGGCCACATAAAATCTGAGTGTTACAAGCTGCAAAATAAGAACAGAACTGCGAAAAACAAAGGCAAAGAACCAGCCCCCAAATCCAGAAAAGCGTATGTTTCTTGGAACGATAATGACAATGAATCCTCTTCATCTTCTGAAGAAGAACAAGCCAATTTATGTCTCATGGCTAAAACAGATTCTGATTCAGATAGCGAAGTAAGTTCATCCAATCCTTCTTATGATGAGCTGCAAAATGCATTTACTGAATTACATGATGAATATGTTAGTACAATTAAACAGTTAATTAGTACTAAGAAATTGTTAGAAGAAAAATGCATTTTGTATGATGAAATCAAAATTGAGCATGCATCTTTTAAAGTCATGAATGATGATCTGAAAAAAGAAAATCATGCACTGCATTGTGATATTGAAAAGTTCAACAGTGGCAAAACCAAGTTAGATATGCTTCTTGAAAACCAAAGAGATTTAAATGAAAAATCTGGACTTGGTTATAGGCCCAATGTGAATGTTAAACATAATCACAATAGACATGGCATTGGTTATAGAAATGTGAAGCATAACCAGAAGTTTGGTAAAACCAGTCACATGCATAATGTCTTTGTCAAACCAAAGCAGTATGCATCCTCTGCTGTCACTTGCCATTTTTGTTGTAGAAAAGGGCATTTTGTTTACAATTGTAAATTTAAAAAACTTGCCAATAGAGGATGTAAACAGATTTGGAAGGTAAAGACATATAATGTTGAAACTGACCCCCCAAGACTCAACTTACATTGGGTACCTAAAATGAAATTATGATGTTGATGTAGGTATGCTTGAGATCCCCAAAGCACCAATGGTACCTTGATAGTGGATGCTCGAAGCATATGACAGGGGACAAATCAATGTTTCTGTCCCTAAGCCTAAAGGAAGGTGGATTTGTTAAATACGGTGATAACAATAAGGGTAAGATTTGCGGAATTGGTGACATTGGCAGCGAGTCAACTGCTATTATCAAAAACGTCTTATATGTGGAAGGTCTAAGGCACAACCTTCTAAGTATAAGTCAGCTGTGTGACAATGGCTTTCAAGTAAGCTTTTCACCACTTTCTTGCATTATTGAGAAAAAGGTAGATAAAAGTATCAAACTGATTGGTGACAGAATTAACAATATTTACATGCTTGACTTACATGTTGTGCCTGCTGATTCTGTTTGTTGCTTATTATCAAATGTTGATGAGACATGGTTATGGCATAAACGTGTTGCACACATTCATATAGATCATTTGAATAGACTTGTTAGTAAACAACTAGTTATAGGACTCCCTGACAAGAAGTTTACTAAGGACAGGCTATGTGATTCTTGTGAACAAAGTAAGCTTGTCAAATCTTCCTATCCCCCAATAGATATGGTCAAAACCAATAGGGTTTTGCAATATGGACCTCTTTGGTCCATCCCAAGTGAGAAGCTTTGGAGGTAATATGTATGGATTTGTGTTAATTGATGACTATTCTAGATTCACTTGGACTTACTTTCTGACTCATAAAAGTGATGCTTTTTCTGTTTTCAAAAAGTTTGCAAACTTAGTTCAAAATGAAACAAGTCAGAAAATTATGTCCATCAAAAGTGATCATGGAGATGAATTCCAAAATGATTCTTTTGATACTTACTGTGAACAGAATGGCATTCATCACATGTATTCAGCCCCTAGGACACCACAACAAAATGGTGTAGTTGAAAGGAAAAATAGGTCTTTAGAGGAGTTAGCTAGGACTATGCTTAAAGACTCAAATGTTCCTAAGTATTTCTGGGCTGATGCAATTAACACTGCCACACATGTTGTCAACATGGTTTTGATTAGGCCAATCCTTAGAAAAACTCCTTATGAGTTATACAAGGGTAGAAAGCCAAACATCTCCTACTTTAGAGTCTTTGGTTGTAAGTGTTTTGTGTTGAACAATGGCAAAGAACACCTAGGTAAGTTTGATCCTAAGGCAGATGAGGGTATTTTTCTAGGTTATTCCCAAACTAGTAAAGCCTATAGAATCTACAACAAAAGGACAAAGACCATAGAAGAGTCAGTTCATGTTAAGTTTGATGAACTTTTTAAAGAAAACTTGAACAACACTCCTTCTATAGTTGATGCCTCTTTAGATGATGTTGTAGAATCTGAACCTTTAGAGCCAAAGGAAACTGCTCCTCCAAACAACAGTGACTATGTTGAGCCTATTAGAGTAGATGAGTTGCCTAGAGAGTGGAAGTTTAGTAGAAACCATCCCATAGATAACATCATAGGTGACATCTCTAAGGGAGTGGCAACTAGGAGAAACCTTAGGCACTTTTGCAACCTTACAGCTTTTGTATCTCAAATTGAACCTAAGAACATTAAGGAAGCCTTACTAGATAGTGAGTGGATACTTGCTATGCAAGAGGAGTTGAACCAATTTGAGAGAAACAAGGTCTGGACTCTAGTACCTAAACCTGAGAATAAGCACATCATAGTAACAAGATGGGTGTTTAGGAACAAAATAGATGAGAATGGTGTCATCACTAGAAACAAAGCTAGATTAGTGGCCAAGGGTTACAACCAAGAGGAGGGAATAGATTTTGATGAATCCTATGCCCCTGTAGCTAGTTTAGAAGCCATTAGAATACTCCTTGCTTATGTATGTATAATGGACTTTAAGCTTTATCAAATGGATGTGAAAAGTGACTTTCTCAATGGTGAGATCCAAGAGGAAGTTTTTGTTAGCCAAACACCTGGTTTTGAAAATCCAGAATTTCCTAATCATGTATACAAGCTAACAAAAGCCCTCTATGGGTTGAAACAAGCTCCTAGAGCTTGGTATGAGAAGCTTAGCAATTTCCTCATTTCACAAAACTTTTTAAGAGGAAATGTGGACAAGACACTTTTCATAAAAACTAATGGAAATGATATCTTGCTAGTCCAAGTTTATGTTGATGACATAATCTTTGGATCTACAAATAACAAGTTGTGCAAAGATTTTGAAAACTTGACAAAAGGTAAATTTGAAATGTCAATGATGGGTGAACTATCCTATTTCTTGGGATTTCAAATTAACCAAAGCAAGCAAGGCATTTTCATTAGTCAAACAAAATATTGCAATGATTTGATAAAGAAATTCTCCATTGATAACTTCAAGTCCATGGATACTCCAATGAGTCAAGGAAAACCTTTTAGATAGAGATGAGATAGGTAAACCAGTAGATGTTACAAGGTATAGAGGTATGATAGGATCTTTGCTCTATCTCACTGCAAGCAGACCTGACATCATGTTCAGTGTTTGCATGTGTGTGAGATACCAATCCAATCCTAAAGAGTCTCACCTTATTGCAGTCAAGAGGATTTTTAGATATCTAGTTCATACTAGGAATCTAGGCTTATGGTATCCTAAAGGTTCAACCTGCACTTTAGTCGGATATTCGAATTCAAACTTTGCTGCATGCAAACTAGATAGGAAAAGTACCTCAGGTACTTGTCACCTTCTTGGGAACTCTCTTGTGTCTTGGTTCAGCAAGAAACAAACCAGCATTGCACTTTCAACAGCTGAAGCTGAGTACATTGCAGTTGGAAGTTGCTATGCTCAGATTCTTTGGATGAAACAACACTTATCGGATTTCCGTGTTGATTTGGGAACAGTTCCTATCCTTTGCGACAACACAAGTGCAATTTGTATCACTAAGAACCCAGTTATGCATTCAAGGACCAAACACATTGAGATAAGGCATCATTTCATTCGGGACCAATTTCAAAGTGGAAATATCAAGCTGGAATACGTCAACACTGCTGATCAGTTGGCTGACATATTTACCAAAGCATTGCCAAGGGAAAGCTTTCTACACATCAGGATGAAACTAGGTATCATAGATCCTAGTGAGATCTGACTTCTGTGTCAAATCGATTGGTTAAATCGATTGTCCTGTGGATACACAGGAAAATGGTTTTACAGAATCGATTGCCCAAGCCGATTTGAACCATAATATGTCAGTTTTCTCAAATTGAACACTCGAAATCGATTTGGTAAATCGATTTTTCATTCCCAGGTAGCTTCAGGTGCTTTTACTTTCCCAGTTCAATCGATTGTGGAGTTCGATTGACTACTTGATATAGTGTTTAAAGAATCGATTTGGAAAATCGATTAGTTTGGCCCCAGACTTCAAAGTTGAAGAATTTTTCCAGACTCTGCCTCGAAATCGATTTGGGAAATCAATTGTTTTAAATATGTTTGAAATCTTCATTCAAAGAATCGATTTGGATAATCGATGCTGATACAAGTTACCTTCTAGACTGATATGAAAGATTTCTGAACTAACTCGAAATCGATTGTTTGAATTGGATTAAGTTTTTCATTAAAATGAATCGATTTGGGAAATCAATGCTGAGATGGATTCCTGTCTGGACTGTTTTTGAAAGTTGTTGAACTGATACAAAATGGATTGAAGCAATCGATTAAGTAACTAAGGGAATCGATTAGGGTAATCGACTGCCTTTATGACCGTTACCGCTTTTTTACTAGCCGTTACGCCTCAGTTTTTTCATCTTCCCCAGCAACGGTAACTAAATCGATTGGACCAATCGATTTACTCACCCAACAGTATAAAAGGAACAGTGGAAATCGATTTCACTCACTTGTTTTCAAAACCTAACATCGATTTCTTCCTCATCCCAGCTTCTTATTCTCTGCAATTCATTGATTTTTCACATTCTTAATCCATTCAAACACTTCATCTTACTTATTCAATCTCTGATTCGCTCTCTAATCAACCTAAAATGGAAAGAGTCAAGAGAACATCGCCCTCTACTCCTTCTCCTTCATCTTCTTCAAGCGGAAGAACTCCATCTCCTCCACCCACTCTTTCCAAACGGGTTCCAGTGCATACCCATAAAATCTTAGCAAAAGATAAAGGCAAAGGCATTGCAATCGAGCAAGGAAAGTCTAAGAAAAGGAAAGAACAACCAACGAAGAAACTGTTAGCAGATGCGATAAAGGAAATATTGCAAAAGAAAAAGAATGTTTCATCAACACCACAGAAGAAGGCGACACCACAACAGAAAACAGCAGCTCCTCAGGACAAACCAACTGAGGAATTTAAGCTGCCTCCTGCGTTCGTCAAAAGGAAGATTCACGAAGCTCGTACATTGGACTTCCCCTACTTTGACAATGATGGTTTTACGTTTCAAAACCATCTTCGGTTTCATGGGTAGGAAAACTTTTTATCCTGCTCCCTCGACTCTTATCCCAACTTGATTCGAGCTTTCTATGCTACTTTCAAGATGACAGATACAGGCTTCAAAGCAATGGTGAAAGGGAAGAAAATTTCCATGTCCTTTGAGGAGTTCTCGAACCTATCGGGACTACCTTACCATGGAAACTCAATCGATGGCAGCTCCGAAGCCGACATAGCTGATGAAGGATGGTAAGCGTCACTGGACAGGCAAACAGTTGTGCAGGACCTAATGGTCGAGGGGTTTGTGGAATCTGTTTCACTTCCAATCGGCCAGATGAAGGTTCAGCAACGGATGCTGATGTACGCGCTCACCCGGATGCTTGTCCCGCGTTCTGGAAATCACGCTGTTGTCCAACGGTTGGACATCGTGCTGCTATGGGGTCTATGCAAAGAGCTCAAGATGAGCTGGGCAGGGATCGTCCTTCTACACATGCTGGAAGCGGTGCAAGGAAAGCTGGTGCTTCCATATCCACAGTTGATCACGAAGATTCTTACGCACTTCAAGGTATCATTCAAGGGTGAAGAATCGTCCAAGACCATTCTTACATTTGGTGAATCCTTCGTGAACCAAATGCAGCTGCGGAGAGTGAACGGCGTTTGGAGGCGACCTCAAACCAATGTTGAACAAACTCAGCAAAGTGCTGAACCACCAGCTGCTGAGTCAGTCACAACAGGTTCTGAAGTGCTTGCCAAACTGCTGGAATTCATGGCAACGCAGGCAGCTCACAACGCCAAGATGGAGGCGTCAAATGCGAGAATGGAGGCTGCAATGCAAAAGCTTCAATCCGACCTGAACCTGGTTGCACAGGATGTGGCAGCAATCCAGGAACATCTAGGCATTAAGTTGTCTTTCAATGATGTTGCTGAGATTGGGATACAGGCAGCTGAAGAACCTCTTCCGACACACTTGGATAATGTTGAACCTCATGTTGAGGAGACACCTGCTGAGGGTAATACAGCAGTCTCAGCCTCTTCCCCAGATAATAATGAGGGCCAGCAAAATCTAGATGTTTAGGATTTTAGTTTCTTAGTTGTTTTATGTTTTTTTTTTTGCCCTTTATGTGTAATGATTCAGTTGGATGTATTGTCTTGTGAATGAATTTAAAGAGTTGTTTTATGATCAAGTTTGTCTGTTCCATTTTATTGTGTGCCATAATCCATTTCTTTTGTTGCTCTGATACAATTTGTTTTACAAACTGCTTTTGTTACTAATCTTTTTATATGCAGCGATCAGCAGTATTCAGGTTTATGCAACTAACATAGGGGGAGAAAACTTCTAAGTCTCTCCTTTTACTCCTTTTTGGATTAACTAACAAAGGGGGAGAAAATTTATAACTTGTATTTTATGATTCATACTACTCTGATTATTTTATGATTCATATTTTGATGATTATGATATATACTGCTCTGATCTGATATGCATACTCCTGATTCTGATATGCATACTGCTCTGATATGAGGTTTATACATGATACATGATATATCTGCTCTGATATGATTATGTGCATAATGCTTCTGCTACATTTGTTGCTCAATATATTTTGCTCTGATATGATTAGTTTGATGTTGATCAGTTTGATTTGCCCAGTCTGACAAACTGTTTCTACATTCGTTGTATTACTGCAAAACACTCTGACAATTTGCTTATTCTTTGTTATCATATGCTCTATTCAAATGCTCTGATTTGATACTGTTTTAGCATTGATAAATATTTGATATATGTCAGATATATTTTATTGTTTAGCTCTAACCCAGAATGAAAAGCATGACTGCTCAAACTTAGGGGGGAGCTTCTGTTTTTGTATATACTATGTTATTCCTTGAAATGTTTCTCAAGTTAAAATTGGATGTTTGTCACTTAATCAAAAAGGGGGAGATTGTTAGACATAAGTCCATTTTTGATATTATTGACAAACATACACTATGTGTCAAATCTAACATTTTAAATTGAGTAAACTTTCAGGAACCAAAACTCAACCCTACAAACTTGAGACAATTGCTTGGAGCTCAAGAAATCAACAAAATCTGGAAAATTGTCTTAGGAAATCGATTAGGCAAATCGATTTTGTAACAGGGTTGTTTCAAATTGTAAAGTCTGTGATTAGTCGATCGATTGGACAAATCGATTTGCACAAATATTGAAATTAATCGATTGACACAATTATTGATAAATCGATTGACACAAATATTGATAAATCGATTGTTTTAATCACTCGTTCAGTCTGTGTACTTCAATCGATTGACACAATCGACTGTGATAGTTCCAGAGCCAAGTCATGTGTTGACAAATCGATTAGGCAAATCGATTTCGTAAAATAAGTCTAAAAATAACCTTGGCCTGAGACAAACACAATCGATTAGCACAATCTATTGAATCATTTCTTTCATTCCATGTTAGGCATCAATCGACTTGGTAAATCGTTTGGATGAACTAACTGATAAACTGTTATTTAAACAAATTCCCATAATCGATTAGGCACATCGATTAATATGATTTAAGCTATCTCTATGATATGGCCAAATCGATTAGGCAAATCGATTTGTTAAAACCACTGAGTCCAAATGGTCAGTGCAATCGATTGGCACAATCGATTGGAACATTTTTTTTTAGAAACAGAGGTGACTTGGAATATGGCCAAATCGATTATGTAAATGCTTGAATCAATTGAGTAAATCGATTGTTTTGATCTCGTTGTTGGAACAAAACATCACAAATCGATTACGCAAATCAATTCAAATATGAACTGTTTGAAATTCTGGAAAACACCTTAAAATAATCGATTGGGTAAATCGATTAGTTTATGCAGTTTCAAGATTCAAGAAAAACAAGATTTGCGAAATCGATTTGGTAAATCGATTAGCTTGCTTTATAACTTTAATGAATCGATTGGGCAAATCGATTCATGTGTTGTTTTTCCTGAAACTATATAAGTTGTTTTCTAGTTCTTCTTCTCACAACATACAAGACATAATACACAACAAGCACTCAATTTTTGAGAACATACACTTTCTGATATTCATTCTCTCTTATCAATTTACATTGTACAATTGCGTTTTCAGACATGGATCTTTGGCTTTGATGATCAACAAGGGCTGAAAAAGAATACTAAGAGAATGACCTTTTGAGAAGAAGACAGCAATACACATTTTGTATTTTTTTCTGTTTTGGAACATCTGTAATCGAATTTTGTAATCAAATAACGTTGCGAAATCCAGTTGCTACTGGTGGTGATCTTTTGTGAGTGAGGGATCTCATCAAGAAGACACCGCACTGAAATCTTGGAAGAGTTTATGGGATTTAAACTCTGGGATTCAGGGAGATAAGAATAGAATAGAGAGGATAGTTTAAGATTGATAGGCGAGGAGCTGGAACATTTGTAAACTGATTCTGCTACATTCTATTGGAAAGGCTAAGATCTGAGTTGATCTTAGGACTGGATGTAGGCTACCTTACAGGTGGCTGAACCAGTATAAAAATTATTGTGTACATGTTTCTTTTCCTTATCTCTTTTAATTTCGCACGATTACTTGATTGATATTGAATGCATGCTATGATAAAATTCTGTGCAAATTGATCTTTACATGAATCGTTTTCTTGGCATGCATGTATATGAATCTTTATGTCAAATCATAATGTGTATCTACTGCATCCTATTTGCCAATTAGCATTCTTGTTTATCTCACTGTAGGATTGATCGTTGTGGGATGTAACACCCCGTTTTTCAAAGCGAGGGTGTATTTTTTTTTCAAAAGAAATTAAAATACAACAGAGAAATAAATAAGGTAATACATTTGGATAATTAATTAATTCATTATAATTTACAAGCAGGGGAAAAAGTTATCAAAATATGAGTTCAAAATATTTACATAACAAAAGTGGTACAGTCTTCCAGTTTAAAAATAAAAGCAACCCAAAAGAAAGACATATGTTCCCTCTGTGTCAACCTAGTCTGATCATTTTACAAAACAACTAAACACCCTGAGTGATCTCCACGCGCCCCGTGAGATCCTCCTAACGTAGCTCCAATCAAGCATGCCCATCTACATTCCCATCCATAGGGTACGAACCGGTAGGATCATCCTGGCTCTCATCTGAGGGCAAAGCCCAGATTTCCACAATAGTTGTAAAGGGTCACCAACCGAAATTAACAGTTAACACATAACATTTACCTTTCAATGCACAAATAACCTTTTCAACTTATCATGCATCTTATAAGGGTTTTTCCGTATGCTAAAAGTTCATGTAATGCTTGCCAAATATAAATGAAATCAAAAGAAAGTTCTCAATCCATCAAGTAATACATAACTAACCAATACATTGATAATCAATTGAGAAACCCATTATCTAAAACAAAATAAGATTTCCTACTGTGCCAATCGATTGGGGAAATCAATTTCCTGAAAGTTTTAGGTGAAAACTGAACTCTGGGCTTAAATCAATCGATTGGGTAAATCGATTGACTCAATCGATTGGGTAAATCGATTGACTCAATCGATTGGGTAAATCGATTTCCTGACAGACAAAGCCCCTGTATTGAATCCAATCGATTGGGCAAATCGATTTTTGGAAGACAAAGCCCCTGACTTGAATCCAATTGAATCCAATCGATTTACCAAATCGATTTCTTAAATGATTTTGAAAGACAACTTACAAAATCGATTGGGTAAATCTATTTCGTGCAAAACAGGGGCCCTGTAACTCATCAAATCGATTGGGTAAATCGATTTCCCTGTATATTCTTTCAAAAGTTCATAAACTAACTCAATCACATTCAAACACCACTCCAAACCTTAACACTTAGCAATACCCATACAATCACCACGACATTATGAGTTTCGAAAACGTTTTACCATCTAACATACTATCACACAATTCCAAAACATAACTCTTAGTACAATCAACACGATCACAATTTGAATCAAACATACTTACACATAGTTTCAAACCATAACACTTAGCAAAATCAACACAATCATAATTTGCATCAAACACACTTAACACTTATAACACAATTACTACAACATCATGGGTTTCGAAATAGTATTGAAATCAAACATGCTATCACCAAATTGCAAAACATGACACTTAACACTTATAACACAATTACTACAACATCATGAGTTTCGAAATGGTATTGCAATCAAACATGTTATCACCAAATTCCAAAACATAACACTTAAAACTTATAACACAATACCCACACGGACAAAATGAACCAACAATTGACAATTTACCAGGGTGTAGTCTCTCACAGACAAACACCTGTGCAGTCTCTCACGGACAAACACAATTCACCAAGAAACGTAAGTCGTAAACGTACCACCTATCACGGGTCAGTACTGTTTACCGAGGTGCCACCTATCACGGGTCAGAACAACTTACCAAACGTAAATCGTAAACGTACCACCTATCACGGGTCAGTACTGTTAACCGAGGTGCCACCTATCACGGGTCAACACGATTTACCAAACGAAAAAGTGTAAGTCGTAAGGTACCACTTATCACGGGTCAGTACTGCTTACCGAGGTGCCACCTATCACGGGTCAGCACAACTTACCACACATAAATCGTAAACGTACCACCTATCACGGGTCAGTACAGTTTACCGAGGTGCCACCTATCACGGGTCAGCACGATTTACCAAACGAAAAAGCGTAAGTCGTAAGGGTACCACCTATCACGGGTCAGTACTGCTTACCGAGGTGCCACCTATCACGGGTCAGCACAACTTACCAAACGTAAATCGTAAGCGTACCACCTATCACGGGTCAGTACAATTTACCGAGGTGCCACCTATCACAAGTCAGCACGATTTACCAAACAAGCATTAAGTAAACGAGACATTAAGAGATTCCCCATTCTTAATACTCATTTAACTTAAGCGATTTTCGAAACAAACATTAAGTAACCAAGACATTAAGAGATTCCCCATTCTTAACGCCCAGTTAACTTAAACGATTTTCCAAAACAACATTAAGTAAATAAGTCATTAAGAGATTCCCCATTCTTAATACCTATATAACTTCAACGATTTTCAAAACAAATATTAAGTAAACGAGACATTAAGAGATTCCCCATTCTTAATGCCCAGTTAACTTAAACGATTTTCCAACAAACAAACACACATTAAGTAAACAAGACATTAAGAGATTCCCCATTCTTAATACTTATTTAACTTAATGGTTTTCAAATCCCACACAGAACAAACTCAAACATATTCACAAATTTATTACACAATTCACGCCCAAACACAACAATTCATTTATCCACAAAATCATTTTTACGACGACATTAAGTAAACGCAGATATTAAGAGATTCCCCATTCTTAATACTCATTGAACTTAACGAGTTTCAAAACAAAATATTAAGCAAACAGAAGTATTAAGAGATTCCCATTCTTAATACTCTTTTAACTTAAACGGTTTTCGAAAACAAAACATTCAGTAAACAAGACATTAAGAGATTCCCCATTCTTAATACTCATCTAACTTAACGAGTTTCAAAACAAAACATTAAGCAAACAGAAGTATTAAGAAATTCCCCATTCTTAATACTCTTTTAACTTAAACGGTTTTCCAAAACAAAACATTCAGTAAACAAGACATTAAGAGATTCCCCATTCTTAATACTCATTTAACTGAAACGATTTTCAAAAACAAACCTTAAGTAACTAAGACATTAAGAGATTCCCCATTCTTAACGCCCAGTTAACTTAAACGATTTTCAAAACAACATTAAGTAACCCAGACATTAAGAGATTCCCCATTCTTAATGCCCAGTTAACTTAAACGATTTTCAAACAAACAACCACACATTAAGTAAACAAGACATTAAGAGATTCCCCATTCTTAATACTTATTTAACTTAATGGTTTTCAAATTCCACACAAAACAAACTCAAACGTACTTTCACATTCAATCCATAACTCACACAAAATCATTTTTCCACACAAACCACACAAAACACATCTCAAACATGTTATTAAATTCAATCCATGATTCACACCAAAACACATCAATCAACAGACATCAAGTATGAACACGCCGAATACGACGACACAAATCACCACAATCCATCACTCAAACACAACAAGTTCCATATACTCGAAATCATACATAAATGGGTTTAAAATTCATTCTCCACAAAACATTACTTTAACCCTAACCAAAATCTTTTCCACACAACCACAGATAAGTCCCTAAACGCAAACTAAAAGTTTGGAAGGAGCCCTTACCTTCACTTTAGCTTTTTCGTTCGATTACGGTACCGTGAGCAAATCCGGTAAAATCTCCGCTCGCAACGCCGCTTCCAAAGTTGGTCCACTAGCACCGTAGGACGGAGGTGAGCAACCTTCCCTTCTATCACTTCTTGAAACGAAGCTTAGATCTAGGTGAAACGGGGAGATTTGTGTTTGAATCCCTAATACCGTTTTTCTTCATTTTCGAATCAAAGGTGAAGGGTGAAGTTGAGAAATCCTTGTCCCATCACCCACTATCAATTTCGAACTCAAAGGAAAGAAAAGAAAGCAAAAACGAGCAACAATGGAGGAAAGGAAGAAAGTGAACACGCGAGGCAGCAGGGGAGGAAGAAGATGGAAAATTTTGCTTTTCTCTCCTTTCTCTTTCTTTCCTTTGTTTTTCCTTTCTCCCTTTTTCTTTCCTTCCCATCTCTTTATATATAAACATATATATATATATATATATTAATAATAATTAACAAATATCTCCAAATCTTTAGATATTTATTAAATTACCCTTTTACCCATAACGCATTAAACTCTTCGCAAAAGATTCACCGCAGTTAATTTAATTTATTTATCGACAAGTAATTCTAATCAGGCATCAAAATATCTTTTTGGTCATATAAACTCCAAAATATTAATAACTTTGGCTAAAAAGCCTCCGAGTTCAAAACCAAAAATACACCAAAATACATAGAGTACACTTCAAAATTATGGGTCTTACATGGGACCTTTGCATATCGTTTGTTTGATAAATTTTCAATTTAGTAAACTGTTTAGCACTTTGATAGAATAGGCATTATTCTTGCATATTTCCTATTAAACAGAGGTCATACCCCCTTTCAAAGAGAAGAGGAACCTAATAGTGCAAGGGAAGACAACGGAGTTTAAGATTGGATCAGATAATATTTTGCGATGTAATAGTAGGATTTGTGTTCCATGAATTACATAAATGAGGAGAACAATTTTAGAAGAGGCTCATAAGAGTAAGTTGAGTATTCATCCTGGGGCAACAAAGATGTATCAGGATTTGAGGCAGAATTATTGGTGGCCAGGTATGAAGAAACATGTAGCGGAGTATGTATCAACTTGTCTAACTTGTCAAAAAGCGAAGGTGGAACATCAGCAACCTGCTAGGATGTTGCAACCTTTAGATATACCGGAATTGAAGTGGGACAGCATTTCCATGGATTTTATAACTGGATTGCCTAAAACAAGGAGAAAGAATGATTCTATATGGGTGATAGTGGATCGACTGACTAAATCCGCCCACTTTTTGTCAGTAAAGACCACCTATAAGGTAGATCAGCTAACAGAGATCTACATTGCTGAAATTGTGAGGTTACACGGGGTACCATCGAGTATTGTATCAGACCGTGATCCGAAGTTCACATCACATTTTTGGGGAGCATTTCACGAAGCGTTGGGAACGAAACTACGATTGAGTTCAGCTTACCATCCACAAATGGACGGACAAACTGAAAGGATGAATCAGTCCCTAGAAGATCTGTTGAGAGCATGTGTATAAGATGATAGAGGAAGTTGGGATGATGTACTTCCGTTGATTGAGTACACCTACAACAATAGTTTCCACGCAAGTATTGGAATGGCACCATATGAGGTCTTATATGGGCGCAAGTGTCAAACACCCTTGTGTTGGTATAAGGAGGTGAAAGTATGATTGTCGGACCAGAGATGGTGCAACAGACTACAACTAAGGTAAGGAAGATCAAGGAGAAAATGAAGACTTCACAAGATCGTCAGAAGAGTTACGCGGACCAGCATCGCAGACTTTTGGAATTCGAATAGGGTGACCATGTATTTCTAAGAGTCACACATACTACTGGAGTTGGTAGAGCCTTGAAATCGAAGAAGTTGATTCCGAAATTCATTGGACCATATTAGATTTCTGCACAAATTGGGCCTGTTGCTTATCGGATTGCATTGCCGCCGATACTGTCCAATATTTATGACGTGTTTCATGTGTCACAGTTGAGGAAATATCTTGCAGATCCATCTCATGTGATCGAACCAGACACAATTCAACAGAAGGATAACCAGTCATTCGAAGTACCACCTGTGAGAGTTGATGACAGGAAGATTAAGCTATTGAGGACCAAGGATGTTTCGTTGGTCAAGGTGATTTGGAACCCAATTACTTGAGATGCGACTTGGGAACTGGAGAGCAAGATGAGAGAACAACACCCAGAGTTATTTATCGACGCATAGTTTCGAGGACGAAACTAATTTTAGGGGGGTAATAATGTAAGATCCATAATTTTAAAGTATACTTTATGTATTTTAGTGTATTTTGGTATTGAACTTGGAGGCTTTTTAGTCAAAGTTATTAATATTTTGGGGTTTATATGACCAAAAAGATATTTGATGCCCGATTAGAATTACTCGTCGATGAATAAATTAAATTAATTGTGGTGAATCTTTTACGAAGAATTTAATTCTAGAGAGTTTCGTTAAAAATATCTTGGGTTGCTAAAAATGGCATCTGTCAATTGAGTTGCGACGAGAGTAGATATTTTTAACAAAAAGTGGTTTGGGAAGTGATGGGTGAAATGGTAATTTTAATAAATATCTAGGTATTTTCAGATATTTGTTAATTATAATTAATATATATAAATACATGTGTATGTTTGGAAGGAAAAGAGGAAAAAGGAAATGGAAAGGAAAAAGAAAGGAAATATAAAGGAGGGAAAAAGGAAGAAAGGAAAAGGAAAAGAAAATCATTTCATCCCAGCTCGCGTAAACTTCTTCTTTTTCCTCCTTCACTATTCCGCAAACCAAAACCCACAAACATAAATCTTCACTTTTCTTCTAGATCTAAGCCACCTTTCAAGAAGTGATAGAAGGGAAAGTTGCTCACCTCCGTGCTACGGTGCTAGTGAACCAACTTTGGAAGCGATGTTGCGAGCGGAGATTTTACTGGATTTACTCGCGGTGCCGTAATCGCACGTTAAAGCTAACGTGAAGGTAAGGGCTCCTTCCAAACTTTTAGTTTGCATCTAGGGACTTATCTGTGGTTGTGTGGAAAAGAATTTTGTTAGGGTTAAAGTGTTGATTTGGGGAAAATGAATCTAATGCTTTTATGGGTAAAATCTTAGAGTTAGGTTTTGGTGAAATTGATGAATGTTTCGTGGAATATGAATTTAACTCATTTGTGTATGATTTTGAGTAAATGAAATTAGATGTGTTTGAGTGGTATGTTGTGATGATTTGTGTCCATCGTATTTGACGTGTTCATAATTAATGCTTATGAAATTTGAGACGTAATTTTGTGTGAATTGTGGATTGGATTTGATAATATGTTTGAAATTGTTTTGTGTGGAATTTGAAAACCATTAGAGTTAAACGAGTATTAAGAATGGAGAATCTCTTAATGTCTACGTTTACTTAATGTTGTCGTGAAAACCATTAGAGTTAAACGAGTATTAAAAATGGGGAATCTTTTAATATCTCTATTTACTTAATGTTTGTTGTGAAAATCGTTTAAGTTAAATGACTATTAAGAATGGGGAATCTCTTAATATTCTTGTTTACTTAATGTTGTCGTGAAAACCATTAGAGTTAAACGAGTATTAAAAATGGGAAATCTTTTAATATCTCTGTATACTTAATGTTTGTTGTGAAAATCGTTTAAGTTAAATGAGTATTAAGAATGGGGAATCTCTTAATATCCTTGTTTACTTAATGTTTGTTGTGAAAATCGTTTAAGTTAAATGGGTATTAAAAATGGGGAATCTTTTAATATCTACATTTGCTTAACGATTGTCTTGGATGGAGTCAGAGTATGCTCATGCACTTTCAATCTTTTTGTAAATCGTGCAGACCCGTGATAGGTGGCACCTTGATAAATAGTACTTTGGCCTGTGATAGGCAGTACATTTATGATTTACATTTTTGTAAATTGTGCAGACCCGTGATAGGTGGCACCTTGGTAAATAGTACTTTGGCCCGTGATAGGCGGTACATTTACGATTTACGGTTTTTTGTAAATTGTGCAGACCCGTGATAGGTGGCAACTTGGTAAGTAATACTTTGGCCTGTGATAGGCGGTACATTTACGATTTACGTTCTTTTTAGTAAACCGTGCAGACCCGTGATAGGTGGCACCTCGGTAAACGGTACCGGTCCGTGATAGGCAGTACGTTTATGGTTTACGCTTTTTAGAAAATCGTGCAGACCCGTGATAGGTTGCACCTCGGTAATTGGTACTTCGGCCTGTGATAGGCGGTACAATTATGATTTACGGCCCTTCGAGGAGGGTTTTGGTTTGGAATTATGAGTCCATGCATTTTTGCATATACACATTGCATTAGGGTGCTTGGCACACGAGACGTGTTTAATTCAAGTTTATGATTGAGTGTTTGAACTTGAGATGTCATTGTGATTGTGATGATTTCACTAAGTGTTATGTTTTGGAAATTGTGTGTAAGTGTAGTTGATTGTAAAACTATTTGGAAACTCCAGTTGTCATTGTGATTGTGATGATTGTACTAAGTGTTATGTTTTGGAAATTGTGTGTAAGTGTAATTGATTGTAAAACTATTTCGAAACTCAAGTTGTCGTAGTGATTGTGTTGAAATTGCTTAGTGTTATGTTTTGGAGTTGTATGTGAATGTGATTGAGTTAGTTTATGTAGTTTTAGAAAAATATTCAGGGAAATCGATTCCCTAATTGATTCTGTTAAAAGCTATTCCTCAAAATCGATTTGCCAATCAATTTGATGGGTTATAGAAGCTTAGCCCTTTTGAGAAAATCGATTTGCCAATCGATTTGGCCATTACAATAGCTCAGCTATTTGGACAAAATCGATTTGGCAATCGATTGGATTTATTTTAGGGGCTCAGCTATTCATTCAATCGTTGCCCAATCGATTGATTTAAGCCTAGAGTACAGGTTTCACTAAAAACCTTCATCCAAATCGATTTCCCAATCAATCGGCTTAGTAGAAATTCTTATTCTGAGTTAGATAATCGATTCCTCAATTGGTTCATTAATGGATTGACCAGTCGTTTATTACTTGATTGATTTAAGACTTATTTTGACTTAATTTTTATTTGGCAAGCATTATATGAACTTCTAGCATATGGAAAACCCTTTTAAGGTGCATGCTAAGTTGAAAGGTTATTTTGTGCATTTAAAAACTTAAATGTTATGTGTTAACTGTTAATTTCGGTTGGTGACCTTTTACAACTATTGTGGAAATCTGGGCTTTGCCCTCATATGAGAGCCAGGACAATCCTACCGGTTCGTACCCTATGGATGGGAATGTAGATGGGAATACCTGACTGGAGCTATGTTAGGAGGATCTTACGGGGCGCGTGGAGACCACTCAGGGCGTATAGTTTTTTTTGTTTATAGAATGATCAGATTAGGTTGACACGGAGGGAACATATGTCTTTCTTTTGGATTGCGTTTATTTTAAATTGGAAGATTGTATCTGTACTATTACTGTCAGCAGGATTCCATATACCACTTTTTGTTGTGTAAATATTTTGGGATTCGTATTTCGAAAAACTTTTCCGCTGCTTGTAATTTATAATGACTTAAATATTTATCTAAAGGTATTACCTTATTTATTTCTTCGTTAAATGATTTTGTTTTGGAAATCCATTGAAATATCCATCCAAACTTGTGTCGGTATTGGTAGAGGTTGCAACAAACCAACAGGGGCTAATGTAGAGTACTTATTTTTCTGACACACTTCACATCTCTCAACAATATCCTTGATGTCTACCTTCATACCTTCCCAAATTAAGAAACTAGCAATCTTCTTGTAAGTTCTGAAATGTCCTGAATGGCCTCCCATAGGTGTCTCATGGCATTCGGCCATATTAACAGGATTCTGTTTGACAATTTAGATACCACCAATCTGTCCTTACAGTACAAAATGCCTTTCTTCAAATGGAAATCTGGGTGTGTGGTAGGAGCAATGATTAAATCTTGCATGACTTTTAACCACTTTTGATCTTGCTGCAATTCTTTAATCCAGGATTCAGATTCTGCCACTGTCAATATAGAAATGGCAGCATACATCATTCTCCTAGAAAGAGCATCAGCCACATGATTTTCAGTCCCTGGTTTGTATTGGATTTCAAAATCCAATCCCACTAACTTCATAGTCCATTTGAATTCTTCATCAGAAAATAACCTTTGTTCTGTTAAAAACTTCAAACTTTTCTGATCTGTTTTGATAATAAAATGCCTCCCCATCAGATAATGTCTCCATTTTTGTATGGCTTAGACCAAAGCCATTAATTCTCTCTCATAAACAGATTTTTGTTGAGCCCTTAAGGAAAGCCCTTTACTCCAAAATGCTAAAGGCCTTCCCTCCTGCATCAAAACTGCCCATAGACCTTTGCTGGAAGCATCAATTTCCACTATAAATTCCTTATTAAAATCAGGTATTGCCAACATTGGTAGAGATACCATAGCAGCCTTCAACTTTTCAAAAGCAGATGTAGCCTCTGTAGTCCAACTGAAAGAATCTTTCTTGAGTAAATCTGTCTGAGGTTTTGCTATCTTGCCATAATTATGAACAAACCTTCTATAATAACCTGAGAGCCCTAAGAACCCTCTCAACCCTTTTATATTCCTTGGTTGTGGCCAAGACTTCATAGCTTCCACTTTAAAACAGTCAGTAGAAACACCATCTCCTAAAATGATGTGGCCCAAATACTCAATACTTGTTTCACCAAAGCTGCATTTCTTGAGGTTTGCCTTCAACTTATTCTCAGTTAACACTGTTAAGATGACTTGTAAATGGTCTTTATGGGATTCCAAATCATGGCTGCATATTAAAATGTCATAAAAAAACACCAGTGTGAATTTCCTCAAATATGGTTTCAAGATCTCATTCATCAAAGCATGAAATGTGGAGGGGGCATTAGTGAGTCCAAAAGGCATAACTAAGAATTCATAATGCCCCTCATGAGTCCTAAATGTTGTCTTCTCGACATCTTCCAATCTCATTCGTATCTGATGATAACCTGACTTCAAATCAAGTTTAGAAAAAACCTTTGCTCCTCCCAACTTATCTAACAACTCTTCAATTATAGGAATTGGAAATTTGTTTGGAATGGTGACCTTGTTGAGTGCCCTATAATCCAACAAAATCTCCAACCTCCATATCTTTTCTTCACTAGAATGATAGGGATAGAATAAGGGCTAATACAGTTTCTGATCACCCCAGCATCTAACATTTCAGCTACAAGTTTCTCAATTTCTGCTTTCTGAAAATGAGGACATCTGTAAGGCCGAATGTTGGGTATTTCAGCTCCCTCCTTCAGTTTGATAGCATGATCATGCTTTCTAAAAGGGGGTAACCCCTGGATATCTTGGAACACTTCTTGGTGTTGCTCTAGGATCCTATTCAATGCTTCTGGAACCCTTTCTTCTTTCTGTTTACTTCCCTCTTCTGTAACACAATGTAACAATAGCCCTTCCCCCTCTTGTAACAGAACTTGCTTGAAAGCTCCATAGGACAACTCTGTCTTTGTTAATGCAGGATCTCCTGCTATTGTGATTCTAGAACCTCATCTCATAAAGGTTAGCTCCATTCTGCCAAAGTCAGCCTTTACTTCTCCCAAACTAGCTAACCAGTCTAAACCCAACACTAGGTCCACTCCTTTTAATCCAAAGAAATAGAAGTCTTGAATAACTTCTAATTGTTGTAAATATAGTTTGAGTTGGGTACATTTTCCTCTATTTTGATCTTTATGGCCATCTCCCACTTCCACTACATAGGCTGGAGTATCGTCTACTTTCAATTTCAACCTGTCCATTGAATCCTTTGCAATGAAATTGTGTGATGCCCCATAATCTATCAATATCACAACAGGTTGATCTTTTATTATTCCTCCTACCTTCCATGATTTACTAGATGTGAGTCCTGTCATGTAGTACATTATTAGTTCGAAGGAATTTAGTGTCTCTATCTCATCTCCTCCTTCTAAATCATTCACCTCATCATCCCCTTCAACTAAAATAAGCATTCTCATTTGTCTATTTTTACACATATGATCTTTATTAAAGGGTTCATCACACCTAAAACATAACCCTTTTTCTCTCTTTTCCCTCATTTCATCACTAGTCAACTTCTTATACTCCCCCCTACTTCTTATACTTCCCCCATTCACACTTCCTACAGAGGACCCTTCTCCTTTACTACTAGTGGCTATCTATGGTTCTACAGTGACAACTCTACTATAATTGTTGTTTCTATAGGACCCTGAAAATTTGGTGTTACCCATATAGGGCTTCTTTGTTATTACTAAATTCTTTTGTTCAATGAGAATCGCCTTTTGAATTACCTCAGTTAAGGTTTTCAGCTCATATAACCTCACTTCCACCCTAATTTCTTCCTTTAATCCATTAAGAAATATGCCTTTGACAAAATCTTAGTCAATTACTTTCAAAGCCCCCACATATTTCTCAAATTCCTCCACATATTCATCAACACTTTTTTCTTGATTTAAAGAAAGTAACACTCATAAGGGTTTTGTATCATAGAAGGCTGAAAACGTCTGACCACAGCAATTTTGAAGCTTTCCCAAGTGGGAGACAAATTACAGCGTTCCCACCACTGGTACCAGCTGAGGGCTCTTCCTTCTAAGGCAACCATGGTGGCTTGCATCTTTTCTTCATTAGTGACATCCCTGAGAAGAAAATATTGCTCCAATTTCTGGACCCATCCAAAGGCATCTTCCCCCGAAAAAACTGGAATTTCCAATTTTCTCCCCCTATCATGAGTTATGTGTTGTGGGCGACTGTGGTGTTCTTCTTCATTCTCATTTTCGTCTCCCATGGAAGCATTTTCTCTATTAATCCCTAATTTGGTTGCTATCGCCTCTAACAACCTCTCTGTCCTCCTCAATCACGCCTCATTCATCTCTATACGATTGCGCATATCTTCTCGTTCTTGACGTAATTCTTCACGTTCTTGGGTCCAGTTTTCATCTTCTCTAGCCATCCTCCTCGTAACAACCATAAGCACTCTGGCAGCAGCGTGTGAGATCCCAAATCCTCAGGCACCCATAATTTGCTCTGATACCAGTGATAACACTGGTAATCAGAATTAAAGAAACGCAAGAATGAATCAAGAATCGGTACCCTAACCCAGAATCAATGTGATTCTGATTAGGTTTTAGTATGGATTTTATCTGAATTGAATAGGATGGAAGGGATGAAGGAATTACAGAGGATCCCGCGATCATGTTCTGGTTTCACAACCAGTGATAACTTTCCCAAACTCTAACTAACTCTCAATTAGAACTAACATTCTATTTATAGTATTACTAATTGCTAACTGTTTTTGTACAGCTGTCAGAGAATTACAATTAGGAAGGTTTCAACCAAACCTTCCTATTCCCTCTTCTACATACGTTTTTAATAATATGCTTTGGCCTAATCGTATCAATTGGTATCACATCTTCCATGAACCAAGGGTTAAGCCTGACTCAAACCAACAAGAATCATCCCAAAAAGATTTACATCCACAAGTTAGTCAACCTATTGATAGTCATAATACCAGTCATATAAGATTTGTTTGTCCCACACATGGACTAATACATTTAAATGATTGTGTCTGTAGTGCACAAAGCAATAATGACACAAAAATAACTACTCCTTATCCTATTTCAAAATATTTATCTTATTCTAAATTTTCTCCTATATAGAAAAGTTTTAGCATTTCAGTTTCAATAGAAATTGAGCCTAAAATTTATGAAGAGGTTAATGAATATGAGAATTGAAACAAAGTTATGACAAAAGAACTGTAGGCTGTCCAAAGGAACAAAACATGGGACCTAGTCAAGCTTCCTCCTGGCACAACTCCAATAGAAAGCAAATGTGCTTTCAAGATTAAGAGAAAACAAGATGGATCTATAGATAGATATAAAGTTAGATTCGTTGCAAAAGGATACAACCAATGGAAATGCTTAGACTACTATGATACCTTCAATCCATGGCTAAGAAGACAACTGTGAGAGTTCTATTAGCATTAGCATCTATCAACAATTGACATTTACACCAGGATAATGTTTTTCTTCATGGCGACTTACATGAAGACGTCTACATGGGACTTCCGCTGGCTATGGTCACTAAATTCCCGAAACAGGCTTGTAAACTAATAAAGTCCTTACATGGTCTTAAGAAGGATAGTAGGCATAGGCATGAGAAACTACTTACAACACTTACCAAAGTTAGATTTGTTAAAGGAATCTCATATCCCTCATTATTCATCAAGTAGAACGACCAATCATTCAATGCTCTAGCAATATATTTGGATGATGTGATTCTTGTAGGAAATGATTTGAGTGCCTTCCAACATATAAAGGATATTCTCCACAATAGTTTTGGCATCAAGTACATATAGGGGAGCTAAAATACTTTCTAGGAATTGAAGTGGTTCACTCCAAGATACGGAATCACAATTTGTCAAAGGAAACACTGCGATAATTTATTGACACACACTACACCAATGAACTACAACTTAAGGCATCGGAAATATGATGTATTACCTAACACGAACGTAGCAGGTTACCAAAAGCTTATTGGAAGACTCCTCTATTTGACAACAAAAAGACCAAAGATCACATATTAAGTACAACAACTAAGTTAATTCATGACAAGACCAACTCAAACACATCAAAGTGTAGAAATCAGGATACTCATATATTTGAAGAAAACATCCAGTAAGAGTAACAACACAAACAAAAGGAATAGACACAGTAGCATATTCATTACATCATATTAGCTGTTGGCAACACTTAGTCTCGAGTGAGAACTACAAATTTAGATTTTCCTTTAAGAAACACTCACAACACATGGAAAAATTGTTAATGTTTATGCACAGTTGCCTAAACAGATAAAAAATTCAATACATTACTTTAGTTTTGTGGTTAGGTATATCGATCACATATTAAAATTATATGAAGTGGGTCAAGCAGGACAGTCATCATCTATTTCGATTTACAGAAGAAAAAAAAGATTATATAAAATAAACTGAAACAAATTGATTTTTTGAATCCACGTAAGTTATGTAAGAGAACATAAAACCTTACAGCAATGAAGGTAGTCAAAGACAAAACGATATGAATACTCATGTTTTAACATCATGCACCAAGTGTATCATAAATGACTATTACCACCAACTTTTAACAAATCTAACTAACTTGTAATTAAGCTAAATAATTGGTAGCTAACATAAACTAACTCTAGCAGACGTTCTAACATCCTAATCCTCCTTTGGTGTTACTTGCAAATTGCATACCAATCAATGTTAGATTAAATAATCCAAGTTGTCATCATTAATCCATGCCTTATGCTTCGAGACAAAATTCAGAGTTGCGATTATTGGAACAAAGGTAGGAGGCAAGTTTACTAGATTAGAGGCATCGACAAAAAGCAGAAGTAAATGATCAGCGGCAAACTATGAGAGGCAGGAACTTTTTAAGAGCATTTGTCTTTTTACGAGAGGCGTTGACTTTTTTTAACGTTCACTTTTTACCGGAGGCATTGACTTTCCCATAATATTGACTTTTGCCATAATGTTGACTTTTACCATAGGCTTCTTATCAGAGGCAAGAAAGTCAAATGCTTGCTTAATCTCTAGAGGCAAATTATGCGAGGCAATTGGTCAAAGGAAGCTTTGACTAGGAGTTTGATTGCTTCACCAGAGACAGACTTTCCCAAAGTCTGTTTGGCTTCATCAAATGCAGACTTTCCCAAAGTCTTTGGACTAGAGGTAGAATTTCCCAAAGTCTGTTTTGCTTCATCAGAGGCAAGAAAGTCAGATGCTTGTTTAATCTCTAGAGGCAAATTATGCGAGGCAATTGGTCAAAGGAAGCTTTAACTAGGAGTTTGATTGCTTCACCAGAGACAGACTTTCCCAAAGTCTGTTTGTCTTCATCAAATGCAGACTTTCCCAAAGTCTTTTGACTAGAGGTAGAATTTCCCAAAGTCTGTTTTGCTTCATCAGAGGCAGACCTCAACACATGCACTGAGAAGATAATTGAATAAGAATAAGATGCAATCTTGGAATACCTGCTTGTACCACTAGAGGCAGAGGCAATCTAATGTTTTATATTATTAGAGGCAGTGTCTTAGAGGTGTATTTTCATCAGTTTTGAATACAGAATTTTAATGACTTTTTGATCAATTCATCAAAGGATATATCTTAATATCCTACAATGATATGCACACTTAAATAAAACATTAGTACCTACAATTATCCCCATAAACTGATATTGTTATCATCAAAAAAATAAGATTTTTTGTACTTGAAACCAATATTGTTCTCACAGTGGATGATTTATTCCACTTCGCTCCACTCCACTAAATTTCTCTATGTTATGTGCCACTCCATTTTGTTCATTTTTAAATATCCAAACATAGTCTACAACTGAAGTTGTAAACCTATGAGAAAAGAAAATAAACATAGTGAGATCGAGTCATGGAGGTGAACACAAAGGTAGATACTATTAGACATAAGTCCTCTTGATCATGATTTTGAAATAATTACCAAACATACAATGTACATGCATCATTTGATAAAACTAACAGTTTGAACCGAGTGACATTTTAGGAAAAACAAGCAAACACTATGCACTTGGACAAAAGCTTCGAACGTAAGGAATCAAGCAAAATTGGAGGATGTGCTTGAGAAAGATGCAAATCTGTCTAGTGTTAATAGTGGTCATAGTTATTAATTAGTAGACTCATCAATATGGTTTCATACTTAAGTATTTGCCAAAGTAAAATTGAAATCATAAAATAAGGAAATAAATCAATCAACTGATAAATCAATTGATGAATCAATTGAGCAATCGATTGTCTGACACAGAACCAAAGTTTGTACCAAGTAAATTTATTGGGCAATCGATTACTTAAAGGGTTTTAGTGAAAGCTGAGTTCTGGGTTTAAACCAATCAATTGGACAATCGATTGGGACATCAATTAAGTAATCGATTTTGTAAGTCACAAAATCAAATTCTTATTAAAGTAATTGATTGGCAAATCGATTAGGAAAGAGTTTTTCATCAGGAATGAGTTCCGTGATAAATCAAATCGATTGGACAATCAATTGAATTAAGTTTCTTAAATTGCAAGTTTTTTGGCAATCGATTAGATAATCGATTGACAGAAAGAGTTAGTTAATCACTCATCAGAAACGTATTGCATAATCGATTGGTAAATCCATTTTGACTAAATAGCTGAGCTACTGTAACAAGCACAATCAATTGGCAAATCGATTGAAGTAAAATGTCTGAGTCACTGTGACCAGCCAAATCGATTGGCAAATCGATTGGAGTAAAATGTCTGAGTCACTGTGACCAGCACAATCGATTGGCAAATCGAGTGGAGTAAAACGTCTGAGCCATTGTGACCAGCATAATCGATTGCAATATCAATTACCATGTGAATAAATAAAAAATTAGCTTTATGAAATCGATTGCACAATCGATTTATGATGCTCAGTGTCTAATTTGTCAAAATAGAAAACACGATAATTGATTGGTTAATCGATTTTCTAATCACAAGTAGCTGTAAATGCTTTAATATTCCTCAATCCAATCAATTGGTCAATCGATTGATTAATTGGTAAATAGTTTAAAGAATCGATTCCATAATCGATTAACTTGGTCCCAGACATCTAAAATGAGAAATTTTTCAAAACTCTAACCCGAGCATCGATTGGGAAATCAATTGAGTCAAAATTTTAAAACTTGCACTTAAATGAATCGATTTGAAAATCGATGCTGAGATAATCAGTTTCCTGCATTGATATGGAAATCGACTTGGACATCGATTTAGTAATTAAAAGACAATCGATTTGGGAATCGATTTGAAATATGACTGTTACAAAATTTTTACTAGCTGTTGGAGACACTCATGAATGAAATCTTTCAACTTCCCCAGTAACAGTAACCCAATCGATTGACCAATCGACGTACGTGTGCGAATGCTTAAAACATCGATTGACTAATCGATTCTGAACAGGAATACTTAAACCCTAAATCGATTTCCTATCTCACTTTTCCAAAATTTCTCAAACTTCTCACACCTTTCTGCTATTTCTCTGTAAGCCTTACATCCTACTCATATTCTCAAACACTTATGAGCAACTTTAATCTCACTAATGGCTCGAGTAAAGCAAACCTCAGCAATACTCCATCACCATCATCATCCTCAAGTGGAAGAACCCCATCACCTCCACCTACTACAAAGAGAATATCAATCCCAACGCATAAAATCATGGCCAAAGACAATGGGAAGGCCATTGCAGTTGATCAGGGCAAATCAAAGAAAAGAAAAGAGCCCCCAACTGAAAAGCTCATGGCTGATGCTATGAAAGATAAAACTTAGAAAAGGAAGAAAGCCATTCCCTCTCCTCAACCAAAGAAGACACAGTCCTCCATAGGTAAACTAGTTGAGGAATTTGATTTACCACCTGCCTTTCTCAAACGCAAAATCCATGAAGCACGAACTAGGGATTTTGCTTATTTTGACTCAAATGGATTTACATTTCAAAACCATTTGAGATTTCATGGTTTGGAAGGTTTTCTCTCCTGCTCCCTTGATATATATCTAAAACTGGTTAAAGCATTCTATTCCAAATTCAGACTCACAGACCTTGGCTTTGAATCTGAAGTAAAAGGAAAGAAAATTTCCATGTCATTTGAGGAATTTTCTTAACTTTCTGGTCTGCCATTTAATGGTGAATCCATTGATGGAAGAACTGAAGCTGATTCTGCTGATGAAACGTGGGAAACATCAGTAGACAGGCACACTGCTGTTCAGGACCTGATGATTGAGGGATTCGTTGAAAAGCTGTCACTCCCAATAGGTCAAATGAAGGTCCAATATAGGATACTAATGTACGTACTAACAAGGATGTTAGTACGTCGATCTGGAAATCACGAACTAGTCCAGAGGTTGGACATTATTCTTCTATGGGGATTGTTCAAGGAGCTCAAAATGAGCTGGGCTTGGATTGTTCTTAGGAACATGATAGAAATAGCTCATGGTAAGCAGCTGCTCCCCTACCCTCAACTCATAACAAAGATTTTGAGACACTTTAAGATATCTCTTGTCAATGAAGAATCAACCAAAACCACCCTCACTTTTGGAGAATCAATTGTTAATCCGATGCAATTGAGAAGGATTAATGGTGTTTGGACTCGAACTCAACCAACTGCGGAACAACTTGAGCCAACTGACACCCAAGCTGTGGTTTTAGCTAAGCTGCTAGAGTTTATGGAATCTCAAGCCGCCCACAATGCTAGGGTAGAAGACGCACTTAGGAAACTCCAAGCTTCCCTAACCTCAGTTGTTCAAGATGTAGATGTGATCCAAAACCATCTAGGTCTCAAGATGTCTTTTGAAGACATAGCTGACATAGGCAATCAGGCAGTTGAAGAAACAAATCCTAGTAACCCTGATAGGACTGAATCTCATGGTGAGGAGACACTTGCTGAGGCTAATACAGCAGTCTCTACCTCTTCCAGTGGTGATAATGAGAATCAGCCATAGATTAGTTTGTTAGGATGTTTTTTCTTTGATGTTTTTGCAATGTTTCTGTCTTTTCAATGTATACCTTGAAATTGTATTCTAAATTGTATGATCTTCTTGAATATATGACAAAAGGGAGAATCTGATCCAATTTCACTATGCTTAAATGTGCTATGCTGTATCGCTTTGTGCTCTAATTACATGTGCTCGCTTTTACTCTGATATGTAGATTATGCTGATGTTCTCTCCTGTTAATACCTTTTTTCATTAAATGACGAAGGGGGAGAATACTGAAACTGAAAATTTAACTTGTGTTAGATAGCGCTGTTTCTGCATTGGTAAATTGAATTTAACCTGTTGTTGCTAATTGGTAAATTGTTATGATATTGCTATATAACTCTGGTAATGTAATTTGTGGTAGTCAGCTCTGACTGTGATAGCTCTGATACTGGATGTTGTAAATAGCTCTGTTGTTAAAATTCAGTTTTTTTTTTGCTCTAAAGCTCTAATACACTGATACCATAATGTGTTACTAAATCTGAATAGATTTGGGTAGAGTATGCTTGTATTACTTAAATGAATCATGAATGCTAAAATTAAGGGGGAGCTTTTTAAATAATTGTAATAATAATGTTACACTTTTGAATGTAAAACACAAGTTAAAATTGTATGTTTATCACTTAATCAAAAAGGGAGAGATTTTTAGACATAAGTCCTCTTGATCATGATTTTGACATAATTAACAAACACAAAATGTACATGCATCATTTGATAAAACTAACAGTTTGAACCGAGTGACATTTTAGGAATAACAAGCAAACACTATGCACTTGGACAAAAGCTTGGAACACAAGGAATCAAGCAAAATTGGAGGATGTACTTGAGAAAGATGCAAATTTGTCTAGTGTTAATAGTGGTCATAGTAATTAATTAGTAGACTCATCAATATGGTTTCATACTTAAGTATTTGCAAAAGTAAAATTGAAATCATAAAATAAGGAAATAAATCAATCAACTGATAAATCAATTGATGAATCAATTGAGCAATCGGTTGTCTGACACAGATCCAAAGTTTGTACCAAGTAGATCGATTGGGCAATCGACTACTTAAAGGGTTTTAGTGAAACCTGAGTTCTGGGTTTAAACCAATCAATTGGACAATCGATTGGGACATCAATTGAGTAATCGATTTTGTCAGTCACAGAATCAAGCTCTTATTAAAGTAATCGATTGGCAAATCGATTAGGAAAAAGTTTTTAATCAGGAATGAGTTCTGTGATAAATCAAATCGATTGGACAATCAATTGAATTAATTTTCTTAAACTGCAAGTTTTGTGGCAATCGATTAGGTAATCAATTGACAGAAAGAATTAGTTAATCACTCATCAGAAACATATTGCATAATCGATTGGTAAATCCATTTTGACTAAATAGCTGAGCTACTGTAACAAGCACAATCGATTGGCAAATCGATTGAAGTAAAATGTCTGAGTCACTGTGACCAGCCAAATCGATTATAGTAAAATGTCTGAGTCACTGTGACCAGCACAATCGATTGGCAAATCGAGTGGAGTAAAATGTCTGAGCCACTGTGACCAGCACAATCGATTGGCAAATCGATTGGCAAAAACATTTGAGTTACAGGAAGAATTCAGCCCATTGGTAAATTGATTATGTTAATGTATGTGAATCGACTGAGTAATCGATTGTTTTGATCTCGTTGTTTGAACAAAACAATTATAATCGATTATCCAATCGATTCTGATATGATCTTAACTTCAGGTTCTGATTTGTGCGTTAAAAGTATCGAATGGCAAATATATTCATTCTTATATTTTCAAGATTCAAGAAAAACAAGAAACGCGATAATCGATTGGGCAATCGATTAAGCTGGTTTTAAACCTTTATAAAATCGATTGAGGAATCGATTTAACTGATGTTTTTATGAACATATATAAACTGATTCAATCACATTTTTCTAACAACTAGGACATAACACTTGAAACAATTATTCATTACAAGTTTTCATATACTGAGAGAAATAATTGTAACCAAACACAAAGTACTCATTTGGCAAATTCTTGTTGTGTGAAATTCATATTGTGATTGAGTCATCATCATTAGTCGTCTTTTATCTTTTTTGTAAAAACAATCTGTAAAGAAAGTTCTGGAAATCCAGTGGTGTAAACTGGTGGCTATCTTTGTTGGTGCGTGTGTTCATCACGAAGAAGTCTCATCTTGATCTCGTGAGGGTTTGGTGATTAGCTCTTAGGGATAAGGTGGCATTGTAATAGAATCGAGTGAGTTGGATAGATAGGCCATGATTGAGCTGGAAAATCTGTATAATGAACTCAAGTCAATTCTAATGGAAAGGCTGAAATCTGGTTTAGATTTCAGGACTGGATGTAGGCTATCAAACTGATAGCCGAACCAGTATAAATCTTGGTGCACGATTTTCTCACTTTTTCTCTTTATTTTAATATTGCATGAATGCTTATTCTTGAATGTTTGTATTGATGAATTTCAGTCTTGATTAATCTTTTGAATAAGCATTGTTTCAGTTCTCTTATATTGATAATACATGCAATTGTGAATCTTTCTCTTGATAAGGTTTTGAATTTATCACTGTTGAATTGGAATAATATGGATCACGTTGGTTTCAATATTAATTTCAATACTTAGGAAAAATTAGATAAATTTTCTAGTAACATTGTATAAAACATCCTAAGGTTAGAGGCCATAAAAACCAACAATTGGCATCAAGAGCCTGATCTTTTAGATAAAATCTTAAAAGAAAATGACCTCTGTTGAATTTCTAGGACAAGGTGCATCCTTGGCCAGGCCCCCTGCATTTAATGAGGCTGCCTACATGTATTGGAAGGAGAGAATGTTAATTTTTCTAGAAGCGTGTAGTGTTGATATACTTGAAGCAGTAATAGATGGTCCCTATGTGCCAACAATAGCTGGCACTGGTGAAACATTAATCCCAAAAACCCATATCAGATTGGTCTGATGAGGATAAAAAGAAAGTATGATATAATGCAAAAGCTAAAAACATTATAACCTTTGCTTTGAGTGTAGATCAATTTTTCAGGGTGTCCAACTGCAAAACTGCCAAGGAGATGTGGGATACTCTTCAACAAACTCATGAAGGAACAACAGATGTAAAAAGGGCCCGAATCAACACACTAATGCATGAGTATAAGCTCTTCAACACGAAAAAGGAAGAGTCAATAAATGACCTACAGACAAGATTCACTCATATAGTCAATAATCTAAATGCTCTTGGTAAGGTGATTGATAATGAGCAGCAAATCAGCAAGATCATGAGATGTTTGACCAGAGAGTGGCAGCCAAATGTCACAGCTATATCTGAATCAAAAGACCTTGGTAGCATGACAATTGCAACACTATTTGGAAAACTAAGAGAGCATGAGATGCAACTACACAGGCTAAGAGAGACATAACAAACATATAGGAAAACAAAAGGATTATCACTGAAAGTTCAAACTCAAAAATCAAAGTCTGAACCAGAAGCTTGCACAGACCATTCTGAAAGTGAAGATGATGAAGACCCCGAGATTGGAATGTTAGTCAGAAAATTTAAGAAATTTCTGAGAAAGAAAGGAAACCAATCAAGAAAACCACCAAATTAAAAGACAAAAGGCTTCAGCAAGAGTGATACAAATGACAGCAAGATAACCTGCTTCGAATGTGGGAAGACAAGACATATCAAATCTGAGTGCTTCCAATTGCAGAACAAAAACAAAACTTTAAAGGCTAAAGGCAAAGAACAACCCCCTAAAACCAGAAAAGCCTACATTGCCTGGAATGATAACGGTGATGAATCCTCTACATCTTCAGAAGAAGAAGAAGCTAATCTTTGTCTAATGGCCAACACAGATTCAGATTCTGATAGTGAGGTAAGTTCTGCATCCAATCCTTCTTATGACGAATTACATGATGCATTTAATGAACTACATGATGAATATGTTAGTGTAATCAAACAGTTAATTAGCACTAAGAGATTGTTAGAAGAAAAGTGCATGCTTTATGAAGAGATTAAATTGGAACATGAGTCTCTCAAAGAAATAAATGAAACACTGAAAAAGGAAACTTATGCACTGCAATCTGATTTAGTAAAGCTTACAAGTAGTAAAAACAAACTAAATGTTATGCTCATTAACCAGAGAAATGTAAATGTAAAATCTGGACTTGGTTATAGACAAAACAGAAATGCTAACAAGAATCAGAAATTTGTTAGATCTAAGAATATGCATGATATCTTTACTAAACCAAATCAGAATTCATTCTCTGCTGTTTCATGTCAGTTTTGCTGTAAACAAGGACATCTATCTTTTAATTGTAACTTGAAAAGGCTTTCTAATAAAGGATGGAAACAAATCTGGATAGTTAAGAAACCCATGCTTAAAACTAACCCTCAAGGACCCAATTTAAATTGGGTACCTAAAACCAAATTTTGATTTTGTGTTGCAGATATGCTTGACATCCAAAAGACACTTATGGTACCTATATAGTGGATGGTCCAAGCATATGACAGGAGACAAATCAAAGTTTTTGTCTATAAGCTTTAAAGATGGAGGGTATGCCAAATATGGTGACAATAACAAAGGTAAGATATGTGGTGTTGGAGACATAAGCAGTGAGTCAATTGCAGTCATTAATAATGTCCTATATGTAGAAGGGTTAAAACATAATTTGCTTAGTATAATCCAGCTCTGTGATAAAGGATTCCAGGTATGTTTTACATCTCAGTCTTGTATACTTGAGCACAAGGAGAATAAAGACATGAAATTGGTAGGAGAAAGAATCAATAACATATACATGCTTGATTTTAATGCTTTGCCTGCTAGTACTATTTGCTGTTTGTTATCCCAATTATGATGAAAGTTGGTTATGGCATAAGAGGATAGCTCATATACATATAGATCACCTTAACAAACTAATAAGTAAGCAATTAGTTCTAGGACTCCCAAACAAAAAGTTCACTAAGGATAAACTGTGTGATTCCTGTGAGAAAAACAAACTAATTAAGTCATCCTTCCCTACAATAAATTTAGTTCAAACAAATAAAGTTTTACAATTAATACATACGGACCTGTTTGGTCCATCTCAAGTTAAAAGCTTTGGAGGAAACTTGTATGGTTTTGTGTTAGTAGATGATTACTCTAGGTATACTTGGACATTTTTTCTAACTCACAAGAATGAGGCCTTCTCTATTTTCAAAAGATTTGCAAATTTAGTCCAAAATGAGAAGAACCAGAAAATTATCTCCATCAAGAGTGATCATGGTGGAGAGTTCCAGAATGAATCCTTTAATAACTATTGTGAACAAAATGGAATACATCATATTTACTCAGCCCCTAGAACTCCCCAACAAAATGGAGTTGTAGAAAGGAGGAATAGGTCTCTAGAAGAATTAGCTAGAACTATGATTAATGATTTTGATCTTCCTAAGTATTTTTGGGCAGATGCTATTAACACAACCACACATATAAAATTTGATGAAATTGTTTCTAAAAACTTGAACAACATTCCTCCTATAGTTGATAATTCTCATGAGGATATTGTAGAATCTGAACTAAAAAAACCAAATGAAATAGTTCCTCCAACTAACACAGATTGTATAGAACCTGTAGGTGAAGATGAATTACCTAAAGAGTGGAAATTTAATAAAAAATCATCTTATAGATAACATCGTAGGAGAAATCTCAAAAGGAGTTGCAACTGGAAAATCACTTAATCACTTCTGTAACTATACAGTCTTTGTATCTCAAATAGAACCTAAAAATATAAAAGAGGCTCTATTAGATAATGAGTGGATAGTTGCTATGCAAGAAGAGCTTAATCAATTTGAGAGAAACAAAGTATGGATTTTAGTTCCTAAACCAGAAAATAAACATATAATTGGAACTAGATGGATGTTTAGGAATAAAATGGATGAAAATGGATGAAAATGGAGTCATAACTAGGAATAAAGCTAGACTAGTTGCTAAGGGTTATAATCAGGAAGAGGGTATTGATTATGATGAAACCTATGCCCCTGTAGCTAGACTAGAAGCTATTAGAATCCTGCTTGCTTATGCATACATCATGGACTTTAAACTTTATCAAATGGATGTAAAAAGTGCATTTTTAAATGGAGATATCCAAGAGGAAGTGTTTGTTAGCCAAACTCCAGGATTTAAGAATCCTGATTTTCCAAATCATGTCTATAAGCTAACAAAAGCCCTCTATGGATTGAAACAAGCACCAAGAGCTTGGTATGAAAAACTCAGCAGTATCCTCATTCAACAAAACTTTTTAAGAGGAAATGTTGATAAAACACTTTTTATTAAAAATGATGGAAAAGACATTATGCTGGTCCAAATATATGTTGATGACATAATATTTGGATCCACAAATAATAAGCTGTGCAAAGATTTTGAAAACATGATGCAAGCAAGATTTGAAATGTTAATGATGGGAGAGCTATCTTTCTTCTTGGGATTTCAAATCAATCAAAGCAAGAATGGCATTTTCCTAAGTCAAACCAAATATTGTAATGACCTATTTAAGAAATTTGGCTTTGATAAGTTTAAATCCATTGATACACCTATGAGTCAAGGTTGCCATTTAGATAGAGATGAAAAGGGAAAACCAGTAGATGTAACAATGTTTAGGGAAATGATATGATCTCTGCTATATCTTACAGCTAGTAGACCTGACTTAATGTTTAGTGTATGCATGTGTGCTAGATACCAAGCTAATCCAAAGGAATCCCATCTAAGTGTAGTCAAAAGAATCTTTAGATATCTAATAGGAACCAAAAATTTAGGTTTTTGGTATCCTAAGGGATCTACTTGCACTCTAGTTGGTTATTCTGATTCTGATTTTACTGGATGCAAACTAGACAGAAAAAGTACATCTGGTACTTGTCATCTATTAGGAAACTCCCTTGTTTCATGGCATAGCAAGAAACAAACTAGCATTGCACTATCAACAGCTAAGGTTGAATATATTGCAGTTTGAAGCTGTTGTGCATAGATTCTCTAGATGAAACAACACATCTCTGATTTTGGTGTTGATCTAGGGACTGTACCAATCATGTGTGATAATACTAGTGCAATAAACATTACTAAAAATCCTGTAATGCATTCTAGAACTAAACACAGAGATAAGGCATCACTTTATAAGGGACCAATATCAAAATTGGAACATAAAGCTTGAATATGTCAATACAGCTGATCAGTTAGCTGACATTTTTACCAAAGCTTTACCCAAAGAAAGCTTCCTCCATATTAGGATGAAGCTATGAATAATAGATCATGATGAAATCTGATACCTGCGAAAAATCGATTGCAACCTCGATTACCCTGTGAATAAATAAAAAATTAGCTTTATGAAATCGATTGCACAATCGATTTATGATGCTCAATGTCTAATTTGTCAAAATAGAAAACATGATAATTGATTAGTTAATCGATTTTCTAATCACAAATAGTTGTAAATGCTTGAATATTCCGCAATCCAATCGATTGGTCAATCGATTGATTAATTGGTAAATAGTTTAAATAATCGATTCCATAATCGATTAACTTGGTCCCAGACATCAAAAATGAGAAATTTTTCAAAACTCTAACCCGAGCATCGATTGGAAAATCGATTGAGTCAAAATTTTAAAACCTGCACTTAAATGAATCGATTTGGAAATCGATGCTGAGATAATCAGTTTCCTACATTGATATGGAAATTGTCTGGGACATCGATTTAGTAATTAAAAGACAATCGATTTGAAATATGACTGTTACAAAATTTTTACTAGCCGTTGGAGACACTCATGACTGAAATCTTTCAACTTCCCCCAGTAACGGTAACCCAACCGATTGACCAATCGACGTACGTGTGCGAATGCTTAAAACATCGATTGGCTAATCAATTCTGAACAGGAATACTTAAACCCTAAATCAATTTCCTATCTCACTTTTCCAAAATTTCTCAAACTTCTCACACCTTTCTACTATTTCTCTGTAAGCCTTACATCCTACTCATATTCTCAAACACTTCTAAGCATCTTTAATCTCACTAATGGCTTGAGTAAAGAAAACCTCAGCAATAACCCCATCACCATCATCATCCTCAAGTGGAAGAACCCCATCACCTCCGCCTACTTCAAAGAGAATATCAATCCCAACGTATAAAATCATGGCCAAAGACAATGGGAAGGCCATTGCAGTTGATCAGGGCAAATCAAAGAAAAGAAAAGAGCCCCCAACTGAAAAGCTCATGGCTGATGCTATGAAAGATAAAACTCAGAAAAAGAAGAAAGCCATTCCCTCTCCTCAACCAAAGAAGACACAGTCCGCCAATGGTAAACTAGTTGAGGAATTTGATTTACCACCTGCCTTTCTCAAACGCAAAATCCATGAAGCACGAACTAGGGATTTTGCTTATTTTGACTAAAATGGATTTACATTTCAAAACCATTTGAGATTTCATGGTTTGGAAGGTTTTCTCTCCTGCTCCCTTGATATATATCTAAAACTGGTTAAAGCATTCTATTCCAAATTCAGACTCACAGACCTTGGCTTTTAATCTGAAGTAAAAGGAAAGAAAATTTCCATGTCATTTGAGGAATTTTCTTAACTTTCTGGTCTGCCATTTCATGGTGAATCCATTGATGGAAGAACTGAAGCTGATTCTGCTGATGAAGCGTGGGAAACATCAGTAGACAGGCACACTGCTGTTCAGGACCTGATGATTGAGGGATTCGTTGAAAAGCTGTCACTCCCAATAGGTCAAATGAAGGTCCAGTATAGGATACTAATGTACGTACAAACAAGGATGTTAGTACCTCGATCTGGAAATCAAGCAGTAGTCCAGAGGCTAGACATTACTCTTCTGTGGGGATTGTTCAAGGAGCTCAAAATGAGCTGGGCTTGGATTGTTCTTAGGAACATAACAGAAACATCTCATGGTAAGCAGCTGCTCCCCTACCCTCAACTCATAAGAAAGATTCTGAGACACTTTAAGATATCTCTTGTCAATGAAGAATCAACCAAAACCACCCTCACTTTTGGAGAATCAATTGTTAACCAGATGCAATTGAGAAGGATTAATGGTGTTTGGACTCAAACTCAACCAACTGCGGAACAACCTGAGCCAGTTGACACCCAAGCTGTGGTTTTAGCTAAGCTACTGGAGTTTATGGAATCTCAAGCTGCCCACAATGCTAGGGTAGAAGACGCACTTAGGAAACTCCATGCTTCCCTAACCCCAGTTGTTCAAGATGTAGATGCGATCCAAAACCATCTAGGTCTCAAGATGTCTTTTGAAGACATAGCTGACATAGGCAATCAGGCAATTGAAGAAACAAATCCTAGTAACCCTGATAGGACTGAATCTTATGGTGAGGAGACACTTGCTGAGGCTAATACAACAGTCTCTACCTCTTCCACTGGTGATAATGAGAATCAGCCATAGATTAGTTTGTTAGGATGTTTTTTCTTTGGTGTTTTTGCAATGTTTCTGTGTTTTCAATGTATATCTTGCAATTGTATTCTAAATTGTATGATCTTCTTGAATATATGACAAAAGGGAGAATTTGATCCAATTTCACTATGCTTAAATGTGCTATGTTGTATCGCTTTGTGCTCTAATTACATGTGCTCACTTTTACTCTGATATGTAGATTATGCTGATGTTCTCTCCTGTTAATACCTTTTTGCATAAAATGACAAAGGGGGAGAATACTGAAACTGAAAATTTAACTTGGGTTAGATAGCGCTGTTACTGCATTGGTAAATTGAATTTAACCTATTGTTGCTAATTGGTAAATTGTTCTGATATTGCTATATAGCTCTGGTAATGTAATTTGTGGTAGTCAGCTCTGATTGTGATAGCTCTGATACTGGATGTTGTAAATAGCTCTGTTGTTAAAATTTAGTTTTTTTTTTGCTCTAAAGCTCTAATACCCTGATACCATAATGTGTTACTAAATCTGAATAGATTTGGGTAGAGTATGCTTGTATTACTTAAATGAATCATGAATGCTAAAATTAAGGGGGAGCTTTTTAAATAATTGTAATAATAATGTTAAACCTTTGAATGTAATACTCAAGTTAAAATTGTATGTTTGTCACTTAATCAAAAAGGGGGAGATTTTTAGACATAAGTCCTCTTGATCATGATTTTGACATAATTAACAAACATACAATGTACATGCATCATTTGATAAAACTAACATTTTGAACCGAGTGACATTTCAGGAAAAACAAGCAAACACTATGCACTTGGGCAAAAGCTTGGAATGCAAAGAATCAAGCAAAATTGGAGGATGTGCTTGAGAAAGATGCAAATCTATCTAGTGTTAATAGCGGTCTTAGAGGCGTATTTTCATCAGTTTTGAATAAAGAATTTTCATGACTTTTTAATGAATTCTTCAAAGGATATATCTTAATATCCTACAATGAACTGCACACTTAAATAAAACATTAGTACCTACAATTATCCCCATAAACTGTATATCATCAAAAGAAATAAGATTTTTTGTACTTGAAACCAATATTGTTCTCACAGTGGATGATTTATTCCACTTCGCTCCACTCCACTAAATTTCTCTATGTTATGTGCCACTCCATTTTGTTCATTTTTAAATATCCAAACATAGTCTACAGCTGAAGCTGAAAACCTATGAGAAAAGAAAATAAACATAGTGAGATCGAGTCATGGAGGTGAACACAAAGGTAGATACTATTAGACATAAGTCCTCTTGATCATGATTTTGACATAATTAACAAACATACAATGTACATGCATCATTTGATAAAACTAACAGTTTGAACCGAGTGACATTTTAGGAAAAACAAGCAAACACTATGCACTTGGACAAAAGCTTGGAACGCAAGGAATCAAGCAAAATTGGAGGATGTGCTAGAGAAAGATGCAAATCTGTCTAGTGTTAATAGTGGTCATAGTAATTAATTAGTAGACTCATCAATATGGTTTCATACTTAAGTATTTGCCAAAGTAAAATTGAAATCATAAAATAAGGAAATAAATCAATCAATTGATAAATCAATTGATGAATCAATTGAGCAATCGATTGTCTGACACAGAACCAAAGTTTGTACCAAGTAAATCGATTGGGCAATCGACTACTTAAAGGGTTTTAGTGAAACCTGAGTTCTGGGTTTAAACCAATCAATTGGACAATCGATTGGGACATCAATTGAGTAATCGATTTTTTCAGTCACAGAATCAAGCTCTTATTAAAGTAATCGATTGGCAAATCAATTAGGAAAAAGTTTTTCATCAGAAATGAGTTTTGTGATAAATCAAATCGATTGGACAATTAATTGAATTATGTTTCTTAAACTGCAAGTTTTGTGGCAATCGATTAGGTAATCGATTGACAGAAAGAATTAGTTAATCACTCATCAGAAACATATTGCATAATCGATTCGTAAATGCATTTTGACTAAATAGCTGAGCTACTTTAACAAGCACAATCGATTGGCAAATAGATTGAAGTAAAATGTCTGAGTCACTGTGACCAGCCAAATCGATTGGAGTAAAATGTCTGAGTCACTGTGACCAGCACAATCGATTGGCAAATCGAGTGGAGTAAAATGTCTGAGCCACTGTGACCAGCACAATCAATTGGCAAATCGATTGGCAAAAGCATTTGAGTTACAGGAAGAATTCAGCCCATTGGTAAATCGATTATGTTAATGTATGTGAATCGACTGAGTAATCGATTGTTTTGATCTCGTTGTTTGAACAAAACACTTATAATCGATTATCCAATCGATTCTGATATGAACTTAACTTCAGGTTCTGATTTGTGCATTAAAAGTATCGATTGGCAAATTGATTCATTCTTATATTTTCAAGATTCAAGAAAAACAAGAAACACGATAATCGATTGGGCAATCGATTAAGCTGGTTTTAAACCTTTATAAAATCAATTGAGGAATCGATTTAACTAATGTTTTTCTGAACATATATAAACTGATTCAATCACATTTTTCTAACAACTAAGACATAACACTTGAAACAATTATTCATTACAAGTTTTCATATACTAAGAGAAATAATTGTAACCAAACACAAAGTACTCATTTGGCAAATTCTTGTTGTGTGAAATTCATATTGTGATTGAGTCATCATCATTAGTCGTCTTTTATCTTTTCTGTAAAAACAATCTGTAAAGAAAGTTCTGGAAATCCAGTGGTGTAAACTGGTGGCTATCTTTGTTGGTGCGTGTGTTCATCAAGAAGAAGTCTCATCTTGATCTCATGAGGGTTTGGTGATTAGCTCATACGGATAAGGTTGCATTGTAATAGAATCGAGTGAGTTGGACAGATAGGCCAAGATTGAGCTGGAAAATCTGTAAAACGAACTCAAGTCAATTCTAGTGGAAAGGCTAAAATCTGGTTTAGATTTCAGGACTGGATGTAGGCTATCAAACTGATAGCCGAACCAATATAAATCATGGTCCACCATTTTCTCACTTTTTCTCTTTATTTTAATATTGCATAAATGCTTATTCTTGAATGTTTGTATTGATGAATTTCAGTCTTGATTAATCTTTTGAATAAACATTGTTTCAGTTCTCTTATATTGATATTACATGCAATTGTGAATCTTTGTCTTGATAAGGTTTTGAATTTATCACTGTTGAATTGGAATAATATTGATCACGTTGGTTTCGATATTAATTTCAATTAGATAACTTTGCTAGTAACATTGTATAAAACATCCTAAGGTTAGAGGCCATAAAAACCAACAGATACATTGGGAGCGACCAACACCTGGTCCATTTGCTAAGTTTCTTCAAGAACATGGGATTGTTGCCTAATACACCATGCCTTGTTCCGTAACCAAAATGGTGTTATCGAAAGAAGAAACTGAACATGATTAGAAATGGTACATAATATGCTTAGCAACTCTAATTTTCCAAAATCTTTATGGAATTAAGTACTAAAGACAATTGTGTATATTTTAGTCTATGTTCCAAGAAAGGTGTCCCATAGACACCTTTTGAATTAATTAAAGGATAGTAAGTGAGTTTACGACATATGGACGTTTAGGGATATTGGTGTACGGTGTGGATTTATAATCTACAAGAGAAAAATCTGGACTCGAGGACCAATAGTGACCATTTCGTTGGATATGACGAAAGGTCTAAAGGTTAAATGCAAAGTTTTGTGAAAATCAAATTATTAGTTGCAGTGATCAAATTGGGAACTTAGTTTCTATGCATGATCAAAGTGAGTCTCAAGCTTCCACTTTAGGTGATAGATTGGTTGTCATTCATAACATTCCGCAAGATCTAATGGATGTTGATCAACATCAATGTGATTCCACGAACTGCTGATAACATAATAGATCAAATTGATAATCAAATGTATGAAAATGTGGATAATTTAGTTGAACAAAATGACACACAATAAGATATAAATCCAACATTGAGAAGATATACTAGACTAAGAAAGTCAGCTATCCTTGACAATTACATTGTGTATCTAAAAGAATCTGACTTTAATGTTCGAGTTGAGAATGTTCTAAAAATCTTTTCACAACCCATGAGTTGCAAAAAGTAAAACTTGTGGTATTATGTCATGATTGATTAGATGAATTCCATGAAAAACCACGATGTTTGGAATTTTGTTGAGTTGCCTAATGTGACAATGACCATTATTTGTAAATGGGTAATGAAGACCAAGAGTCATTGGGTAAAATTGAGATACAAGGCCATAATAAAGGCTATGAGGTTTACTTAAAAAGAAGGAATCGATTACACAATTACCTTATCTCCTGTATCAAAGAAAATATTTTTTATGTGTCATCTTGGCATTAGCTGCCCATGGATGTGAAAAAAATATTTCTTAATGGGGATTTGGAGGAGGAGGTTCATATGAAACAACCTGTCTCCTAGTGATGGCGAGCACTTGGTTTACAAACTTAAGAAATTCATACATAGTTCAAAAGAAACCCCACATCAGAGGTACCATAAATTCCATGGAATATTATCTTCATTAGGATTTGATGAAAATCCCATGGATCAATGCATATAGCAAAAGGTTAATGGCAGTAACATTGTTTTCTAGCTCTATATGTGAATGATATTTTATTTGCTTCAAATGATAAAGGTTTGTTGCACGAGGTGAACAAATTTCTCTCTAAAAACTTTGATATAAAGGATATCGACGAAACATCTTATGTCATTGTCATTAAGATCCATAGAGATAGACCTTAAATGATGTTTGGTCTATCACATGAAACATATATCAATAACATTGTAGAGAGTTTTTATATGAAAGATTGTTCACCAAATGTTAATCCCACTGTGAAGGGTGATAAGGTTGATTTGAACCAATGACTTTGTATGGGAACAAATGAAGAATATTCCTTATTCTTCTATTGTTTGAAGTCTTATGTATTCTCAGGTATACACAAGACCCGATATTGCATTTGCTATTGAAATATTTGAAAGATATCATAGTAATATAGGTATTGATCACTAGAAAAGCTGCAAAGAAAATGATAAGGTACCTTGAAGGAACCAAAGATTATATGCTTATGTGTAGGCATACATACAATGTAGACATGGTTGACTATTCTGATTTAACTTTGTTGGTTGTGTTGATTCTTGCAAATCAACATCAGGAAACATTTTTATGATGGTCAGTGGAGCTTTTTCATGGAGAAGTGCTAAGCAAACCTTGATTTCTACTTCTTGACGAAGACCTAACATAGAAAATAAGAAAGAAAAAACGAGGGAAATTACAAGTCAAATGAATTTAGGATACTTATAGAATAATTAGGATTTTAATATTAGTTTGTTTGTGATTTGTTTCTAATAAATGAAATACTCATAGTTGTTTAGCTTTCTTTTTGGAGTTGTATTTTACTCTATGTTTACTAGTTTGTTGTTATGAGATTTTCATTGTCGGGTCTAACTCAACCTTGATAATAGTTATGCTTCATTATAGTTCATTTGAAAAGTTTTAATCAAATTAGAATTTCAACCATCATTTGAAAATGGAAAGCTAATATTACTTCTCAAAATTCTTGTTTGGACAATTTGAAGATCTTTATCAAGAACATTCTTACTCTTATGGCAATTCATCACTAGATTTTATCTTTTATCTTGAATGTGGTTATCGTTCTTATCAGTTCTCATTTTATTTTATTGGTTTAAATATATATTTGATTTTTGCAAATATACCACTCTATTATTTTTGTCCCTGTAAGTTTTTTTGTTTGGATTTAGTCCTTGTAAAATTAGAGATGATCGACTTTAGTTCATAAAGTCAAATCAACTTTAAAAGAACGAAGAGTTTTCCCAAAACCCCTAAACCATTCTTTTAATTTTTATTCATATTTTCTTTAGAAAATAACACTAATTATTAAATGATCAATAAATATATTTATTAATTAATAATATAAAACATTTTATTTTTTAATATATCATAAAAAATGATGTGTTGTTGTGTATATATAGCCCACATGTCATGGCATTTTATCAGCTCTTATTTTAGGGATCAAAATCGATTGTCTTTGATTTTACAAAGATTAAATAAATAAAAAAATACTTATAGAGATTAAAAGAAAAAATTAGTATATATATAAGGATCAAATACATATTTAAACCTATTTTTATTTGTAAGTTTTCTTTCTCTTCTTAATTGTACACATCAAGTGTATCATGAGTCTTTACACTGTGTAAAGTGTTTTTTATTCAAAATTAATAAAAAAAAACAGCGATAAAATTTTCTTGTATTTTCTAACAATTTCTTGCATTTTCTTGAAACTTTTTCCTTTCATGAGATTGTTGTTAGAATTTAATTGATCTACGTTTGATTGTGTAGCTGGAAATTTTTTAGAAATTGTTAGAGTTCATCGTCATTTTCTTCACCAAAGAGATTTTGATCCAAATTTTGTAGAGCAAAATTGTTTTTGGTATTATCTCTTCATTTATCCCTCAACTTAGGAAATTCAAAAGCCAAAGTAACTTAAAATAATGAGAGTAATCCAAATAACAACATTAACTGAAAAAAGGTAATAAACAGAGATAAAAATAGAAAATTGGGCACAAATAACAAAAACAGCTAAAAATAATTAGAATTTTAGTTTATTTTCACCATTCAATCTTACACGATTTATTACTATTTTACACTTTTTATTTAAGAGATCCATTAGTCATTCTATACCAAATGGTGTATTTTCTAAGTTTTAACTTTTTTGTAATAGAAAAAGAGACTATTGCATTATTCTCATCAAGGTACACTTCAAAATGTTACAAGAGTCCTACTTATAAGACACAATTCAAATAGCCTACTAATATATAAGTGATCTTACATGATGTGCAATAAACATTCCACAAATATCAATAAGTAAGACCTTTTACTTATGAGAGTTATAAAACTCATGTGAAAGTAGAAATATGAACATCTACAAAATATTCACAACATATTTTTTTTATAATATATAATCCAAGATTCAAATATTTGATGACATAACTTATTTTGTGCTAATAATTTATTTAGGTGTGCAAACTCCAGTCACAAGAATTAAACATTTTTATGATGCATCCTTTGAGGAAGAGACAAGCTAAACTACAACAATTCTCTGTTACATCTGTTGAATTATAATTGATTCTGAAAAACTTGTTCTCAATGCACCCCTCATTCTCAATGCACCCCACATTTCTTCCTCTCCTTGGCCAAACCTACTCTCACACTCTTTCAAAACACCAAATTAAATTTTACTTAAGTGCGAGAAAAACAACCCCTTCTTCTACTTAGATTGTAAAGAGTTTGACCTTGGATCTTTGAAGTAAAATGGTATTACAAACTTAAAGTTTTTGGAAACTTTGGTAAAGAAATAAAAAAAAAAATCTCTTCTTCTCATATTTTGTTATCCTTTTTTAAGTTGAGTAGTTAAGTATTTCCATTCACAAATATTGTAGATCCTTACATTATGACATCAAATCTCAAAGAAAAATTTAATTTTGAGCATTTTTGTTTTTTTCCAAAAGGGAAATATGTTTGAAAGTTATTGCTTCTTTGTTAGTATTTTAGATCCATTGGTTGTAGAGTTGGATCTAAAAGAAAGTTTTGATTTTGAACATTTTTTTGTTATTTCACATAAATGAACCATGTTCAAATGTTATTTTCTTTTGTTAATTTTGTAGATCTACTTATTGTAGAAAATGATCTAAAAGAAAATTTTATTTTAGAACACTTTAGAGTTTGCAAAAAAATTAATTTTATACTAGAATGGTTTTTCCTTCAAAAATATAATGGATCCTTGACATAGTAGATCTAAAGGAGAAAAAGAAAAATTTGAAACACTTTGAAGCTTTGCTATAAAAGAATGAATTTATGTTGGAAATTTTGATCTTTAAGTTTTTGTATTTTTAATTGTTGAAAAGGTTCTAACCAAAAATTAAGTGTTAGGGTTTGGGATTTCAAAATTTTTGTTGTGTACAAAAAGGTTTTGGATCTTAGTTTTAAATAGGGTTCAAAACCTAATAAAATTTACTTAAAGTGTGGTTATAAATTTTAGGGTTTTGCTAATGTGAAAAAAATATTGAAATTAGAATTTTGGAAATTTTTACAAGTGTTGGTGTAGTAAGTAAAAGATGGGGACTTTTGAGATTGTGTGGAATCAAGTGGGGAAAAACCTAGAACATATTTGAGGTTAATAGTTGGATTAAGCTTGTATCTTTTAAAGTGTTGAGTGATTTTTTAACTTAATACAATTATTGATTTAAGGTATGAGGCGTTTTAGAGGAACTAACTCTTGCGTTTTTGGACGTTTGCAAGGTAAAGGCTCATTTTAAATTTTTAGTTTTGCATTTAGAAATTTTTTTGTATGATTATTGTTTAAATATGTGATAAATGATGTTAATTTCATTATGTATTCATAAATGATAATACGTGTTTACTATTTTTTATGAATTTCATTGATGTTAATATATATATGATGTGACGAGTATGCTTTATGAAATAAGTGTTGAAAATCATTAGTGTATAAGAGATATTGAAGTTGTATCTTTTAATAGTTGCATTTAATTTTTTGAGTGATTGTTTAACATAAAAGAGTTATTGATTTATCATATGAGACATTTTAAAGGAACTGACGCTTATGTTTCTAGAAGTTTGCAAGTTAAAGAGCTCATTGAAAAAATTTTGTTTGCATATAGAGACCTATTTCTTTGACTGATGTTTTAATATGTGATAAATGTGGTTAATATCATTATATATTTATAATGGATAATATGTGTTTACTATATTTTGTGAATTTCATAAGTATGCTATGTGAAAATGTGTTGAAAAATATTAGTGTATGATGAGTATTAAAAGTTGAGTCTTTTAATTGTCGTATTTACATAATAATTATTGTGGAAGAGTAAGAGTACGCTCATGTATTTCATAGTTAGGGGTAACCGTGATGGGTCTTGTTGTAGTATCACATGATTAGATGGTCCACCTTATCCTTATGAGGATTATTGATTCGTGTTACTCCATGACAGACTGCACCATACTAAATTGTGCTTGTCAATGAGATACTACACCTTGGTAAATAGTACTTGTAACATTCCGATTTTTAACAGCGCGGGTGTATTTTTTTTTTAAACAAAGAAATAAAACAAATAAGCTAAAGAATAAAATACTTTTAGATAAATATTTAAGTCGTAACACAACGACAAAAGTCAACAATATTTACAAACAGCGGAAATAGTTTTTGATACAAAATCCAAAGTATTTAAATAGAAAAATACAACGGGGCTATGAGACATATCAGACATAGCTCATACCCTTGGAGTATTATCGGCAGACACCTGCATAAAAGCACTGCCCCAAGAATCTCTACTTTCCCCACATCACATCAAAATGTGGAACATGGACCCATTAAAAGAAAAAATCATCAGACAGTTTAAGCATAGATACAATCTTCCAAAATGAAATAAATACAATCCCAAGAGAAAGACATCTAGTCCTTATACAACCACCTAATCTATCATGCTACAAAACTACACCACCTTGGTGATCTCCACGCGCCCTGCACGATCCTCCTGACACAGCTTTGCTCAAGTATGACTAACTACTTTCCCATCTCCAAGGTACTAACCGGTAGGATGATCCTGGTTCTTATCTGAAGGTAAAGTCCAGATTTCCACAATAATTGTAAAGGTCACCAACCGAAATTAACAAATACCACATAACATTTTTAAATTTTTAAATGCTCAAAAGAACCTTTCGTCTTAGCATACTCCTCGAAAGGGTTTTCATATATCCAAAAAAATGCATAAACAATGTTGAAAAATGAAGTTTTAACAAACTGTAATGTCGTAGTCGATACAACTGAGAAAATGCAGGTTTTCAGTTCTAAAATGGCTCTGAATCAATCAACACTTTAAACATTAATATTATCAATTATGAACTCATAATTAACACCAAATTAATCTCTACAAATTCACACCTCAATCACACATCGAATATTCATTAAATCAATTATAAACACATAAATACATCAAAAATTAATCAACCCAACTTCACACCTCAAAGCAATTACGACAAATAACAACAACAACCGGATATGTATATACAATCATCAAAGTATAACAAACATGACTCGCGTGCCAAGCACCCTAATGCAATGCGTATATGCCAAAATGCATGATTCCGGAATTCCAAACCAAAACCCTCCTCGAAGGGCGTAAATCATAATTGTACAGCCTCTCACAGACCAGTACTAATTAACGAGGTGCCACCTATCATGGGTCAGCACAATTTACTAAAAAGCGTAAATCGTAAACGTACCGCCTATCACACACCAGTACTGTTTACCGAGGTGCCACCTATCACGGGTCAGCACGATTTACTAAAAAGCGTAAATCATAAACGTACCGCCTATCATAGACCAATAATGTTTACCGAGGTGCCACCTATCACGGGTCAGCATGATTTACTAAAAATGTGTAGTCTATCACAGACCTACACGACGCGAAAATCCCCGCAAGGATAAGATGAATCAACAGATCACATGGCATCATCTCGTGGCCCATCAAGGTCACCACTATCACCATGGCTCCATCGCGGTTACCATGTACTATGAAATGCATGAGCATACTCTGACTCTTTTCACCACAATCATTAAGTAAATGCAGCTATTAAGAGATTCCCCATTTTTAATACTCATTTAACAATAATGATTTTACAAACACAACACAGAGCATACTCAAACATATTATTCACACCAATTTAAATTTCCACAACCATACATAAATCACATCTCCAAATTTTATCCACACCTATATTGAATTAAATTCATTTTCCACCAAGTCACGCCTAAATTTCTTCTAAAAAATTCATAATATTAATTATGAACACATCAATTTCACCAAACATGAATCACCAAAATTTCCAAACATTAATCACCCATATTCAATCTCCAAAATTTTCAACCATAAATCACTACAACAACATTAATATGTTAGAGTTCTCCCCACCGCTAACTCGGTGCCAACAGTCTCGATTCCTTTTCGAGACTCAAGGAGCTAACTACATAAACATAAATATTTATAACAATTTGTTCACAATAAAACTAATCCAAACACCAAAATTCCCAAAATTAAATCTTTCTCACACACCAAGCTTTTAAAACCAAATAATCTATATTATTTACTTAAAATTAAATAAAACAAATATTGTCAAAATTTCCCATGCACACACTCGACTATTAAAGCTCCGAAATTTTTGAGTTAATAAAATATTCTAAACTTTTTTTCTTTTTAAACTCAATCAAAGAGTAATTAAAAGAGTAACATTTTAAAATCTAACAATTTTTAATTTCAATCTATCTTTTTGCTCAAACTCTTTAACTTAGTTAAAATTTGAAATTTTTCACAACTTTAACAACGTTAACCTTTTTTGTAAAATTTCAATTTCAGATCAAACTCATTTATTTGAAAATAACTCATTACGTAACTCAAATTCATCAAATTTAATTACTGCTAATTCATACCAACAACAATCAATTCAAGTTCACAACACACATATAGCACCTCAATTAAATTTCAACAATTCAAACCAAACTCACCCAATTTCAAAACTCCACATTTTTACACATAAACCACCAAATTTCATCAATTTATTTTCAACAAAATCCTTAAATACATCACATCTTAAAAATTCATAATAATAATTATGAACATATAAATCACATCAAATATCGATCACCATAAACCACACCTCAAATTTAAATTTCACTAAATCGCACATAATCGCATTAAATTCATTTTCTACAAAATCACACATCAAATACATCAAATTTCTTTTCCACAAAGTCACAAATAATGTCCTAAATGCAAACTAAAAGTTTAGAAGGAGCCCTTACCTCCGTTGTAGCTTTAACAAGTGATTAAGGCACAGCGATTAATTCCGGTAAAATTTAAGTTCGTGACGTCGCGTCGAAAACTAGCTCACTAGCACCGTAGCGTGGCAATGAGCAACTTTCTCTTCTGTCACTTCTCGAAACGAAGCTTAGATCTAGGAGAAAAGTAAAGGTTTTTGTTGTTTGTGGGTTATAAAAACAAATAAAATTGAGTGACAGAGAAGGAGGAAGAAGAAGACCTCGCGTGGCTGGGTTCTATTTCCTCATTCTTACTTTCTTAAGTTTGTATATATATATATATATATATATATATATAATATACATTAAAATAATAATAATAATAAATATCTAAACAAATATCTAAATATTTTTATAAAAAATCATCATTACGTCTGTCACCTCAAATCACATCACAAATTACTTTTTCAAAAAAATATCTACTCTCGTCGCAATTTTATCGGCAGATGAATTTTTCTGAAAAATGTTGCATCTCAAAAAAAGTTCTTTGACAAAAGATTCACCGTAATTATATAAAATTATTCATCGACGAATATTTTAATCAGGTCTCTAAAAATATATTTTTGGCATTTAACTCACAAAATGCCATAAAATTGGCTAAAAAGCCTCAGAAATTCCGCACAAAATTCCCCAAAATACATAAATTAGAATTTAAAATTAAGGGTCTTACAGTACTTTTCTATGAGAGGTTGTACATTTATGATTTACGACCCTCGATGAGGGTTTAAAAATTCTAAAATCATGTGCACTAATATATAGTCATCGAGTTATAGTGCTTTGTAATGCGGGTCGTATTTGTTATAATCATATAGGTGCATTGATCCGCTGTCGCACACGGGTCAAATACAATTGATAAAATGTAAATAGAGGTAATAAATCAAATCGTTTCGCAAGAATTTCTAATATAATAATAATAACCGAATTGAAAATTGAAATCAAAAAGGGGTTTTTTAGATTTTTGATTTAACATATGAGCAAAACGATTAATCCACTTATTCAAGCTTCAGACCTATCACAAATTCTATCAATGAGTTTAATTTCTTATTTGAGATTATATTCTTATTTGACTATAAAATCGATCAAACAAGCGTAATTAATCCTATCTGAATTTGGTTTCATTGATTGGATTAAGCATCACAATCATCAAATATTACAATTAACGATCAAGCGTCACAAAATTATAATTCAATTAAATTAGAATCTGAAATCAAATTTTGTCAAATAAATTTAATCAATCCTATTGAAATTCAATTTAAGCAATCAAAATATCAATATAATCAAATAAACAAGAATAGAATCATGAATCGAAATTGACAGTGTAACTTGAATCTCAAGGTGTTGTAAAACTCTGAACTCGTGGATTAATTTTATAAAATTAGTCTTCCATGAAATTAAAATAAAAACTATTTATTAGTTGTAGCAATTTGAATCCTAATTTTTCTGTCTGTAGAAAAGAAACAAAACTGCCAATATATAGTACTTGATATTGGGCTTTAGGGTTTAAAAACAAGTGACCCGCTAATTAAAATTATTATAAAAGTCCATATTACGAAATTTGCAATTTAGATCCAGAAAAGTTCGACTTTGGTCTTTTCTTCCAACACAAAAGTTGTAGATCATATTTTTATCTTTCCAACACTTGCTCATATGCACCAATCCGATATTCAAAGCTCAAGTTATGACCTACAGAGCGAAAAAGAGTCAAAATAAAAGTAATAAAATTAAAATGCAAATAATAAAATTATAATTCAAATTCGACCCAAAGATTAGAAACAAGCTAAAAAAGTTAATCTAAGCTAGAAAGTGCTTTCAGGATACCAAACTAAAAAGCTAAAAACATATGCCCAAATGCAATGATCATGCATACATCTTATGCTTCATCATTTGATACCATCCTAATTAAATAATATGTGTTATTTTTGGTTGGTTATCCTTTTCAATTAATGTGGAAATTGGGCTTTGCCATCATACAATGTTGGATTACCTTCTACCAACAATTACTCTAACTTTTCAAACATTCCATGACTTGTCTAATCGATAATCGTCGACTTATTGGCATACCACTCGATCTCAAGCAATGCTACTTATAAAGGGAGAGTGGTGACGACTAGTAGCAGCGTCATTGCAATATTTCATGTGGGTCTCACACACGAGATGATAGACTACCCCGAACCTTTAGGTTTGGTACTTAGAGTTTGTAGTCCCTGGTTAGATGTAGGGGATGCTTAATCATTTGATACCATGCTATACTTATTAAATGATATGTGTTATTTTTTGTTGGTGATCCTTTACACTTAATGTGGAAATTGGGCTATGCCCTCATACAATGTTGGATTACCTTCACCAACGATTACTCTGATGTTGCAAACATTGCATGACTTGCCTAATCGATATTCGTCGAATTTTTCGGCATACCACTCGATCTCAAGCAGTGCTACTTATACATGGAGAGTGGTGACAAACAGTAGCAGGGTCAATGTTGTATTTCACGTGGGTCTCACACATGAGACGCTAGACTACACCGAACCTTTAGGTTTGGTACTTAGGGTTTATAGTCCATGGTTAGATGTAGAGGATGATACAACTAGAGGTGAGATGGAGGCCACAATAGGAGTGGAAACTCCTACTGCAGGAGTAAGAGGCACATTGTTTGGACCAAAATTTTATTGCTTAACATTTTAGGGATTTTGTAAAAACACAAAAACATTGAAGTTGGAAATTTGGAGATTTTTACAAGTGATGGTGTTGTTAGTTAAAGTTGAAGACTTTTAAGGTTATGTGGAATCAGTCTGAAGAAAAAAATAGTTTGAAAGAAAAGTAATTATGAAAAGTGTGTTTCTTTATCAGAAATAAAGAGGATTTGAGAGACTTTGTATAAAGGTTAAAGCCTTAAATGAATTTTAGAGAAAACCTATTAGTGAATATAGTGGGCCAAAACCACATAATATATTTTACGGTAATAGTTGGTTAAGGATTATTAAGAATGTTTCAATAAGTGTACTGAATCATTGCAAGTAATAATAAAATGGTAGTACTGAGTGTCAAACTCAAGGATTGCGCTTTACTATTGATTTGTATTTAATTACTAAAATGGAACAAAAAGTTTCCGAATTGATTGAAATAATATTTTGAATTAACAATAGTAATAAATTTGATATATGTGCATACCTGTTTTGTGCCAACATGTGATACCATGCTATACTTGTTAAATGATATTTTTTGTTTTTGGTTGGTGACCCTTTACAATTACTGTAGATATTTAGCTATGCCTTCGGACAATGTTAAAACTTTGATTTTCGTCTATTACTTTAAAACCAATCATTTTATATTTAAGAAAAGCACATCTAATATGAAAGACTTTAGATTAATAAGATTGGTTAAAAAATTATATTTATTATTATTATTTATTATTGTTTGCATTTAATTTTATTAGATTTTTTTTGACTAAATATGTGCGTGTGTAGATCAAGTTTTATGAAGTAACTTTTGTTAGTGTTATTTTTTTAATAACTCATTGAAGATGTCAAATTTAACTGTTGAGTATTTTTATATTCTTCATGGATTATTATATATAATTTATACAAATTAATATTTAAAACATTCAAAGAATATGTGAGAGATGTAATAAAAACGTTGAGAAATTATGAAATTATGCAAGTAGCTGTTGCTACTAGTTATTAAGAATAAAGGAATGTGAGAATAATATGCCATTTGAATCTAACATTTGTAGTTGTTCTACATGTCATGTAGGCAAACATGATATCTTGATAAAATGACGTATAAACAATTAGTGGTTACTATAATCCAGGAACCTAGAAATGGGAGAATTCAACAACGGGATAATTTATTTGACAAATATTTCAATAATTAAAATTAATAGTTACTTTTCAAAAAGTAATTAAATAATACTTTTTGAATTAGTAAACTATTACAACAATTCTCACATATCTAATTTTAAAGAAGAAAAGATTAAAATTGAAAAACTTTCATTGATTAATATCATAGATGTAACCCATTAGATCTTTGTAGTCAAGCTATATGAACAAGTTCTAGACAAGTAAGACTTAAGATACAAGTGAATTGGTGTAATCAATATTTATGAATTCAAAAAAAATTATGTATGTTATATCACATTACATCCCCACAATACTTGCTATTACTCATTGCACAAAATAGGTCTTGTAGCGCTCGATATTCATGAGGGCTCTAGAGATTTGTCATGATCTCATGCAAGGGGCCACACTTGACACCCATATAGGAGAATTTCTCAAATGTATGTTGCAAATCATACGCTACCCATAAGAGGTATGAAAATCGTTCATTAAAAGTTTTATAGCTTAACCTCTCACAAATGCAACATAACACACCGATTTTTTAAAGCACGAGTATATTATTCTTTTAAAAGATCAACTCAATAAAAATAACGCATCCCAAAACAAAAATAGAAGGAACATAAATAGATATAACATACATGTATCTATGCAAAATTATTTTGAGACAATAATTCCAAAATATACAAAATCGGAAAATACACTGGAGTTATGAGACCTAACAGATCATCGATAATACTCTTCAGTATTCTTGGCAGGCACCTACGTATAAATGTTTCTCCAAGAAAGATATCCTCCATGGTGACGTCAAAAAATTGGAACAGGGACCCAAAAACAAAAGTCCATTGTCAAAGTATATCATAGATACAACAATCCCTAAATATAATAAGTACAACCACCAAAAGAGAGGCATTACTATCCTATACAAAATCTTAATCTAATCAAAAGACTAACAACTATAGTTTTTTGGGTGACCTCCGTATACAACACATATTCCATCTAACGCGTTATCCCTCTTCAAAGTAACCTCCCTTCAATCTATTATTTATCAAATATAATATCTTAAGTCTTTTGTCTGATTTTAAGCATTATAAAATATGAGTAAAAGAAGCATTATTGAATATATTTAATACACTTTACAAAATTAAATTAAACACTAGCCAATGTGTTAATGGAAACAATCTACTAGCTTTAAAAATGCAATGAGGTCTTTGGATTTAGATTTCTCATTATGATGAAACTCATTCTGATGAGACTAAAATACTAAGTGAGGATCATTATTTAGATATGTGTATTATAAGTCTTTGGAGTGATGTGTTAAATGAGAATAATAATTGTACACTCCAATTTTTAACAGCGAGATTGTAATTTAAAAAATAAAAACTAAAATTACTAAACACTTCTAGATAAAAAAAAATACTCATAATCGTCTTTTAATTTAAATAAGAGTAAAAAATATTATTGTAAATTTCTTTTTCAAAAATGACGATTAGAATCGTTGTTGTATTATATAAAATGATTTCAACACACCTGACTTATTTATAACCAAACAATTCACATTAACCAAAAAAATGTCTCAATTGTTTCATATATAATTTCCATTGCAACAACATCATTGCAATAAGGAAGGAAAAATAAATAAAACATTAAGCTGATCTTGAACTCTAATCAAGGATGACTGGGTACTAATATCCACGAGAGGCATTAAGCATCACTCCTTCCAATTGCCAATCCAAATCATTGCTTTGCCATGTCTTCGATGTCGTTGTAATTCCCACACAACTCAAAACTCTAAGAACTTGGGGAGTAAGCTCAACCCACAATAATAGTAAAGGGTCACAATGTGACATCCTAAATCCCAAAATAATATATATAATAATTTATATTTAATTTAGGATATCATGTTTCTCAAAAATAAAAACACTTTAAACTTATTTTATCCATTAAAATAGTGCAATCTCGATAAGTTTGATTTAAGTATAATTATTAGATTTAATTCTAAAAACTTACTAGTACTTCTAAGGTTTTCATACAAAAATTCGATTCAAATTAAATAAGTAAAATACAAATTAAAACTCTTATTTCCGGTATCACCTATCAAAGCAGGGTTCCACCCAAATTTAAACTTCAAGACTCATTAACCTATAATAACTGCGATTTCACAAACGCATGGCCCAGCCAGTCAAACACACACAACGAAGGAGGTGAGTTTCAAAATCAAGATGACAGTATAATACAAGTAAGAAGAACATGCAAACAATAATAACAAGACCATATCATTACACAAATATTCCATCAAGAAAATGTCACATTCAAAGGTCAAAATCACTCAAGGAAAATCAACTAACATAGCATGATAGACTAACATGACAAAATAAATCAATTAACACGTATAATATTTATCATTCAATTATGAAATAAAATACTTATCACATTTACAATTAAATTATGAAATAAAATACCATAGAGTTACTCACTATAATTTACATATAAAATATAACATATAGATTCTATCAATAATAACGTAGTTCATTTAGTTTGGTTAAATGAAACACATTGCAAGTACATTGTCAATTTCAACTATGTTTTTCAAACCAATATTAATAGTTTTACTCCTTTAAATAAAGTCTAAATCATATCACGAAACATTTAACAAATTTAACTTAGGTCTGACAAATCCAGTAACTTTTTAAAATATAAAACACATCTAACAACTTAATAACACCATAATACAATTACAATCAATTGCTCTATAAAAACATATTATATATATAATCAAGCAACAAAAAAATGATAGAGATACTATTTCCCAATAATATATATTTAATAATTAAATTCATTCAATTGATATAAGCAATGAACATGTTTTTTTAATTATTTAAAAATAAAATTAAAAGGTACTTTTAACAAAATATTGAGTTATCGTTATTGTTAGACATATGTTCGTTTTTGATATTGTTGACAAACATACATCATGAAATAAATTTGACATTGTGAACTGAGAAAATTTCAGGAACAACAACTCAATCCTACAAGCTTGGAACAATTGCTTGGAACTCAAGAAATCAACAAAAGCATGAAGATCCATAAGCAAATCGATTAGTAAAATCGATTCTGTAATAGGGTTGATTGATTTTATACAGTCTGGGATTAATCAATCGATTAGGCAAATCGATTGGTACATTTATTAGAAAATAAATTGTGCAAGTCAGAGAGCCAGTTAGCCACTAATCGATTAGGCAAATCGATTGTTTAAATCATCAAGACTGAACTGATTGCTTAAATCGATTAGACAAATCGATTGGTACATCTACTGATATTAAATTGTGCAAGTCAGTGGCATGCCTTGCAAGCTAATCGATTTGGAGAATCGATTGATCCAATCATAACTTTATATTTTGTTAGTCTACATCGATTGACACAATCGATTGTGAATGTCACAGAGCTATACCATCAATTAATAAATCGATTAGGCCAATCGATTTAATAAAATTAGTTTTGAAATAAATTTGGTCTGGGACATATACAATCGATTAGCACAATCCATTGATACATTTTCTTTTGTAATAAGTTTGGCATCAATCGACTTGGTAAATCGATTGTATGAATCAAACTATTAAAATGTGCTTCAGACTTAAGTCCACAATCCGTTAGACAAATCGATTTGTGAAAATCACTGTGTCCCTGGAACCAGTGAAATCGATTGACTAAAGCGATTGGTACAGAAAGTTTTAGAAACAGAGATGACTGAAATGTTTGAATTGATTGAGTACATCGATTGTTTTGATCTCGTTGTTTGAACAAAACACTCCAAGTCGATTATGAATATCGATTCAAATATGAACATTCATCCAAGTCTGAAGAACTCATTTAAAATAATCGATTGGGTAAATCGATTAGGTGATGCAGTTTCAAGATTCAAGAAAAACAAGATTCGCGAAATCGATTGGGCAAATCGATTAGCAAGCTTTTTAACTTTAATAAATCAATTGGTAAAATCGATTCATGCTTTGTTTTTCTGAATCTATATAAACTGTTATCAAGTTCTTCTTCTGAGAATTCCAACAATAATAATGTGATTCATCTCTTGAATATACATAACTTTGTAATACACTTTCTCACTGTGAAATAACTTTTGTACATTACTTTTTCAGTCACAAGCACTCATCTTTTGTATTCAAAAAGGACTGAAAAAGATTGCTGGAGAAAGACTATTCAAGAAGAAGACAACTGAAGAATATTTTGTACATCTTCTGTTTTGGAACATTTGTAAACATTTTCTATAATCAAACAACGCTGAGAAAATCCAGTCTTTACTGGTAGTTATCTTCTGTGATTGAGGGTGCTCATCAAGAAGAAACTTTGTTGTTATCTTGTAAGGGTTTGGTGATAAACTTTGGGGTACATTGGTTGTGAAATCCAGTCTATAAACTGGTGGTGATCTTCTGTGATTGAGGTGCTCTTCAAGAAGACGCTTGACTGAATTCTTGGTAAAGTTTATGGGACTTAAACTTGGGGAATTCAGGGAGGGAAAGATAGAACATGAAGAATAGTTTAAGATTGGTGCGAGGCGCTGTGTATAATCTGTAAACTGATTCTAAGAAGTTCTATTGGAAAGGCTAAGATCTAGTTGGATCTTAGGACTAGATGTAGGTCGTCACGAGACGGCTGAACCAGTATAAAAATTACTGTGTACATATTTCTTTCCCTTATCTCTCTAAATTTCTGCATTGATTACATGAATGATATTGATTGTATGCTTAAATGAATTTCTGCATGTCTTGACATTACATGAAATATTGCCACTGCATGCTTGTATGTGAATCAATATCTTGAATGATAAATGTATATGTTGCACTCTTTATTTTATCGATAATTGCTATTGTTGATTTACTTTAGAATTGATCTTTTTGGGACCTTGTTTAATCTTTTGTTTAGTAAATTTTGAATTTATTAAACTGCTGCGCATACTGTTAGAATAGGCATTGTTTGCATTATTCTTGCATGATTTTCTGTAAACTCAGAGGTCGTATTTACCATCAATCGTTGTCTCTTTTATTGACGATGAGTCATCGGGGTAGCTAGTCTCTCCTACTCATGTAGTCAACTACTTAAGGAACTATAACTGCAATCATTCAAATTCAAATATGGATAATTAAAAGTATCTTTAACGTGTTTCAGGAGTGCGAAGGCAGCGCCACAACTCCTACTCCTTACTTCAAGTTAAAACTCACTTAATTACACATTCACAGTAGTTTATTTGTAATTTACAACTACCTACATCAACAAAAGAAAGGAAACCAACATCAATATATAATCAATAATTCGATTGAAGAAATATAGAATTATTCTACTTTTAAATGCTCTCGACTACTCTAACTCTATACACTAATTCCCAAAAATTAGAATAATCATATAGAATATCCTCTAACTCTAACTCTACTCTAACTCTAACTATTCATATTTACATAATCATATACATGCATATAATTAATTCATCAATTGACATCATGATGTAGAATATCCTCATACCAATCCAATATTTACAAATTGATCGCAAATAAATTATTAATTAGCTTTTCTTTTAATCAATTTTTGTCATTTAACAAAGATTGAAACAAAGATTTTTCAATTAGTAGGTAAAGTATGCAACTATTTTTACTCAAAGTTAATATAACAATCATAAAATTAAAATAGATCTCGTAGTACATAAATTATTTTGGGTTAATCAATACTCTAAAATATGATTGCAAACACTTAAATTATTTTAAAAGAATCACTAATCTTTTAATACCATAAAATAATTTTTCTTCATAATTTCAAATTTTTCCTAGGATTACTTCTTAATAAATCTTACGATTTTTTTAAAAAGTTCTTTTGAAAATCAATAAAATTACTAAAATTTCACCAATATCTTTCCCTCCAAAAAACTTCTCAAGATATTTAAGCACTCTTAAAATAATTTTTTTTTAACCTATATTTTGAAATCAAATCATGTATATAAAATTAGATACAAAGTTTTCTAATTCATCAGACTTCTAAAATAGTTATATTTTTTTTTCTTAATTTCTAAAAACTATCTTTACAACAAATTCTAAGAAATATGCCTCCTAGATATTGATTTTGATATAACTTCCAAACATACAATGTATATGCATTATTTGATAAATCTAATAGTGTAAGTTGAGATACATTTCAGCAAATCAATCAAACAAAGATGAATCGTATCAAAAGGCATGAAGATTATGTGAAAAAGAATCAAACACAGGGACAAATCTTGGATCTCAAGCAATCAAGCAAAGATTGATGATAGTATACAAAGCTTGAAGATTATATGCAATTTTGTCTAGTGGTCATAGTATTTAATAGGTAGATTCATCATTATGGTTTCATATCTAACTATTTGTCAAATAAAAAATGAAATCATAAAATAAGTTTTTAATCAATCAAGTAATAAATCAATTGGTAAATCAATTGATAAATCAATTAAGCAATCGATTGTCTGACTCACAGATTAAAGGTTTCACTAAGTTAATCGATTGGGAAATCGATTACTTAAAGGTTTTTATTAAAACCTGTGTTTTGTGATTAAACAAATCAATTGGACAATCGATTTGCAAATCAATTGTGTAATCGATTTTGTGATTCACAGAACCAAGCTCTTACTGAGTTAATCGATTGGCAAATCGATTATGAAAATGTTTTTTCATCAGACATGTGTTCTGTAATTAACAAAATCGATTGGACAATCAATTCAAATAAGTTTCTTAAGTTGCAAGTTTTACACTAATCGATTAGGTAATCGATTGAATGAATGAACTAGTTAATCATTGATCAGAAACACATTGCATAATCGATTGGCACATCGATTTTAACTAAATATCTGAGTTACTGTGAGAAGTCAAATCCATTGGCAAATCGATTGGAGTAAAAATCTGAGTCACTATAACAAGCCAAATTGATTGGTAAATCGATTGAAGTAAATGTTTGAGTTACAGGAAGGTATTAGCCCATTGCCAAATCGATTATGTCAATGAAAGTGAGTCAACAGAGTAATCGATTGTTTTGATCTCATTTTTTGAACAAAACAAGTATAATCGATTATTCAATCGATTCTGATATGAACTTAGCATCAGTTTCTGATATATGCATTAAAAGAATCGGTTAGCAAATCGATTAGTTCATCTATTTTCAAGATTAAAGAAAAACAAGAAACGCGATAATCGATTAGGCAATCAATTAAGCTGATATTACACTTTAATAAAATTGATTGGGAAATCGACTTTTCTGAAACTATATAAACTTTATCAATTATAACTTTCATAACAGTTAAAACATTTTGAAAGAACTTAAAGTTTTCATTGGCTACTCGAAAATTACACTTTGTGAGAAACTGTTACAACTCATTAATATCAATTGGCAAATACTTAGAGAGTGAGATCATTGTGGTTGAAAAGTGTTCTTTGTTCTTAGTTCTTTTTGTAAGAAACATTTTGTGTAAAAGAAAGTGTGCTGTTGAAATCCAGTATTGTTAAACTGGTGGTCATTCTTTAGAATGCTTGTGTTCATCTAAAGGAGATCTCAATTTGATCTTGCTAGAGCTTGCCGATTAGCTCTTAAGGATAGGTTGGTGGTAGACTGGTGTTGAGTTAGATGTATAGGAAGTGAAGTTCTGGAAAGTCTGTAAACATACTCAAATCATTTCTAGTTAAGGCTGAAATCTGTGAGTAATTTCAGGACTAGATGTAGACTATCGAATCGATAGTCGAACCAGTATAAAAATCCCTGGTGCACACTTTTCTATCCCTATACTTTTTATCTTAATATTGCATGTGTTCTTGAATGTATGTTTTGAATAAGTTTTGAATCCATACTCCTTATCTTGATAATACATGTGGTTTTGAATCTCTGTCTTGAATATTATTTGAATAGTTTTTGAATCCCTGTCTTGAATATTATTTGAATAGTTTTTGAATCTTTGTCTTGAATATTTTTAATAAGTTTTTAAACTGTCGTTGTTAAATTGGAATTAATATTAAACAAGTTGGTTTTAATATTAAGTTCATCACTTAGAAAGAAATTGGATAATTTGGTTAATAATCTTGTGTATAACTTTCTAAGGATAAAGGCCATTATACCAACAATTGGCATCAAGAGCTTAATCTTTTAGACTAATTCTCAAAAAAGAAAATGACCTCTATTGAATTCCTGGGAGAAGGTGCCTCTTTAGCTAGACCCCCTGCTTTTAATGGGTCTGCTTATATGTGCTGGAAAGATAGAATGTTAATTTTTCTAGAGGCTAGTGGGCTTGACATTTTAGATGCAGTAGAAAATGGTTCCTATGTGCCTAGAATAGCTGGTACTGGTGAATCAATAATCTTAAAACCCATATCTGATTGGTCTGATGATGATAAGAAAAAAGTTGGCTATAATGCAAAAGCCAAAAATATGATAACTTCTGCTTTAAGTGCTGATGAGTTTTTCAGGGAATCAAATTGCAAAACTGCCAAAGAAATGTGGGATACACTCCAAGAAACTCATGAAGGCACAACTAATGTCAAGAGGGCCAGAACCAACACTCTGATGCATGAATATGAACTCTTCAATATGAAGAAGGATGAGTCAATTAATGACTTGTAGACAAGATTCACACATGTCATTAACAATCTAAATGCTCTAGGTAAAGTAATTGACAATGAGCAACAGATAAACAAAGTGATGAGATACTTGACAAGAGAATGGCAACCTAAGGTCACTGCAATAGCTGAATCAAAGGATCTTGGAAGCATGACCATTGCCACCCTTTTTGGAAAACTAAGAGAACATGAAATGGAGCTGCACAGGTTGAATGAGGCTGAGCAAACTGATCGAAAAAGAAAGGGACTATCTCTGAAGGTTCAAGCTCATAAAACAAAATCTGAACCGGTAACATGTACTGATGATTCCGATAATGAAACTGATGAAGAACCTGAAATCGGAATGCTGGTCAGAAAGTTCAAGAAGTTTTTGAAAAAGAAAGGAAACCAATCAAAGAAACCATCCAGTTCAAGGACAAAAAGCTTCGGCAAAAATGAGACAAATGATAGCAAAGTGATAACTTGCTATGAATATGGGAAAACAGGCCACATAAAATCTGAATGTTTTCAACTACAAAACAAAAACAAGTTTGTGAAAGCTAAAGGCAAGGATCAACAACCTTCAAAAACTAAAAGAGCCTACATAGCTTCGAATGACAATGATGAAGAATCTTCTGCATCTTCAGAAGAAGAAGAAGCAAACTTGTGTCTAATGACTAAAACTCACTCAGATTCAGATAGTGAAGTAAGTACTACCTCTAATCCCTCTTATGAAGAATTGCATGATGCTTTTAATGAATTGCATGATGAACATGTTAAGGTAGTCAAACAATTAATTAGCACTAAGAAAATGTTAGAAAAGCAGTGCATGATGTATGAAGAAATTAAGCAGGAACATAATTTGCTTGAAGACATAAATACACTCTTGAAAATGGAAGCACATGATAAACTCAGTAGTGTTAATGAACTTGAAAGAAAGGTTGAATCACTAAAATTTGACTTAGCAAAATTTACTAGTGGTAAAAACAACCTAAATGTTCTTCTTGGAAATCAAAGGAATCATAATGAAAAATCAGGAATTGGTTATAGACCAAATGGGAATGATTAAAAGAATCATAATAATAAATTTGGAATTGGCTATAGACCAAATAGGAATGCTCAAAAGAATAATAAATTTGTTAGATCAAGGAAAATGCATGATGTTTTCATTAAACAAACTCAAAGTACATCCTCAGCTTTTTCATGTCATTTTTGTTGTAAAAAAGGACATATAGCTTTTAATTGTAAACTGAAAAAGCTTGCTAACAAGGGATGGAAACAAATTTGGAGAGCAAAGAAACCTGTAAGTGAAACTAACCCACAAGGACCCAATCTGAATTAGGTACCTAGAACCAAAATTTAAATTCTGTTTTGCAGGTATGCTTGACATCCAAGACTCACTCATGGTACCTAGATAGTGGATGTTCCAAGCATATGACTAGAGACAAATCAAAATTCTTGTCTTTAAATTTAAAAGATGGAGGATATGTAAAGTATGGTGACAACAACAAAGGTAAAATACTTGGTGCTGGAGACATAAGGAGTGAATCAACAACGGTAATCAAGGATGTTCTCTATGTAAAAGGTTTGAAACACAATTTACTTAGCATTAGTCTGCTTTGCAACAAAGGATTATAGGTATATTTTACATCACATACTTGTATACTTGAGCACAAGGAAGATGATGGCATAAAATTGGTAGGTGAAAGGGTAAATAATATATACATGATTGATCTTGACTCTTCGCCTGCAAATAATGTTTGCTATTTGTTATCTAAATCTGATGAAGATTGGTTGTGGCATAAGAGAATAGCTCACATACATATAGATCATCGTAACAAACTAGTTAGCAAACAATTAATGCTAGGTCTCCCAAACAGAAAATTTACTAAGGACAAATTATGCGACTCTTGTGAGAAAAGTAAATTGGTTAAGTTCTCTTTCCCACCAATAGACTTAGTACAAACTAATAGAGTTCTACAATTAATTCACATGGATCTATTTGGTCCATCTCAAGTAAAAAGTTTTGGAGAAAATCTATATGGCTATGTTTTAGTTAATGATTACTCAAGATATACATGGACTTACTTTCTGACTCACAAAAGTGATGCTTTCTCAATTTTCAAAAAATTTGTAAATCAAGTTCAAAATGAGACAAATCAGAAAATAATTTCCATTAAGAGTGATCATGGTGGAGAATTTCAAAATGAATCTTTTGACAATTATTGTGAACAAAATGGAATTCACCACATTTATTCAGCCCCAAGAACTCCACAACAAAATGGAGTTGTAGAAAGGAAGAATAGATCTCTAGAAGAACTTGCTAGAACAATGATCAATGACTCTAAGCTTCCAAAAGACTTTTGGGCTGATGCAATAAACACAGCTACACATGTAGTAAATAGAGTTCTAATTAGGCCTATACTTAGAAAAACACCCTATGAAATATACAAAGGTAGAAAACCAAACATTGCCTATTTTAGAGTCTTTGGATGCAAGTGTTTTGTACTGAAAAATGGAAAAGAGCATCTAGGGAAATTTGACTCTTAGGCAGATGAGGGAATTTTTCTAGGATATTAACAAACTAGTAAGGCCTATAGGATCTACAATAAAGGAACTAAAACTATAGGGGAATCTGTTCATGTAAAATTTGATGAAATGTTTACTAAAAATTTGAAAAATACCCCTCTTATAGTTGGTGATTCCCTTGATGAAATTATAGAATCAGATCCAAAAGAACCAAATGAAACATCACCTCCAACTAACATTGATTGTATATAACCTATAATGGAAGATGACTTACCTAAGGAATGGAAATTTAACAAAAACCATCCCATTGATAACATCATAGGAGGAATTTCTAAAGGGGTAGCTACTAGAAAATCTCTGAGACACTTCTATAATTTCACAGCCTTTGTTTCTCAAGTAGAACCTAAAAATATAAAAGAAGTTCTCTTGGATAATAATTGAATAATTGCCATGCAAGAAGAACTTAATCAATTTGAGAGAAACAAAATATGGATCTTAGTTCCTAAACCAGAAAATAAACATATTATTGGAACTAGATGGGTGTTTAGGAATAAAATGGATGAGAATGGAGTAATCACTAGAAATAAGGCTAGACTAGTTGCTAAAGTTTACAACCAGGAGGAGGGTATTGACTATGATGAAACTTATGCACCTGTAGCCAGATTAGAAGCAATTCGGATTCTGCTTGCTTATGCTTGTATCATGGATTTTAAATTGTATCAAATGGATGTACAGAGTGCTTTTCTAAATGGAGACATCCAAGAGGAGGTTTATGTTAGTCAAACTCCAGGATTTGAGGATCCAGCTTTTCTAAACCATGTTTATAAACTAACAAAAGCTCTCTATAGATTGAAACAAGCTACAAGAGCTTGGTATGAAAAACTCAGCAATTTCCTCATACAGCAAAATTTTTTAAGAGGAAATGTTGATAAAACACTTTTTATAAAGAAAAAGGAAAAAGACATTCTGCTTGTCCAAATTTATGTTGATGACATAATTTTTGGATCCACAAACAATAAACTTTGCAAAGAATTTGAAAATGTGATGAAAGGAAGATTTGAAATGTCCATGATGGGAGAATTAACCTTCTTCTTAGGATTTCAAATCAATCAAAGCAAGAATGGTATTTTCCTAAGTCAAACCAAATATTGTAATGATCTTATAAAGAAGTTTGGCTTTGATAAATTTAAATCCATTGATACACCGATGAGTCAAGCTTGTCATTTAGGAAGAGATGAAAAGGGAAAATCTGTAGATGTAACCATGTTTAGAGGAATGATAGGATCTTTATTGTATCTTACAGCTAGTAGACCTGATATTATGTTTAGTGTCTGCATGTGTACAACATATCAAGTTAATCCTAAGGAATCCCATCTAAGTGCAGTCAAAAGAATTTTTAGATATCTAATAGGAACCAAAAATCTAGGTTTATGGTAACCTAAGGGATCAACTTGCACTCTTGTTGGCTATTGTGATTCTGATTTTGCTGGTTGCAAATTAGACAGAAAAAGTACATCTGGTACTTGCCATCTATTAGGGAATTCACTTGTATCTTGGCATAGCAAGAAACAAAATAGTGTTGCACTTTCAACAGCTGAGGCTGAATATGTAGCTGCTGGAAGTTGTTGTGCAAAAGTATTATGGATGAAACAACACCTTTCTGACTTTGGTGTTGATCTTGGAACTGTGCCTATAATGTGTGACAACACTAGTGCCATAAATATAACAAAGAATCCTATTATGCACTCAAGAACAAAGCATATAGAGATTAGACATCATTTCATTAGGGATCAATATCAAAATGGTAATATCATGCTTGAATACATTAATACTTCTGATCGATTAGCTGATATCTTTACCAAAGCTCTACCTAAAGAAAGTTTCTTCTATATTAGAATGAAACTTGGTATAATTGATCAAAAGAAATCTAATCCCTGTGAAAAATCGATGGAGACATCGATGTTTCCTCTAAACTGACTAACATGCAATTGATAAATCAATTGGTGAATCGATTGAACATTTGGAAAATCCTTTAAAGAATCGATTTCATAATCGATTATTTCCCCTAGAAATCCAAAGATTTGAGAAATTTTCCAAACTCAAATCCGAGCATCGATTTGGTAGTCGATTTCATCAATTTATCAAACCTGCAAGCCAACTAAGTCGATTTGGATGTCGACGCTGATATGAGAAGCTTGTCTGAACTGATATGGAAATCGATGTGGACATCGATTTAGCCATTGTAAACTTACTTAAGGAAATCGATTTGGAAATCAATTTGAAAAATGACTATTGCAGAAAATTTCTAGCCGTTGGAGGGAACTATAACTGGAACCTTTCATTTCCCTCCAGTAACGGTAACAAAATCGATTTGGCAATCGACATGTTGTTTGCAAATGCTTAATAACATCGATTTAGAAATCGAATATGAACAGTACTACTTAAAACCCTAAATTGATTTCTCAACTCATTTTCTCTCAACTTCTAAAACTTCTCAAACTTTAGTGTTTTCTCTGTGCTTTTTACATCTCTCAACCTCTTTCCAAACTCAAGATGTTGATGCTATTCAAGACCATTTGGGTCTCAAGATGTATTTTGAAGACATAGTTGACATTGGTAATCAAGCAACTGAAGAAACAAACCCTATTAACCTAGATAGTATTGAACCTCATGGTGGGGAGACACTTGCTGAGGCTAATACAACAGTCTCTACCTCTCCCATTGGTAATTGTAAGACCCATAATTTTAAAGTGTACTTTATGTATTTTAATGGATTTTGGTATTGAACTCAGGGGCTTTTTAGCCAAAGTTATTAATATTTTGGAGTTCATATAATCAAAAGGTATTTTGATGCCCGATTAGTATTACTCGTCGATAAATAAATTAAATTAACTGTGGCGAATCTTTTGCGAAGAGTTTAATGCGTTATGGGTGAAAGGGTAATTTAATAAATATCTAAAGATTTTGAGATATTTGTTAATTATATATTAATATATATATATATATAATATGTATATATAGAAAAGGAAGGGAAGGAATTGAAAGAAAGCAAATAGAAAGGAAAGAAAAAGGAAGAAAGGAAAAGAGAAGGAGAGAAAACAGAAAATTTCCATCTCCTTCCTCCCCTGCCTCGCGTGCGTTGCTTTTCTCCCTTCCTCCATTGTTGCTCGTTTTTGCTTTCTTTTCTTTCCTTAGATTTCGAAATTTATAGTGGGTGATAGGAAAAGGATTTCTCAACTTCACTCTTCCTCATTGATTCGAAAACGAAGAAAAACGGTTTTAGGGATTCAAACTCAAATCTCTTCGTTTCATCTAGATCTAAGCGTCGTTTCAAGAAGTGATAGAAGGGAAAGTTGCTCACCACTACACTACGGTGCTAGTGAGCTAACTTTGGAAGCAGCGTTGCGAGCGGAGATTTTTACCGGATATGCTCACGGTACCGAAATCGAACAAAAAAGCTAAAGTGAAGGTAAGGGCTCCTTCCAAACTTTTAGTTTGCATTTAGGGACTTACTTGTGGATGTGTGGAAAAGAATTTGGTTAGGGTTAAAGTAATGTTTTGTGGAGAATGAATTTTAAACCCATTTATGTATGATTTCGAATATATGAAACTTGTTGTGTTTGAGTGATGGATTGTGTTAATTTGTGTCGTCGTAATTTACGTGTTCTTAGTTAATACTGATGAAACTTGAGATGTGTTTTGTGTGGTTTGTGTGGAAAATGATTTGGTGTGAATTATGGATTGAATGTGAAAGTATGTGTGAGTTCGTTTTGTGTGGTTTGTATGGAAAATGATTTGGAGTGAATTATGGATTGAATGTGAAAGTTGGTTTTGTGTGGAATTTGAAAACCATTAAGTGAAACGAATATTAAGAATGGGGAATCTCTTAATGTCTTAGTTACTTAATGTTGTTTGTAAATCGTTTAAGTTAACTGAGCGTTAAGAATGGGGAATCTCTTAATGTCTTGGTTACTTAATGTTTGTTTTTGAAAATGGTTTCAGTGAAATGAGTATTAAGAATGGGGAATCTCTTAATGACTTGTTTATTTAATGTTTTTGTTGTGAAAATCGTTGAGTTAAATGAGTATTAAGAATGGGGAATCTCTTAATATCTGCATTTACTTAATGTCGTCGTAAAAAATTATTTTCGTGGGGAAATGAATTATTGTGTTTTGGCGTGAATTGTGTATTAAATTCGTGAATAGGTTTGAGTTTGTTCTGTGTGGGATTTGAAAACCATTAAGTTAAATAAGTATTAATAATGGGGAATCTCTTAATATCTTGTTTACTTAATGTGTGTTTGTTTGTTTGAAAATTGTTTAAGTTAACTGGGCGTTAAGAATGGGGAATCTCTTAATGTCTTGGTTACTTAATGTTTGTTTTGAAAAATCGTTTAAGTTAAGTGAGAATTAAGAACGGGGAATCTCTTAATGTCTCGTTCGCTTAATTGTTGTTTTTGGAAAATGGTTTAAGTTAAATGAGAATTAAGAATGGGGAATCTCTTGATGTCTCGTTTACTTGATATTTGTTTTGAAAATCGTTTAAGTTAAATAAGTATTAAGAATGGGGAATCTCTTAATGACTTATTTACTTAATGTTGTTTTGAAAATTGTTTAAGTTAACTGGGCGTTAAGAATGGGGAATCTCTTAATGTCTTGGTTACTTATTGGTTGTTATGGTAAATCATGCTGACCCGTGATAGGTGGCACCTCGGTAAACTGTACTGACCCGTGATAGGTGGTACGTTTACGATTTACGTTTGGTAAGTTGTGCTGACCTGTGATAGGTGGCACCTCGATAAGCAGTGCAGACCCGGGATAGGTGGTACCCTTACGACTTACGCTTTTTCGTTTGGTAAATTGTGCTGACCCGTGATAGGTGGCACCTCGGTAAACAGTACTGACCCGGGATAGGTGGTACGTTTACGATTTACGTTTGGTAAGTTGTGCTGACCCGTGATAGGTGGCACCTCGGTAAACAGTACTGACCCGTGATAGGTGGTACGTTTACGACTTACGTTTCTTGGTGAATTGTGTTTGTCCGTGAGAGACTACACCTTGATAAATTGTGAATTGTTGGTTCTTTTTGTTCGTGTGGGTATTGTGTTATAGTGTTAAATGTTATGTTTTGGAATTTGGTGATAACATGTTGATTGCAATACCATTTTGAAACTCATGATGATGTAGTATTGTGTTATAAGTGTTAAGCGTTAAGTTTTGGAAGTTGGTGATAGCATGTTTGATTGCAATACTATTTCGAAATTCATGATGTTGTAGCGATTACGTTATAAGTGCTAAGTGTTTTATGTTGGAATTGTGTGATAGTGTGATTGATTGCAAAATTGTTTCGAAACTCAAGATGTCGTGGTGATTGAGCTATAATTGCTAAGTTTGATTGTTTGGAGTTGTGGGTAAGTGTTGATTGATTTCGAAACCCTTTGAAAAGCTGAAAAATGCTGAATTTTGCTGTTTTCCTGTTGCTGTCTGATGTGTATTCGAATACAACAATGTTGTTTTGTTAAAAACTTCATTTTTCAACTTTGTTTATGCATGTTGGACATATAGAAACCCTTTTAAGGTGCATGCTAAGTTGAAATGTCATTTTGTGCATTTGAAAACTTAAATGTTATGTGTTAACTGTTAATTTCGGTTGGTGACCCTTTACAACTATTGTGGAAATCTGGGCTTGCCCTCAGATGAGAGCCAGGATGATCCTACCGGTTCGTACCCTACGGATGGGAATGTAGATGGGAATGCTTGATTGGAGCTACGTTAGGAGGATCTCACGGGGCGCGTGGAGATCACTCAGGGTGTTTAGTTGTTATGTAAAATGATCAGACTAGGTTGACACAGAAGGAACATATGTCTCTCTTTTGGGTTACTTTTATTTTTAAACTGGAAAACTGTACCACTTTCGTTATGTAAACATTTTGAATTCATATTGTGAGAACTTTTTCCGCTGCTTGTAAATTTATAATGACTTAATTATTTATCCAAATGTATTACCTTATTTATTTATCTGTTTTATTTTAATTTCTTTTGAAAAAAAAAATACACCCTCGCTTTGAAAAACGGGGTGTTACAGTAATAATGAGGAACAGCCCAAGATTAGTTGTTTAGGATATTTTTTTCTTTGGTATTTTTGTAATGTTTCTGTGTTTTCAGTGTATATCTTGCAATAGTTTTTTGAACCATCACTCTCAATTATATTTTCTTTTTGAATATAATGACAAAAGGGGGAGAATTTGATCCAATTTAACTTGTACTTTTGTGCTCTGATCTCTTGTTTTGTGCTTTGAACTCTTGTGCTCTGATACTAAAATTTTAATGATATGTTGTGCTCTGATACTAAAATCTGATATGGGATTGTGCTTATATGAGCTGATATGTGATTGTGCTGATGTTGTGCTCTGATATCAATCAAATTTAAACTGTGCTTTAAATTGTGCTTATGTGATCTGATGCAGTGATCTAATGAATGCTCTGATACATAATTTGGATGAATACTCTGATATACCAAATGAATAAAGTGTACTCTTATGTGCTCTGTTACCAAACTTAAATGATTTCAAATTGGATGCTCTGATACTGTGCTCTGATTACTCTGACACCAAATTTGAACAACTTGTGCCTATGTTGTTGAAATGAATCAATGTAGATGATTATGTGCTCTGATATCAAACTTGAAATGAATTATGAAGTCTATAATTCAGGGGGAGTTTTAATGTTGAAATGGAATTTGAAATTAGAATGAATTATGTAGTCTATAATTCAGGGGGAGTTTTTAAATAATTGTTACTATAAAGTTAAGTTTTGAAATGTAAACTCAAAGTTAAATTGTATGTTTGTCATTTAATCAAAAAGGGGGAGATTGTAAGAAATATGCCTCCTTGATATTGATTTTGATATAACTTCCAAACATACAATGTATATGCATTATTTGATAAATCTAATAGTGTAAGTTGAGATACATTTCAGGAAATCAATCAAGCAAAGATGAATCATATCAAAAGGCTTGAAGATTATGTGAAAAAGAATTAAACACTTGGACAAATCTTGGATCTCAAGCAATCAAGCAAAGATGGATGATAGTATACAAAGCTTGAAGATTATATGCAATTTTGTCTAGTGGTCATAGTATTTAATAGGTAGATTCATCATTATGGTTTCATATCTAAGTATTTGTCAAATTAAAAATGAAATCATAAAATAAGTTTATATTTACATCATGATGTAGAATATCCTCATACCAATCCAATATTTACAAATTGATCGCAAATAAATTATTAATTAGCTTTTCTTTTAATCAATCTTTATCATTTAACAAAGATTGAAACAAAGATTTTTCAATTAGTAGGTAAAGTATGCAACTATTTTTACTCCAAGTTAATATAACAATCATATAATTAAAATAAATCTCGTAGTACATAAATTATTTTGGGTTAATCAATACTCTAAAATTTGATTGCAAACACTTAAATTATTTTAAAAGGATCACTAATCTTTTAATACCATAAAATAA
>JBBPBT010000850.1:22301665-22319941 GCA_037974875.1 Cicer bijugum | reverse complement strand
ACTGAATTTTTAAATTTCATAACTATTTTTCAAGACAAGATTTTTAATTGACAATGATATCTACAACATTATCTCAATAACAATAGTAATGAAGACAATCACAAGATCTTTCTTTATCACTTATATCAATTCAAAATCAAAAATAAGAATTTTCTAGTCAAAATTAAAACTTTAAACATAAGAGATATATTTTCTATTCAAGTCAAGGTTTAGAAAGAAATATCTTTTTTTTTTAAAATTATGTTTCAATAAAATAATAATAATAATAATAATAATAATTTTTTTTCCTCCTTTTATTCAGTTAGTAGACATTTTATCATGTGACCTTTTTTCATACCATTATAAATCATTACTGAGTTCTTAAAATCTAAGACTCTTATATCAAGTTAAACTCAATGAGTTAATATTATCTAAATAAATAACTTTAAACAAATATCCTAATACCCTCACCATTCAATATTCACAGGCCCTCTCAACCAACGTAACAACACATAGTAAAATATGGTGTAAATTTTCAGCTATTTTAGGTAGTAAATAAAATCAATAACTATAAAATTATTATTACTTTATAAACAATAAAAATTCAACTCAATTTTTTTTTAAATAATCCAGAATAATTCAAAGAAAACTTTTTTTTTTCATTTTACAAAATAAGTCAACTCTAACTCAGTAATTTTTTTTTTTAACTTCAAAGTTCTACCACCTCTAATATTCAAGAATAATTATTATTATAAATATAAGTTTTCTAATATTTCAAAATGATAGCTAACTTTCTAAATTGACTTCATTAGCAAACTCAATATATGCATTATTATGCACCTTTTACATCTTATTTGAAAAAGCGTTGTAAAACGTGCATTCAAAATATGCATTATTATGCACCTTTTACAACGCTTTTTCAAATAACCGCTGTAAAAGGTGACCTTTTATAGCGCTTTTTCAAAGAAGCGTTGTAGAAGGTGCATTCAATATATGCATTATTATGCACCTTTTACAACCCTTTTTTTCAAAAAGCGTTGTAAAAGGTGCATTCTTATTTTAGTTTTATTTAAAAACGATGTAAATGAAATTTTAAAAAAACGCTTTTTGGTTTTTTATGGCATTTTTTTAGAAAGCGCTTTCTTTCAATTTTTTTTCCAAAATCATTTTCATCCAGAATCTGTTCACACAATCATTTCACAATACAACTCTCTTTTTGTCATCCTCAGTCCAGTCACTTTTAGGCTAGGATTGCTGATTCACCAGTACCTGCTATGGTTGGCACAAAAGGTCCATTTTCTACTGTCAATGCCACTAGCTTCAAGAAAAATTAGCATGCGTTGTTTCCAATACATGTATGCGGCCCCGTTAAAGGCATGGGGCCTGGCTAATGACGCACCCTCTCCAAGGAAATCAGAGGTCATGATCCTTTTTTGAGAAAAACAACTCTTAAAAAATAGGCAGGCTCTTGATGCCAATTGTTGGTGGATACAACCTCTGATTTGACAGAAAAATATGCAGAATAATGCCTATTCTAACAATATGCGCAGCAGTTTAATAAATTCGAAATTTACTAAACACAAGATTAAACAAGGTCCCTAATAATCAATTTTAATGAATGTCAAACAATATGGATCATGGTATATATGGAGAAATGCATCAGAAACAATTATTATTCAAGATGTTGATTTTCATGCAATCATGTTAAGTCAATTAATCATGCAAAGTCACTTAACACAGAATCTTTATCATGCATTCAATCAATATCAAAACCATAATAATTGCAGAAATTTAAACGAGATAAGGGAAAGAAAAGTGTACGCAGATTTTTATACTGGTTCAGCCGTCTCGTGACGACCTACATCCAGTCCTAAGATCCAACTAGATCATAGCCTTTCCAATAGAACTTCTTAGAATCAGTTTACAGATTTTACACAGCGCCTCACCTCAATCTTAAACTATTCTCCCTGTTCTATCTTTCCCTCCCTGAATTCCCGAGTTTAAATCCCATAAACTCTACCAAGAATCCAGTCAAGTGTCTTTTTGTTGACAGCCCTCAACCCCGAAGAACACCACCAGTAACAACTGGATTTTCTCAAAGTAATTTGGTTACAGAAAATGATTTACAGAAATTGAAACAGATCAATTATACAAAGTTCTTGATCTTCCTTCTTCTCAAAGAAATCTTTCTCAATTCAGTCTTTTTCAATACTCATTGATCACAAATGTAGATTGTTCATGGCTGAAAAAGATGTTCAAAGTAATATCAGTTTAGAAAGAGTTAGTGGTAAATTGTGTATTGTTATTGTATGAATAATATTGATCTTGTATGTTGTTGTGAGAAGAAGAGAATGAAAAGTAGTTTATATAGTTTCAGGAAAAACAACATATGAATCGATTTAGCCAATCAATTCATTAAAGTTATAAAGCACACTAATCGATTTATTCAATCGATTTCGCGAATCTTGTTTTTCTTGAATCTTGAAACTGCATAAACTAATCGATTTAACTAATCGATTATTTTAAATGAGTTCTTCAGACTTGGATGAATGTTCATATTTGAATCGATGTTCATAATCGACTTGGGGTGTTTTGTTCCAACAACGAGATCAAAACAATCGATGTACTCAATCGATTTAAACATTTCAGTCATCTCTGTTTCTAAAACTTTTTGTACCAATCGCTTTAGTCAATCGATTTTACTGGTTCTAGGGACACAGCGATTTTCACAAATCGATTTGCCTAACCGATTGTGGACTAAAGTCTGCAGCACATTTCATTAGTTGGTTCATTCAATCGATTTACCAAGTCGATTGATGCCAAACTTATTTCAAAAGAATTATATAAGTAGATTGTGCTAATCGACTGTGTATGTTCCAGACCAAGGTTATCTTGAAACTTATTTTAGTAAATCGATTTACCTAATCGATTTATTAATCATTGGTTTGGCTCTAGGACATTCACAATTGATTGTGTCAATTGATGTAGACAAACAAAAATAAAGTTGTGATTGGATCAATCGATTTTCCAAATCGATTAGTTTGCAAGACATGCCACTGACTTGCACATTTTAATTTCAATAAATGTACCAATCGATTTGTCTAATCGATGTAAGCAATCAGTTCAGTCTTGGTGATTTAAACAATCGATTTGCCTAATCGATTAGTGGCTAACTGGCTCTCTGACTTGCACAATTTATTTTCTAATAAATGTACCAATTGATTTGCCTGATCGATTGATAGCCTGCTAGATTTTTCAGAAGATGTGCAAATCGATTTTGCCAATCGATTTGATTAATCCTAGACTGCATAATTTTATTCAACCCTATTACAGAATCGATTTTACTAATCGATTTGCTTATGAATCTTCAAGCTTTTGCTGATTTCTTGAGTTCCAAGCAATTTTCTCAAGTTTGTAGGATTGAGTTGTTGTTCCTGAAATTTTTCTCAGTTCGCAATGTCAGATTTATTTCATGATGAATGTTTGTCAATAATATCCAAAACGAACATGTGTCTAACAAATATTACTTACGTGTCGAACATAGTCTTTATATCGGAGTGATTGTTGTAATTGTCGTGTAAGGGATCTAAATAGTATATAACTTCATAGGTCACATTGATTGCAAATAGCACCCAATGTGCCCTACAACAACAAAAATTTGGTTGGCAATTTTGTTTAAACAACTAATAAATTAAGATCTCATAAATTAAAAAAGATATAAATAAATAATATATAATTACGTACCCTGAATTATATGGTGCAAGGAGCAACTTATCTTTCTCTATATTTCCTAATAAGATATGTACAATGTATTTCTTTACATTCAATTGGTCGAGTTTACACATCGAAAGCTTATGCGGAGACAAGAATGAATATCTACTTGACAATCTACGTGTGCACACCAACTTCTCATACAAAAACCTTCAATGAAAATATCAAATTAGATTAATTACCATTAAATTAAATTAATTACCAATAAATACAATTGAAAGTAATTTTTACCTAATGTATAAGTTGATGACAGTAGCACTCAGCTCCTTATGATTGAGAAGTTCATATATGTGCTTCTTTTCAAGTAGTTCTTCATACTCATCTTCGAATGTAGCTTTATTCATGCTTAAGATGCGTGAATCGTCGTTGTTGCCCATATTCCTTTTTACTTGTATGTCAAGACATGACCCATATTTAGCAAGACATGGTTGACTTATTTTAGGAGCAGCAACAACTGATTTTCCCCGACCCAATTTTTTAGTAGCAACTTTGGCAGCTTTATTACCCTCCAATTTTTGAAGTTTGCCGGCTTTATTTTTACTATGAACATCCAATTGTGGTGCGACAACTGGTTTATTCTGGTAGCTGGTTTGTTGTGCGAGTGGTTTATTGGACTGAATCTGAAAAAATGAGGTTAAATGTTAGTTTATTGAATCTGAAAAAATGACAAAGCTTACATAATAAATGTGACAAACCTTTTCTGGGAATCTTCTTATCATTCCCTTTAGGTTTTGTCTAAATCTAAATATAAATGTGAAATTAAAGTTAGCAGTGGAAAAAATCTGCAATTAAATATAATCCTCCAATTAAATATAGATAACAATTAAACATAGATTTCAATTAATTAAACATACGTTATCAAAGGCAACAAGAATTGTGGGCCATGTCACGTAACTACCAACTGCTTCGCCCAAAAACTTCATATTTGCATCGTTGTCCGGTATATGCAACGATGCGTTTGGTTCCATAGCAATAATATGTCATACTTTGACATGGCCCGTAGGGATTAGTGTGTTGTGCAATACTTCTCCCGAAGTATTGTACAATGTTTCTTTTCCGACCTTGCGATGAGTAGGGGAGGATAAGTACAACACGCAAGGAGTTACACCCTAAATCAATGGTTAATACATAAGTATGGTTAATACATAAGTAATTACATAAGTAATTAATTACATCGGGAAGACTTTTGAGACCAATGTTGCAACTCGCGTTTTCACTCTCCATTTATATTTCACGTTGGAGATGATCCTGAAGTTGCTTGTCATTATTCGTCTTCACCAAGAGTGCCACTTGCTTTGGTAGGAGTTTGAGCGTCTCTAATACTTCCTCATTGGATAGATTTTGGCGCTTCTCTTGTGAAAAATAGTTTTTAGGAGTTACGCCAAATCCTTTCCCCCTCACGCGATCGGAATATTCAGGAACATTAAACACTTTACCGAGAATGTCCCTGCAACTAGCTTTGTTGTCTTTTTGATTTTCCGAACTTTGTTCTAGATTCTCCTAAAATACACGTAGGATTAAAAAGATAAGTTAAATATCATTTTTAAAATACAATATTAAAATATATTAAAGTGATAATATACTTACACAAAGTGCTATTACTTTTTGAATATATATTTTTGTTATCAACCACTCCATCCTTATTTACACGAGCTTCCTTCCACAAGATATGACGACCAAACGGTTGATCGGATGGGGTGTCTTGTAGCTATTCGTTAAGATCATAAACAAAATATTAGTTAGAAACTATAGTTTATAATATAATGTACCACATTATATAAAAGTGATGTTTAATTACTTACAAGTTTTTGCTCTAGATGTGCATATCCCATACATGAATTTTGGTATGGGTGCGTCGGATTTTTTGTCCTCTCGCGATTTGCCTTACTTATATTCTATATAAAAAAAATAACAATCGTGTAAAAATTTAAAATACGCTATGAATATGAATAATAAAACACAAATGCTAATAAATTAATCACTTGCCACAAACGCGGGGTCCGAACATATAGCTACAAATGCACTCCATTCTTCATTTGATATATAATGTTTATATATTCTTGGAGCTTCATCATTCATATTTCCTTCACGGTCTTTTAGATAGAAATTTGAGAGGTGAGATCTAAAACCCCCATGTATTTTCCAGGCAACTCTCAAGACATAATTCTTTCTCACCTCATCAAGAACAAAAGCAATCTGCAAATGAAATAAAGATATAGTTTGAGTAAAGTATTTCAATGGAAAAAATTATAAATGACAAAAGAGTGGATCAAAAAAGTTACTTGTATATCATTCCACAGTATATCTTTCGCATCCTTCAACACCTTATCTCTCCAATCATCAATTGTAATGGGTATATTCTGACGAACAACAGCCCAAATGTAACTTACAAACATGGAGCTGTTGGGGTCAATTGGCTGACCACTCTCATTCCATCCAACCTAATAAACTCATATAATAAGTACATGCTCTCAAAAAAGATAAAAAAATAAATAGCAAACAGAGTATAGTATACCTCAAACTTTATGCCACTGCTACTTGCTTTTATGACATTTTACATGATGGTTGCACCACGTTTGACTTCATTTACATAAGTCTTAGTATTGACAACTTCCTCATTTTGACAATCTAAATCTTTGTTGGTATCCATTTATCTACAACAAGTTCACCATGCAGTTCAGTATAACTTCAACAAGTTCAACATGTAGTAGTCTAAGTACGTATTAGTATAAGTTCAATATGCCTTTTAGAGATAACAAAAAATTAATAACATCAATACCTGAATAGTGAGATGAAATATGTAGGAAAAGGAACACGTTGGGTTCGTAGGAGAAATGCACAGAAATATGGTTCACAGAAACTGAAGTATGGTTCAAAGAAATACGTAATGAGGATTACGTATTTCAATGAGAAGAGATGGTGTGTAAGGGGAGAGATGATCATGGATGGAAATATGGTTCACAATGAGAGAGATGATCGTGGAAATATGGTTCATAATGGAAGAGGTGATAGGGTTCACAAAGGAAGAGAAGAACGATGAAGAGGAGATGATAGTGAAGTTTACGTAATGAAGAGAAACCTGAAGCGGTTTACTGTTATATATAAAACCCTATTACAACATTTTTTAGGAGCTTTTTACAGCGCTTGTTGGAAAAGCGCTCTAAAAGACCTCAGCCTTTTACAACGCTTGTTGGAAAAGCGCTCTAAAAGGTCTCCTTATTTTATTTTTAAAAGGCTTTTTTACAGCTCTTGTGGAATAAGTACTGTAAAAGACCTCTTTGTTTTCTTATGTTATATAACTGTATTTTTAAAAGCCTTTTACAGCGCTTATTGGAAAAGCGCTCTAAAAGGCCTCCTTATTTTATTTTTAAAAGGCTTTTTTACAGCGCATGTGGAATAAGCGCTGTAAAACACCTCTTTGTTTTCTTATGTCATATGACTACTTTTTTAAAAGCCTTTTACAACGCTTGTTGGAAAAGCGCTGTAAAAGGCCTCCTTATTTTATTTTTAAAAGCCTTTTTTACAACGCTTGTGGAATAAACGTTGTAAAAGACCTCTTTGTTTTCTAATGTTATATGACTGTTTTTTTAAAAGCCTTTTACAATGCTTGTTGGAAAAGCGCTCTAAAAGGCCTCCTTATTTTATTTTTAAAAGGCTTTTTTAACAGCGCTTATGGGAAAAGCGCTGTAAAAGACCTCTTTGTTTTCTTATGTTATATGACTGTTTTTTTTTTAAAGCCTTTTACAGTGCTTGTTGGGAAAGCACTCTAAAAGGCCTCCTTATTTTATTTTTAACAGGCTTTTTTACAGCGCTTATGAGAAAAGCGCTGTAAAAGACCTCTTTGTTTTCTTATGTTATATGACTGTTTTTTGAAAAGACTTTTTAACTTGGTATAAAACAAAGCTTTGTGACCTCCTTATTTTATTTTAAAGGCTTTTGTAGCGCCTACGGACAAAAGCGCTGTAAAATTACTAGTTTATATTCAATTTAGTTCAAGTAAAATATGCAAAATTACATGGTCAACTCATTTGGGATGATCAGTTCAAGATGAATTCCCGGTACTAAAATAAAGTTTTCAAGTTCAATATAAGCAGAAAATCAAATACATGGCTTATATAAAACAATTAAACATGTACATTAAGATCAAATAATTTAATTACATGAACTCAGTTCAGATTACATGGCTTATATAAAATAATTAAACATGTACATTAAGATACACTTCTTCTTTTCCTGGTGGGATTCACATTTGTTTGTCCATTAATGATACGAAACAATGGATTAATCCAAATTCCCTCATCATGATCATCTCTAAGATATAAACCATCATCTGTTGAATCAATTTCATGTGGTTATGATGTTGCAAATAAAAGATCATTACCATCATCTTCATCATTATTGTTATCATAACATATTTTATTGGTCGATAGGACAGCATACCATTTATCATCAGCAGGATTAGTGACATAAAACACTTGTTGAGCTTGCGACGCTAAAATAAAAAGGCTCATCTTTGTATCCCACCCTATTAAAATCGACAAGTAAGAACCTTGACTCATCAATCCGAACGCCATTATTATTATCGACCTACTTGCAACCAAATATAGGAACACGAAACATTGTGTAGTCTAACTCTCATATGCGCTCGATAACCCCAAAATATGATAGATTTGCATATATTGGGTTTTTGTCTTTTGCACTTGAGACATGCATCGCTTCAGCTACGAGAGTGACTCTGCTATTTTGTATAGTGGTCTAATCATCTTATTCTTTGGTATAAAATGTGTAGTCGTTAATTACATAACCAGTGTAAGAAAAGACATGTAAACTCAGACCATTTGCTAGCCACCTCAATCTTTGTGAAATTGATCTGGGGTCTATATCAAACTTTGACTTTATGTGATTATTTAACCATGTTATAAAACTTTGATTATGCTCTCAAGTTATCCAATTTTGATTCATATTCATGTTCAAACGAGATAATTGATCCATGTGCATTGTAACATACGGTTGAACCTCGTCATCATTGTGTAGAACATATAATTGTGTCTGCTCCCCATTATGTCCTTGATATAGTCATTAGTCTCCTTCCAATTATCCCTTTCCTGATATTCTTCCCAAATGACGAGACATGGGAAGTCCTATGGATTCAACATTTGACATATATTCAGTACAAAATTCAGTAGCTTCTTCGACAATGTAGCGTTCAGCAATACAACCTTCTGGTCGACTTCTACTTTTTACGTACCCTTTTAATATTTTCATATATCGTTTTATCGGATACATCCATATCATATAAGCTGGCCCACAAAGTAACAACAATTTCCCTATGCAATGTCGGTAATTTCAGAGGATCGATCACTTTACTACAAATTTCCCTAAAGAAGAAACATAATCTAGTTAAGGCTCGTCAAACTTTTTCAGGTAAAATGGAACGTATACCTATTGGTAGCAAATGCTCCATTAGAATATGACAATCATGGGTCTTCAAACCTTTTAACTTGAGGTCTTTCATACAAACCAAATTTTTAATGTTTGAAGAGTATTCTTCTGGAACTTTAACTTCATGTAGATATTTACATAAAACAATTTTTTCCTTTCTAGATAGAGTATGAACGACTGTAGGTAGATATGTGCGATTTCCTTTCTTTACGGTACCCAATTCATTTCTTATTCCCATATCGACCAAGTCTAATCTTACATTGATGCCATCTTTAGACTTTCCTGGAACATTGAGTAATGTACAAATAACAATATTAAATACATTTTTTTCAATATGCATCACATCGAGGAAATGTCTTATATACAATGACTTCCAATATGGCAATTCAAAGAAAATTGACTTTTTCTTCCACCCAGTTTTGACCAGCTCTCCCACAAAAGGTTTGCCAAATTTATTGGTCAAACCTTGTACTTTTTCAAGTATTTGATATCCAGAGGGTGCTAAAGGAGCTTTACCTTCCTATGATTTTCCATTGAATGTATTTCTCCACTCACGATACTGATGACTATAAGGTAAAAATCTACGATGTCCAAGAAATACATTCTTCTTACAATGTTTCAACCGCATCGAATTTGTACTCTCTTCATATATAGGACATGCACACTGATCTTTAATGCTATATCCTGATAAATTACCATATACTGGAAAATCATTAATTGTGCCGAACAACATAGCCCTCAAATTCAAACATTCTTTCTTATACCCATCATAAACTTCCACACTTGTCTCCTACATAATTTTTAAATCTTCAATTAAAGCAGTCAAGTATACGTCGATATCATTCCCCATTTATTTGGGTCCAGAAATTAACAAAGGCAACATCATATACTTACACTTCATACATAACCATGAAGGTAGGTTATAAATCAACAAAATCACAGGCCACGTGTTGTGTGAGATGCATTGAAGACCATGTGGATTCATTCCATTAGAAGAAAGTGCAAGTCGTAGATTTCTTGACTCTATTCCGAATTCAGGAACTCGTGATCAATTTTTGCTCATTGTGGATAATGTACAGGGTGTCGAAATTTTTCATATCTAATTCTTTCATTTGCATGTCATGTCAAGTGTTTTGAATCTTCTTCACTACGATACATGCGCCTAAATCTTGGTATTATAGGAAAATACCACACGACTTTTGCTAGAGTAGATTATTTCTTCTTATATCGAGAGACATTGCATTTCAGACACGCCTTTAGTAATTCATATTCATTTCGAAATAAAATGCAATCTTTTGGACACGCATGAATCCTTTTGTAACTCATGCCAATAGAGCACAAAATCTGTTTAGCCTCGTAGGTTCAACTCGGAAGTACATTATCATCTGGCAACATATCTTTTAAGAGTGTTAATAATTATGTGAAGCTTTTATCAGACCATCCATTACTCAATTTTAAGTTGTACAACTTTAATATCACCGACAGTCTTGTGAATTTAGTACAACCATTATATAATGGTTTCTCTGCATCACTCAACAAACTCTCAAACATTTTAGGACAATCCTGAAGATCTTTTTCAACTGCTTTTGCAATCTCCTCAACTTGATCCAGCTCATATGTATCTGTATCGAAGTCAGTTGAAGCATATGTGGAACCATTCTCAAAATTAATGTTTCTTTTTTTTCTCACCATGTCTTATCCAACATGTATAGCTTTGATCAATTCCATTCCATACTAAATGTCCTTCCAATTCATCTTCTCAAATGCGTTTTCCAAAACAATATTTTAAATAAGGATTAACGACTCTATTTGGATCTTTTGCATTCTTCATTGAAAACTCAACAAACTCCTTCACTTCATTTTCATAATCTTTTGACAATCGATTGGCAAACATCCATTTTCGGTCCATATTATATGACCTATATAAATGCAGTTACAAAAATAATAAGCTACTGATAAAATTATACCAATATATATAGTACACATATCTAATATTGGAAAATGGAAACCAAGGTCCATTATTATGTAACAATTTCAAAACAGGAAAGATTTCAAAATAGAACAGATCAACAAATTTCAAAAAAGAAAAAATTTTATATGATTTATTATGTAACAATTTATTAGTTTTCGTGACAACAACAAATTAATAAATATAGTACTTGAGACAACGTATCCAATTTTTTTATAAAGGATGAGCAGTAGATGGCCGCACAGTACGTAGAGGAGAGGAGAGTTCCCAGAGTAGAGGAGATGAGGGTTCGTAATTTTGTTTTAAATTTGTTTTTATATATTTAAAGTAAATGATTTTTATATAAAGTGAATGATTTTACAACTCTTGTGTAATAAGCGCTCTAATAGGTCCTTTAATAATGTGAATGTGCAAGGCTTTTACAACGCTTGTAACCAAAGCGCTCTAATAGGTCATTTAATTATTTGAAAACACAAGTCTTTTACAGCGCTTGTCCAAAAAGCGCTTTAAAAGCTATGTAACATCAGGTGGGAGCGCTACATTTTACAGCGCTTGTTTTTAAAGCGCTGTAAAACATTATGTGAAGGAGCTTCATTTTACAGTGCTTGTGCACAACCACTGTAAAAGCCTAGTAAACATTATGTGCAAGCGCTATATGACCCTACAACAGCGCTTGTCAAATAATAAGCGTTGTAAAAGGCGTGCTATAAAATGTCATTTTTGGCGTAGTGTTAGGCTTAAAAAATCAATCGTAGGTCAGACATAGACTTTTCAAAGCCTGGTCTGGCCTGACTATTCTCACCCCTAGGGACACCTTAATCCCTTAATTAATTGATTTAAAGTTTATAGTTATATAAAACTATTCAAGGTGAATGCAATACGGATTTTCAAAATTCATATATATAACTCCCACTAAAATATTTGAAAAATTCATAATAATAAAATGACTTAAATATAATTTCAGTTCCTACGAATATTCATTTTGGTTCTTTATTTATTTTCATCCTCTATTTTTTATAAATGGCGAGTGTTAGTCTTTTTCACCATAACACTTTCAAACAACTATAAGATTATTGTCACAAACTATTGGAGTCTAATATTGGATCGATTATAAAGTTAAGTGAGCAATCTGAATAAGAATAAATTGAAGAACAAATTACTCACAAAAATGTTCTTCAATTCAAAGAGTTTATATATGTTATAAAGTATACAAAAATAGTGTTTTTCAAGTGCAAGTCTATTATTGGGATAAAAATATATTTTTTTAAAGGATAATATAGTGGGCATATATCATGAATTGTTAGAAGGGGTTCTAATAACTAGAAACAACTTTAGCTTTCGTTGTGATTGTGAAAAATACTAAAATTTTTGTCACATAAAAAAGATAAAGGAGGGAAAATAATCAAAAAGAGATAAAGGACCAAAGCGAATATTATGTAAAAGATAAATAACAAAAACTACATTTAAGTCTAATAAAACTAGCTTAAGGCCTAACATTGAGAACATTAGCTTAGATAAATCGAAGTCTTGGTATTCCTTTAGAATATATCAAACACTAGAGAATTTAACATGAACTGATAAGGAATAACCTATTCTGATTATTGCATACTAAAATAAAACATTAGAGCTTTAAATTATTTCCACAAAATAATGTTATCATCAAAACAAGCAAGGGTCATAGTTCTGTAAACCAACTTGATTCTAACATTGTGTTGGTTGTGAACCAGGATAAATAAGCTTGTGTTTTCTATCTTTATCTTTCTACTTGCTTTGGCTTTTTCACATTTATTATTTGATCATTGGCTTTAAAAGTTTTTAAAACCTTAAAACACAATTACAACCCCTTGTTCTTTTGTTTTTCTCTCTTCAATTGATATCAAAGTTCGGTCTAAAGGATGAGTATTTAACCGCGATTGAGTTAAGATCTAATTTTTTATGATGACTAACAAGCTTCCTTTGTTTGACGGGGACAAATTAGAAATCTGGAAGGAAATGTTGAGAGGTTTCTACATCTCACATGATCTTGAACTCTAGGACATAATCAAATACGGCTATGAGGCTTCTAAAAATGTTGTTGGTGTTGAAATATCCATAAATAACTCAACTTCGATAAAAAAAAATAAAAACAATAAAAGATGAATCATAAAACTATAACCTTTATGATGAACGCTATCACATTCAAAGAGTTTGAAAAGTGCAATAACAAAGAAATACCAAAAGGAATTATGCACGTGTTTGTCCTAAACTATAAAGGAAGTAAAGAAGTGCAGGAAGCTAAGACAAATCTGCTTGTGGAGAAGTATGAACTATCTCTAATGGAAAATGATGAAGAAATTGATAGCAGTGTTCTCTAGATTCCAAACCTTAGTGTTTGTATTAAAAGTTCTCCAAAAAAGTTACACTATTGTTGATCGTGTCAAGAATATCCTCAAAAAACTACCTAGCAGGTGGAGACAAAAAGTTAAACGTATTCGAGACGTTAAAGACCTTAACAAACTTCATTTTGAAGAACTAATGAGTTTACTCAAATCCCATCAGATTGAACTAATTGAAGATGAACCAAAGAATAAACAAAAGTCATTAGGTCTCACAGGCTAAGCAAGCGAATGATAACTCATAGGAAAGTGAATTAAATGATTAGAGTGAAGACCGAGATGATGAAGAACTATCTTTCATCTCAAAGAAAACCCAACACATGTGGAACGAGAAGAAGAAATCATATCCTTGAAAGACAATCCTCAAATAACAAAGAAAGAAAAGAAAAAGGGTATCATGTCTACATACTCTGATGAATCTTCTAACGAAGACGAAGAGGAAGCAAACATGTCTCTGATGACAAATGTTCGCTTTTATTCTAACTATAACGCTGAAAATGAATCTATTGATGGGGAAATTGGGGTATTATGTGGTCTAGCTTGAAATGAATTTATAGTTATGTTAAATGAGTTTATCAACAAAAATCACAACGTATCTTCATAACAAAAAATCTTAGAAAAGCTCATCATCTTAGTAGAAAAAGTAAAATTCCTTTGAATAAGATTTTCAAAACATAAAAAGGAAAATCAAACTCAGAAGGATAATGATTCAGAGACCTTAGAGAAAAATGTTTTTAATTTTGTTAAGTATTAAAATGTCTTTCAAGAGTATTTGTCCTATGTTGAAAACATGGAAAAACACATCTTTCATAACTAACAAACAAGGACCTTATCACATGTGGTTACCTAAAAACAAAATAATCTATCTTGCAAATATCCTTAGCAACAAAGTTGAAACACCAGTCATGGTACCAAGAGAGTGGATGTTCAAGACACACGACAAAAAAAAAAGTCTAAGTTCAAAAACCTAATCCTCGAGGAGTGAGGGTTTGGAGGAAACCATAAAGGTAAGATACTAGGTTGTGGAATAGTAGGTAATGGTTATATTCTCCATATTAAAAATGTTTTACATGTAAAAGGGCTAATGCATCATGTATTGAGTATAAGTCAATTAAGTGTCAGTGCTTATGATGTTGCCTTCAATCAAAATTATTGAAAGTCAATTAGTCAAACAAATGGATCCATAGCAAGTAGAAAAACAACATTTATGTTATAAATTTATTATATTTATAAAAACAAGAACTAAAGTGTCTTAGGTCAATGAGTGAAGAACAATTGATCTAACACAAAAGGTTGGGACATGCCAACTTGAGATTAATCTCAAATTTGAAAAGACTAGTCAAAGGTTTACCAAATTTGAAGTATGAATTATATGTTCTTTATGAAGTATGTCAGAAACAGAAATATATAAAATCATATTTTTCCTTAAAGAAAGTTGTTTCCACTTCTAAACCACTTGAACTTTTGCACATTGATTTATTTGGTTCCCTAAGGTCTACTTTGTCAAGGGTAAAGATTATGCACTTATTATTGTTGATGACTATTCTAGATGGAGATGGATAAAGGCTTACGTATTACAATAATTCGTAGTGATAATGGTAGTGAATTTGAAAACAAACCTTTTGAAAACAAACCTTTTGAAAACTTCTGTGAAGAGAATAGTATTCTTATTAACTTTTCATCCGTAGAATACATCAACAAAATGGTGGTGTAAAAAGGAAAAACATATCTCTTTAGGAAATGACACGCACCATGATTCACGAAATGTATGTTGTCAAACACTTTTGAACTAAAACAATGAACATTGAATGTTACATTCATAATTAAATAAATATAAGATTATGCAAATTTACAAATATTAGAGGAACCAAAAAAATTAGAGGAATCAACAAAGGCTCCCTCTAAAGAATCAAAAGATGAACACAACAACACAAGGGAACCATCTACCATTAAATGTCATCTAGCGAAGAGGATGAAACCCATGGCAGAAACATACTACTCCTAGTATTAATATGAACTAGTTAATGACTGAAATGAAAATGAGGTAATGTAAATGAATTGTGCAAAGTCACTACAATACCTCTAGGGCATGCATTTTTAGGATTGAATGAAAGAGCTTGGAACAATCATCCCTATACTCCCACACCCTCTTGTTGTTGCTTTTCCTTTTAAATAGGCATTGTCACTCACAACTTGTATTTTGTTAACGTAAGGTCGATTGTCTTATGACTACTATGATGACTCCACATGTTTAACCGTTGATGGATGATTCTGCTCACCAATGGCTTTGGAACTAAAGGATACTATGCTTAAACCATAGTTAGTTATCTTAGAGGATACTAAGCTTATGTCAATTATGTAAGTTACTGACTACAGTTCTATTGGCAGTGGGAATGAAGGGACAACGGTACTTATCCCCAAAGTACTAGGATTGATTCTCAAGGAAAATAAAAACACATTATTTCCTATGGTGAGAAAAGGGGGACGAGAAAGTTGTGATTAACAGTGCCGATAACGGTAAGGGTTGGGCTGTTACACATAGGATCACATATAGATCATTAAGAACATGTTCAAGTGATTTTGGATGGTCTACCTGAGGAAAATGATTCAATAATTGCTTTACTTCTTTCTAGAACATATTCCTATGCCATTGTTGATATTGAAGCCTTAATTATGGAAATGTAAGAATGCTTAGAAAAGCCAAAGAAAATTGATTCATTAGGGGTTCAAGAACTGCAGGCCAACTTTATGCAGAGTTTCTCTTTGAAAGTTGGCCGTGGATCAGGAAATTTTAGAGAAAACAATTACCATAGAGGAAGATCAAATTGCATAGGTTCAAGAGGTAAAGGTCATTCCCTTTACAAGAGGAGGTAGTTTTGGAATATTTGGTGGAAGAATTCAGTGTGAAGTTTGTGAAAAGTTTGGTCATACAGCTCTTAATTGCCGGCACAATATTGATGAGCAGTTTCTAGAATCTTCAATTCCAAATCCTACAAAGTCTTCAACACAAAATGAAGGAGCTTTAGGTGACACTTCATCCATGGAAGCGTTGACTATTCCTGAAACAGTTTATGACCCTACATGGTTTCTAGATACAGGATCCATAAACCACATCACACCTAATGCTTCAAATCTCATCACCAAGACAGCTTACAATGGTAACTCTACTTCTATTAATCATATTGGTAACTTTTCCATTTTTACTTCCAATCCGAACCATTCTTTATTTCTTCATAATTTATGATATGTGTCAATTATTTCTAAAAAATTTCTATGTGTTTCAAAATTTGCTAATGATAATAATGATTCTTCATCATATGCATATTTTTCATTGTTTTTAGTCTTATTTATCTTTAACAATTAGTTAATCTAAGGATTTATTTTATATATTTTGTTGATTTTAGTTTTTTGATTTAATGAAATGTTTAAGTTTTTATTTTCTTGATTAAGTAGAGATTTTTTTGAAGTTTTGTGTTGTTTCTTTGTTTTAGTGCATTGCTGAATTTTAGTGAGAAATCAACATGACCTATGTGGAGTATTTCAGATATATTTGGAATTTTAGATGTCCAATTGTAGTCAAACGAAGTGAAACTGAAATCTAAGATCTATAGCTACGATTTTCATGCAGACACCAGAACCAAATTCAGATTCGAAATACGAGAAAAATGCAGTATAAGTTAGACAACAAATGATGTACGTGTGAAACCCAAAAGCCTGTGCCTAAGGCGCATTTTGGCCTTCCTAACTCTGTCAACTTGCACCTGCAGCGCAAATTCTGCGCCAAGGATGCGTGACACGCGGATGAATGTATAAAAACACGTATTTTTTTTTTCACTTTCTAGGGATCTTTTTTTACTATAGGGAAGTTTAATGACTTGTGCCCTAACAGAGAAACTCAAACACGATTGTTTCTAACACTATTGGAGTAGTTTTATCAAGAATCATTCATGAATCTTTCTTGTAATTCTTATCTAATCTCTATATTTTCTATCTCTATCAAGTAATTAAACCCTATTTAATAGGGATGAGTGTAACAAGATGAAACCCGTATTTTTCTAATTTGATTTCTAGTTAATAGAATGAGTTTGTTGAATTATTTTTCTCATCTTTGTGCTTAATGCTTTTTATTGCTTGATCAACTTTAAAATGTTCTATGATTCGTATTTTAAAATAGGAGTGGACTTTATGAATGCTTAAGATGAGAAATTCATGATATTGTAGTCTAGGGATAGATGCAGGTCATGAAACTAGTTAAACTAGATTATAGCCCGCGCGCTGCGCGAATATTAATTAATTTTATAAGTTTTGTATGTAATATTTTATGTATTATAAATATAGTTATCTTATAATATTATTTTATTGATTTGTAATAATTGAATATGATTAGAAAAATTAAAATGAGAGAAAATTATGTTTGTCACAATCATCTAATTTAATTTTTAAAATATTTTATAAAATTCGTATGATAATTTATTATATAGGATAATTGTTTGACTTACTGTGATTGTTAATTTATTTTTCAACATATAACGGTACTTGCATTTAATTGATAAAATAAAATTTAAAATATAAACCCAAAAATAAGATGTAAAAATTTAAAAATATGATTGACTATTTAATATTTTAATTTTAAAAAAATATTAATATTGTATTATTTTATAGTGTAGTCTAAATTTATTTGTTTTATTAGTATGATATTTTAATTGTGAGCATGAGAAGTTGTTGTAAAAAAAAAATTAT
>JBBPBT010000850.1:22289433-22300313 GCA_037974875.1 Cicer bijugum | reverse complement strand
TATTGTATAAAATTAAATTATTTTTTAATAGAATTTATTTTTGGTACATATCAATATAACAATAATTCAATTGCACAAATAATTAGTTAAAATATTTAAATACCTAAATTTAATTTAAAGTATATGTAAATCTTTAATAAAAAAATTTCAAAGTCTTGATAAAATATATTTAATAATTTTTTTTTACAACAACTTCTCATGCTCGCAATTAAAATATCATACTAATAAATCAAATATAAAGAACCTTAGGAAATTTGAGAGAGAAGATGAGATATATGCAAAAGAAAAAAGATATAGAGAATTCCGATGTATTATAAAATTAATAATCATAAGAATTAATAGAACAATAGAGAGAATGAAGAAGAGAGACAAAGATACTGTAGCATTATTCTCATCAAGGTGCACTTCAAAATGTAATAAGAGTCGTATTTATAAGACACAAATCGAATAGCCTACTAGTATATAAATGATCTTATATAATGTGCAATAAACATTCCACTAATATCAATAAGTAAGACGTTTTACTTATGAGAGCTATAGAACTCATGTGATGGTAGAAAACTTGAGAATATGAACATCTACAAAATATTCACAACACATTTTTTTATAATATACAATTCAAGATTCACATATTTGAGGATATAACTTATTTTGTGGGAACAATATATTGTGTTAATAATTTATTAAAGTGTGCAGACTCTTGTAACGAGAATTAAACATTTTTATGATGCATCATATGATGAAGAGACAAGCTAAACAAAACACTTACAACAATTCTTTGTTACATTTGTTGAGGTATAACTAATTGTCCAAACCCACTCTCACACTCTTTCAAAACACCAAATTTTACTTAAGTGCAAGAAGAACAACCATTTCTTCTCCTTAGATAGTAAAGAGTTTGACATTGGATCTTTGAAGTAAAGTGGTATTACAAACATGGAATTTTTGGAAACTTTAGTAAATAGACAAAAAAAAAAAAAAGAGAATCTCTTATTCTCATATTTTTATAAGTTGAGTAGTTAAATGTTTCCATTCACAAATGTTGTAGATCTTTACCTTATGACCTCAAATCTCAAAGAAAAATTAATTTTGAGCATTTTTGTTTATTTCAAAAAAGAAATATGTTTGAAAGTTATTGCTTCTATGTTAATGTTTTAGATCCATTATTTGTAGAATTGGATCTAAAAGAAAGTTTTGATTTTGAACATTTTTATGTTATTTCACATAAATGAACCATGTTAAAATGTTATTTTTCTTTAGTTAATTTTGTAGATCTACTTATTGTAGGAAATGATCTAAAAGAAAATTTTGTTTTAGAACACTTTAGAGTTTGCAAAAACAAATAATTTTATACTATAATGATTTTTCCTTCAAAGATATAATGGATCCTTGACTTGTGATAGTAGATCTAAAGAAGAAGAAAAAAATTCAAACACTTTGAATCTTTGTTATAAAATAATGAATTTACAATGAAAATATTGATCTTTAAGTTTTTATATTTTTAATTATTGAAAAAGTTCTAAAATGTGTATTTAGAACCAAAGATTAAATATAATTTTTCAAGAGAAACTTTTCCCTTCCGTATCTAGTGTTGGCCCAACAAAAAATTAAGTGTTAAGATTTGGGATTTCAAAAATTTTGTTGTGTACAAAAAGGTTGTGGATCTTGGTTTTAAATAGGGTTGAAAACCTAATAAAATTTACTTAAAGTATGGTCGAAAATTTTAGAGTTTTGCAAATGTGACAAAAATATTGAAATTGAAACTTTGAAAATTTTAGGGTTTTGCAAAAGTGTTGGTGTTGTAAGTAATGGGGACTTTTGAGGTTATGTGGAAACAAGTGGAAAAAAACCCTAGAATATATTTGAGGGTAATAGTTGGATTAGATTTGTATCTTAAAATGTTCACTGTTTGTTTAACTAAAGGCAATTCTTTATTTAAGATACAACGCGTTTTAGAGGAACTAACATTTGTGTTTTTAGACGTTTGCAAGGTAAATGTACCCTCTAAATTTTTAGTTTTGTAGTTAGGAAAAAATTTGTATGATTATTGTTTAACTATGTGATAAATGATCTTAATTTCATTATGCATTTATAAATAATAATATGTGTTTACTATATGTTATGAATTTTATTGATGATAATATCTCATGAGTATGTTTTGTGAAAAAGTGTTGAAAATTATTAGTGTATAATGGTTATTAAAGTTGTGTGTTTTAATAGCAACATTTAATTGTTTCGAGTGTTTGTTTAACTTAAAACAATTATTGATGTAATGTACGAGACATTTTAGAGGAACTACTTTTATGTTTCTAGACTTTTATTTTAGACATGTTTTTAGTTTGTATATAAAAACTTATTTCTTTTATTGATGTTTTAATTTGTGATAAATGTGGTTAATATCATTGTATTCATAATTGAAATATGTGATTACTACATTTTATGAATTTCATTGTTGATAATATGTCATAAGTATGATATGTTAAAAAGTGTTGAAAATTATTAGTGTGTGATGATTATTAAAAATAGAGTCTTTTAATTGTTCCATTTACATAATAATTACTGTGGAACAGTAAAAGTATGTTCATGTATTACATAGTTAGGAGCAACCGTGACGGGCCTCGTGGTAGTATCACATGATTAGACGATCTACCTTATCATTATGAAAATTATTGAGTTGTGCTACTCTGTGAGAGATTGCACCATAGTAAACCGTGATAATCTATGAGAGACAACATGGTAAATAATACTTATTTTGTGAGAGGTTGTACATTTATGATTTATGTCCACGATGAGGATTTGAAATTCTAAAATCATGTGAACTAATAAATAGTCATCGAGTTAGAGTGTTTTGTAATTTGAGTCATATTTGTTATAATCATATAGGTGCATACATATTATGCTTCATCATTTGATACCATGCTATACTTATTAAATGATATGTGTTATTTTTGGTTGGTGATCCTTTAAAATTAATGTGGAAATTGGGCTATGCCCTCACACGATGTTGGATTACCTTCTACCAATGATCACTCTGACATTTCAAATATTGCATGACTTGCCTAATCGATATTCGTCGACTTCTTGGGTATACCACTCGATCTCAAGCAAGGCTACTTATACAATGAGAGTGGTGACAACCAGTAGCAGGGCCAATGCCAAATTTCACGTGGGTCTCACACATGAGATGAGAGACTACCCCAAACCTTTAGATTTGGTACTTAGGATTAGTAGTCCATGGTTGGATGTAGGGGATGCTACAACTAGAGGTGAGAAGGAGGCCACAGTAGGAGTGGCAACTCCTATTGTAGGAATAAGGGGCACATTGTTTGGACCGAGATTTTATTGTTTAACGTTTTAGGGTTTTGAGGTTATGTGGAATAAGTTGGAAGAAAACAATAGTTTGAAAAAAATAATAATTAAGAAACGTGTTTTCTTATAAAAAATAAAAAGTATTTGAGAGACTTTGCGTAAAGGTTAAAGCCTAGAATGAACTTTAGAAAGAAAAAAAAAACCTTTTAGTGAATATAGTGGGTAAAAACCACATAATGTATTTGACGATAATAGTTGGATAAAGATGATATCTTAAAGTTTTGAGTGTTGGTTTAACTTAAAACTATTCTTCATTTAAGGTACTAGACATTTTAATTTGCATATAGGAACCTATTTTTGTGACTGATGTTTGAATATGTGATAAATGTTCATAATGTCATTATAGGATCCTATTTCTAGTTTGCATATAGGAACCTATTTCTAGTTAGCTCCTTCCAAATTTTTAGTTTGCATATAGGAAACTATTTATGTGGCAAATGTTTGAATTTGTGACTAATGTCATTATGTATTCATAACTAATACTATGAGCTTACTATATGTTATGAATTTCATTTATGACAATATATGGTGAGTGTCCTATGTGAAAAAGTGATGACAATTATTAGTGTATGATGAGTATTAAAAGTAGAGTCTTTTAATAGCTACATTTACATTATAATTGTTGTAAAAGAGTCAGAGCATGATTATGCATTTGATAGTTAGTGGTGTGTGTGATGAGTTAGAGTATGATTATGCATGTGATGCCATGATATACTTGTTAAATGATATTTTTTTTTTTTTGGTTGATTACCCTTTACAATTATTGTGGATATTTGGCTATACCTTCAAACCATGTCAGATTACATACTATTGATAGTTTCTCTAACGAAGGAAACGTTGTTGTAATTCCCTAATTTGATAGTTATTGACTACTTGGGAAAACTACCAATCTGAGTTGGGATGCTTTTACGAGGACCACAATGACAACCAGTAGTTGGGCCGATGTAGTATTTCACGTGTGGCTCACACACGAGAGGATAGACTACCTCATACCTTTATGTTTGGTAATTGAGGATGGTGGTGCAAGGTTGGATGCAGGGGATGCTATAGCTGGAGTGAGGTGGAGGTCATATTAGGAGTAGCAACTCCCACCTTTGGAGTAAGTGGCACTTTGTTTGGACTTAGAGCTGCAAAGAATGACAAAGGGCCGATGTCGAAGGCTGAAGACATATCAGAATCATCTAGGTTGGTCGGGGACTAGGGTTTTGTAGCTGAACTATCGATACTTTGGTTGGTGTCATCTCGAATTGTGTTATAGCTCTGTTTCCCAATGTGCAATCCTTTATCGTCTATCTCAAAGGTAGAGATATGTTTTGAAATCTAGGCTCCGCAAAAGCCACATATATCGTGGGAGGACCAGACATCTGAGGAGACTAATCCATTTATGACTAAAGATGAAATGGAGGTTACTTTAAGGTGGGATAGTGCGTTAGATGGGACATGTGTTGTATATGGAGGTCACCAAAAATACTATAGTTGTTAGTATTTTTATTAAATTAAAATTTTGTATAGGGCAGTAGATCCTTTCTTTTGGTTGTTGTACTTATTTTATTCAGGATGACTGTATCTAAGACATACTTTAACAATCGACTTTTGTTGTTGGGTCCATGTTCCAATTTTTTAACCTCACCATGGGGGATATTTTTCTTGGAGCAACATTTCTACATTGGTGTCTGCCGAGAATACCGATGACTATAATCGATGATATGTTAAGTCTCATAGCTTCGATGTATTTTCTGGTTTTATATATTTAAGGGTTATTGTCTCAAAATGATTTTGCATATTGGCATGTATGTTATATCTATTTATGTTCCTTCTTATTTTTATTTTAAGATGCATTATTTTTATTGAGTTGATTTTTTTTTAAAATAATACACTAGTGCTTTTAAAATTCGGTGTGTTACATTGTATTTGTGAGAGGTTAAGCTATAAAACTTTTAACGAACGATTTTCATATCTCTTATATGTGGTGTATGATTTGCAGCATACATTTGAGAAAATCTCTTATATAGGTATCAAATGTGGTAGTTTGCCTGAGATCATGACAAATCTCTAGAGCCCTCAAGAATGTCGAGCACGCGCAAGACCTATTTTGTGCAAGATGCTGAAATAGCAAGAATTATGGTGATGTAATATGATTGATAGACCTATAACATACATAGAGTTTTTTGAATTCATAAAATTGACTACACCAATTCACTTGTGTGTTAAGTCTTACTTGCCTAGAACTTGTTCATATTGCTTGACTACAAAGATCTAATGGGTTACATCTATGATATTAATCAATGAAAGTTTTTCAATTATAATCTTTTTTTTAAAAAATAAATATATATGTGGGAATTGTTGTAATAATTTACTATTTCAAAAAACACATTATTTAATTATTTTTTGAAAAGTAACTAGTTATTTTAATTATTTTTATTATTGAAATATTTGTCAAATAAGTTATCCCGTTGTTGAATTCTCCCATTGCTAGGTTCTTAGATTATAGTAACCACTAATTGTTTATACGTCATTTTATCAAGATATTATGTGTGTCTACATGGCATGCAGAACAACACATGTGTTAGATTCAAATAGCATACTAACATTCCTATATTCTTAATAACTAGTAGCAATAGCACATATTCTTTATTTCTCAACGTTTTGATTACATCTCTCACATATTCTTTAAAAGTTTTAAATATTAATTTATTTAAATTATATATAATAATCCATGTATAATATAAAAATATAATTTTTTAACCAATTCTTATTATTCCAATTTATTACATTTTAGATGGACATTTCTTAAATATAAAATGATTGGTTTAAATTTAATAGAAGAAAATCAAAGTTCTAGGACTTTGTATAACGGGATGGAGGGCTACAACATGGGAGCCTATCACAGCCAACTGGGTCACATATTCCAGGAGGATTGCAACAAGGAGGTAACTCTGCATTTCCTACTAGAGCACTTGTAATAGCAACAAGTAGCACCAAAAACTTCAAGAACATCTTCAAAAGAGTTTCCATTATGACAAAACTTGGTATCAAAGAAAAGCGAAGTGAATATCTTATGAGGAGAGGTATGTTGAAGTAATGTGTATTATTTATAGACAAAGATAATCCCCTAAAATGTCATTATTGGAAAAATTTAGACATGAATAATGTGAAAAGCTTAATTATCATATAATATTGAAGTAAATCCTTTAATTCTTTGACTGATTTTTAATACTTTTACCTTGACTTTTAATACCTTTGACTGACTTTTATATATTATCTAATAATATTTATTAAAAAATAATTTTTCATTCTTAATTGATTTCACTTACTCTACATTTATGGCGAGTATTAAATTTATATTTGTAAAATATAATATCTTATGTCTTTGTCTGATTTTAAGCATTAAAAAATTTGAGTAAAAGAAGCATTATTAAATATATTCAATACACTTTACAAAATTAAATTGAACACTAGTGAATGTGTCAATAGAAACAATCTATAAACTTTAAAAATGCTATAAGAGAGGTCTTTTGATTTAGATGTTCTCGTTCTGATAAAACTAAAATATCAAGCCAAGATCATTATTTAGATATGTGTATTATAAAGTCTTTGAAGTGATGTAGTATTAAATGAGAATAGTGATTGTAACGCTTGAATTTTAGCGACAAGAGGATAATTTTTAAAAAATAAAAAAATAAAAGTACTAAACACTTCTGCATAAAAAAATATAATTCCTTTTAAAAAATGGCGATTAGAATCATTGTTGCATTATGTAAAATGATTTCAACACAACTGACTTATTTACAATCAAACAATTCACATTAAGCAAAAATTATCACAAGTGTTTAAACAAAATCCTAAGCTAATATTGAACTCTAATTGAGGATGACTAGGTACTAATGATCCACGAGTGGCATTACGCCTCACTACTTCCAATTGTCAATCCAAATCATTGCTCTACCATGTCTTAGATGTCGTTGTAATTCCCACATAACTCAAAACTCTAAGAACTTAGAGTGTAAACTCAACCCAGTAAAGAAACACAATCTAAAAACATCATATATATATATATATATATATATATATGATACCATGAACGTCCTGGATCAAAGGGTTATCTAACAATAGGTTAATCACCGACAATAGGAAAGATACCAAACTATCAGTTGTTGTTCTAATAATTGCATACGATTTATAGCGTTTATTAACTCAACGAAACAAAACCAAACCCATAAACCACGAAAATTAAAAGTTGGCCAATCGTCAAGGAAAAGATCTAAATCGGCTGTTTTAATAAACACAAATTGAAACACAACAAAAGAAAAAGCAAAAATTCATAATAAACACAGTTTCAGATGCACAAGATCAGCAATTAGTTGCAAGTGCAGAGCATACTTATTTTGCACAACATAAAAACGGATTTGATGCAAATAGAAAGCCGAATATAATTAATACATACTAATAAATACTTACAATGAGAACTTCGTTTTGGAAAGTGGAAAAAGAAAATACAATATTATGAAAATATAGGAGACACTTAGGAAACTCTCAAGATTTCTAACAAATATTCACTCGCTGTTTTCCACTCTAATTTGAGCTGAAGAGGAGCCTTCCTTATATAGGGAAATGATTCCACTTGTGCTGCATTATGAAGTGGAGAAAATGATGAGATTCCTTCTACTTTCGGTGCAATGTTTGACTGTTGGTGCAGATGGCAGACAAGTGCCAAACAACTTTTCTTTTTTGCGTTTTGCTTTTCAGAAAGAAATATTTGTGTTCTAATTTTCAATTTTTTTTTTACGTCAGGAATCAATTTTGGGCCAGGCCCGTTAATGATATTCTAGACTGTTTTTACACAGATTCAAATTAAAATTTGGGCTATGCCCATTACATGATATACAAGTCTTTTTTTTTTTATGGGCCAAGAGCATTGGGCCTTTGCATTCATTTTATGCAAAATAGTCGTCTTCATTTTCATTATCCAAATTAATGGTGTCTTCAGAAGCGTTGTCTGAGGAATGTTTTGATGATTGGGCCTTACTTTTGAGAAGTTGGGCCATGATTTCAAAGTATTCATCCTCCGATTTTTCCGTTGCTAGTTGTGTTTGGGCAAATGATTTTTGTGCCAAGAATTTGGTTGCCATTGGGTCTTGCTTCTTCATTCCTTGCCTTTGGAGCCATGCCGGTACAACTTGTTTTTTGATACTTGGTGGAATAGAGAATTTTGTCCACCATCTGACTTTGAATCTTCTGACGAGGATTGTTTGGGTCTCTTTTTGGTTAATGTCAAAATACCTAGCTAATACCCATGGTAGAAAGAATTTTGTAGAGAATAACATTAAAGGGTGAAAAATGCAATCTCTGTCTGTTGGTTTGTAATGAGTTTTATATATTTGGAAGCTTTCTTGAACTTCCGTTTTCAAGAAATCTGGAATAGAGTCAAAGAATTTCTATCAATGAGCAAACCATTGAGGGATTTTAGAAGGTTCCATGGTAAGGTTAAAGAAAAGTAGCCAAGTATGGCTAAATTTTTTATTTTGAATGAGGAAAACGTTGTACCAGGCTTGTTGATAGTCCTAGTAATTAAAAGTCCTACAATGGTTTATTGTATTTTTGAAATCAACTGGTAACTGTTTTGGTGTGTGAAGGTTTGATCCCCATTCTGATGGTGGGATGATTTTGTGGATTTTGGCAGTTGAATAGGCTATTGGGCCGTCTTTTGGGTTGTCTTGAATTGTTACAGATCCTGTACATTCAAGGATAGATTTATAGTAAGACTGGGGTTTTGATAAATCATATGGTTTGAAATACCAGCCCTCTGGGAAAATCTTTGAGATGACTAATTGAGGATTTTTATTATAGAAATGTCCAAATGTTTTGATAATCTGTTTTTACAAAGTATTCGGATGTTGGTTTGAACAAAGTGATCTTAGAATCATTTAAAATTATTTTTGAAGTTTCTCATTGAGAGGGTTTTGAAATTAATTTACAAGATGGTTCCTCTTGTAAAGGTTTTGAAATAATTTTTTGTGAAGGAGTTTTTGAAGATTCTCCCCTTTCCTACCCCGTAAAAGAAGGCATTTGTATTTGGAGGGATTCAATCTCTTGTTGGAGTTTGTGGAATTTTGCAATTTTTTGGAGTTGAAGGTTATCTTCAATTGAGTCGTTTATTTCATGGAAATTGTCAGGACCAACTATTTGTTAGCTGGCAAGCCATTTTTGAATTTGGTTTTGGGCTTCTTTTTCTTCAACAGCTTCTTTCCAAGACCGAATTGGTTTAGCAGATGAGATAGGTTTTGGGGTTTCTTGTGGTTGGTCCTTTTGGACCTCAATTCTTTTAATTTTCTGGGCATCACTCAAGTCCTGTTTTGGAGAAACTCTCTGGTTAGAAAATCTAGAATTGAGTTTTGATCTCCTTTAATAAATTCAATTTCAAAATAAAAAATGCTAAGGATTGCTTGCCATCTGACAGAAATTTGTTTTGATGCAATGTTTTGAACATTTTTTTGTAAAACTTCATTTGCAGATTTGCAATCAATTCGAAGTAAAATTTTTTGGTTGAGTAAATCGCTTTGAAATTTTGTAATGCACATGACAATTGAAAGAATTTCTTTTTTAATGGTAGAGTAATTCTTTTGGCAATCATTCCAATGTGCAGATGTGAACTGTACAATGCATTCTTTGTTATTTGTTTTTTGTTTAAGGATACCCCCATATCCTATGTCTGATGCATCTGTCTCAATAATTTTTTGGGCTGATGGGTCAACTAAATGCAAACAAGGTATTTCTAGAGAAAGACTCCATGATTCTATTCCCAACACTCTTCTAAAGATCATTTAACTATTATGAGAGCATCAATTGTAAGTTTCTTTTGATACGATGAATTTGAAAACTTTTAAATTGTTAAGCAATAATAATTAATGATTATTTGACTTTTAAGATAATTTTAATTAAAATTAAATATTTTTAATAATCTAAAGACCATAACTAATTGACAGTATAGATTTTTTTCTACTATTGATAAATACTAATTTTAAAAGATATTATTATATAAATAGTAGTGCCTTTGTAATAATTGTGTATGTTATTGAGTTTATGTTATTGACTATGCCACATAAATAGTAGAGTCTTTTGTAATAATTGTCTACGTGTCATTCAACAAATGAAATATGGAAATTATTATTGACTAACAAACAATTAATTAAGCTTATTAATGATAGAGTAAGTTGTTGTCAATCCCTAAAATTTTCATATATACTACATATGTGTCTGGTTAGTAATTGTTATTATTTATTATTAAATTAATAATTATTCTATGTATAAATAAATTAAACTAAATTTTATCATACTTTATTCTAACTTAATAATTATAACATTTATTTTTATTTAATTGTTTTAGCGTGACAATTACATGGAGATAATTTATGATGTGATTATTTTCTGAATGGACTATTGTGCATTTTTCTATTTGATTAGTTTCGATAATCATGAAAATGATGTGTTAGATATATTTCTGTTATTTTGTT
>JBBPBT010000850.1:22223817-22289161 GCA_037974875.1 Cicer bijugum | reverse complement strand
GATATTATAGAGTTAGTGAAACCCAATGTATACGTGTTTTAAAAATATTTTTTGTCCATCCTAAAAAAATTAGTGACTATGAATTATTTTAATCTCCTTTTATGACAAGATTTTATGATAATTCATGGTGTCTTCTTGGTCTAATGTGCATTGGATTCAATCATTTTTAACACATTGAATAAATTTTTTAAAGGAAGATTATAAATTTAATTATGAGTTTTTTTTTGTGCAATTAAGAGAGGACTACTCTCCTTTTTGTATCTCATGCATTCATCTCTTTTAAACTAAAATTATAATTTTATTTTAATTGTCAACAAAAGTAATTATATGCCATTTTTGGTTTCGTAACAATTAGATAAAAAATTAAAAGGGTGATGTGACACCCTCTAATTTATTTATTTAATTAAAATGAATGGTGTGACACCGTACAATATATGGTGAACTTTATTAGTTAATACTAATTAACTCATACACATAAATACACATGATTTCAATTGACTTAGTAACAACCTAATAAAATTAGAGAAATAGTAATTATTTGAGGCATATCTTTGGAATTAAGTGCACTTCCATTTTAGACAAGAACTCAATGGTAATATTGCAACGTAAATAGCTATTACGTTCATACATTTCCATTAGGCCTCTTGCAGTCACACATATTTTTCATTCGTATACTTCCAAAATAATTTTCTAACTCGTAAATCCCAATATCTATCGGTGATGAATTTATCATTGCCTCATGAGTTATTTCTCGTCCGAATTTAGAGGTGTTAAGAAAGAAAGCGCCTAAGGTAATGGTTTTTCCCCATGCAGAGTTAGACTTGATATTAAATTAGTGGTTCGTAGGATATTGATATGATATTTGGATATCTTAAAAGAAAAATGTTGATTTTATTTTTGTCGTAAAGAAATTAACTATAATGTTTTGATAGTTTCTTTTGAGTAATACATCTATCTAGATGAACTTAATTATAGAGTTCTATTTTATTATTATCCGTTGATAAATATGTTTGTAGTAAAAATGTTTAACGCCTTACGTTTTTTAAAGTGCTTAATTATAAAGTTACGATTTTTATGATGATGTCATTAGTAATATGTTTGTTATGATGTATTTGATATTAAGTCTTGACTTTTTGAGTATTTTAAATTTAAAATTTGACGTTTATGAACAATATATGTGTCATGAGGAAATTGATGACAATTATATATTTTTAATTTTGACAATATGAGAAAATTGATTTATTGAAATGTATTAATGCATAATCCATTTTTATTATGTGGAAGACTTTATAGTGAAAGGAGTAAAGTTTCTTTTGTTATTGTATTCTTGGTAATATGAGTTTTTAATTTTATCAATAACAAGTAGCCAAATCGAATCTTATGGATTATTAAAATGAAAGTGGTGATTTTGAGATATTTGTTCACGTGCATATTTAATGTGTTAAGTTATTGAGCTCTAACTATGAACATCCATAAAAATATCAATTTGATGTCTTATGTGATTAAAAAATTTAATCTGAAATATTTTGTCCTTGTGGTTGCCTAAGTGGCTAGTGATTTCTGGTTTAAATATTGTAATATTTATGGTTGCCTAAGTGGCTGATGATTTGTGTTTTAAATATAGTTATCTTTGTGGTTGCCTAACTGGAAAGTGAATTGTGTTTTAAATATTATTATCTTTGTGGTTTCGTAAATGTAAGGCCCTTAATTTTAAATCATAAATTATACAATTTTAGGATATTTTGTGTTGAATTTCTTGGGCTTTTAGCCCAGTCTTCGGTTTTTAGTGAGTTAATATATTTTTGGAAATTGGATTAAAATTATTTGTCGGAGAATAATTTAATTATGTTACAAAGAATTTAATACCGGACAATTTTGTTAAAAATATCTCAAGTTGCTGAAAATTTCAATATGTCAATTGAGTAGCGACGATAGTAGATATTTTTAACAAAAAGTGGTTTGGAGAGTTTATGGGTGAAATGGTAATTTTAATAAATATCTAGATATTTGGAGATATTTGTTAAAAGTAATTAATATATATAAATATATATATTCGTTTGGAGGGAAAAGAAAAGGAAAGAGAAAGAGAAGAAGAGGAAAGGAAACAAAAAGAAAAGAAAGAAAATAGAAAAGCTTCTTCCTCTCCCTCCCTGCGCGCGAGAAACCCCCTCCCCCCGTCTTCCTCTTTTGCATTTCTTGCTTCCTTTTAGTTCAAGAAAAGAAACCCAAGGCTTAGTGGGTGAGAAAGAACAAATTTCCAACTTCTTCCTTCTTCCTGGATTCGAAAACGGTGTTAGTGATTTCAAAACCGTCAAACGCAAACCTCCATATTTCACCTAGATCTAAGCTTCGTTTCGCGAAGAGATAGAAGGGAAAGTTGCTCACCACTATGCTACGGTGCTAGGGAACCAACTTTGGAAGCGACGTTGCGAGCGGAGATTTTATCGGATTTACTCGCGGTACCGTAATCGCATGTTAAAGCTAACGTTAAGGTAAGGGCTCCTTCCAAACTTTTAGTTTGCATTAGGGACTTAACTATGGTTGTGTGGAAAAGAATTTTGGTTAGGGTTGAAGAGTTGATTTGGAGAAAATGATTTTAATACTTTTATGGGTGAAATTCTAATGTTGGGTTTTGGTAATACTGATGAGTGTTTCGTGGAAAATGAACTTAACTCATTATTGTATGATTTTGAAGAAATGAGATTTGATGTGTTTGAATGGTATGTTGTGATGATTTGTGTTCTTCGTATTTGACGTGTTCATAATTAATGCTTACGAAATTTGATATGTGTATGGTTGGATTTTGTGGAGAAATGAATTGATATGTTTTGGTGTGAATTGTGAATTGAATTTCTGAATATGTTTGAGTATATTCTGTATGGAATTTGAAAACCATTAGAGTTAAACGAGTATTATGAATGGGGAATCTCTTAATGTCTACGTTTACTTAATGTTGTCGTGAAAATCATTAGAGTTAAACGAGTATTAAAAATGGGGAATCTTTTAATATCTCTGTTTACTTAATGTTTGTTGTGAAAATCGTTTAAGTTAAATGAGTATTAAGAATGGGGAATCTCTTAATATCCTTGTTTACTTAATGTTTCCCGTGAAAACCATTAGAGTTAAACGAGTATTAAAAATGGAGAATTTTTTAATATCTCTGTTTACTTAATGTTTGCAGTGAAAATCGTTAGAGTTAAACGAGTATTAGAAATGAGGATTCTTTTAATATCTCTGTTTACTTAACGATTGTTGTGAAAATTGTTAGAGTTAAATGAGTATTAAAAATGAGGAATCTTTTAATATTTGCATTTGCTTAACGCTTGTCGTGAATGGAGTCAGAGTATGCTCATGCATTTTCATCTGTTTTTGTAAATCGTGCAGACCCGTGATAGGTGACACCTTGATAAATAGTACTTTGGCCTGTGATAGGCTGTACATTTATTATTTACGTTTTTGTAAATTGTGCAGACCCGTGATAGGTGGCACCTTGGTAAATGGTACTTTGGCCCGTCATAGACAGTACATTTACGATTTACCGTTTTTTGTAAATTGTGCAGACCCGTGATAGGTGGCACCTTGGTAAATAGTACTTTGGCCTGTGATAGGCGGTACATTTATGATTTACATTTCTTTTTAGTAAACCGTGCAGACCCGTGATAGGTGGCACCTCAGTAAATGGTACAGGCCCGTGATAGGCAATACATTTTAGGTTTCTGCTTTTTAGTAAATCGTGCAGACCCGTGATAGGTGGTACCTCGGTAATTGGTACTTTGGCCTGCGATAGGCGGTACAATTACGATTTACGGTCCTTCGATGAGGGTTTTGGTTTGGAATTCCGAGTCCATGCATTTTGGCATATACGCATTGCATTAGGGTGCATGGCACACGAGTCGTGTTTTGATTCAAGATTTATGATTTAGTGTTTGAACTTGAGATGTTGTGGTAATTGCGTTGTAATTGCTTAGTGTTTGTTTTGAAATTGTATGTAAGTGTGATTGATTGCAAACCTATTTCGAAACTCAAGTTGTCATGGTAATTGTGTTATAATTGCCGAGTATGGATGTTTTGGAATTGTGTGATTGTGTGTTTGACTGCAAAACCATTTCGAAACTTAAGTTGTCGTGGTAATTGTGTTATAATTGCTAAGTGTTATGTTTTGGAATTGTGTGATAGTGTGTTTGACTGCAAAACCATTTCGAAACTTAAGTTATCGTCGTAATTGTGTTATAATTGCTAAGTGTTATGTTTTGGAATTGTGTGTAAGTGTGATTGATTGCAAAACCATTTCGAAACTCAAGATGTCATGGTGATTGCGCTATAATTGTTAAGTGTGATTGTTTGAATTTGTGGTAAGTGTTGATTGGTTTTGAAACCCTTTCAAAAGCTGAAAAATGATAAATTGTGCTGTTTTTCTACTGCTGTCTGATGTGTATTCGAATACAGCAAGCTGTATTCGAATACAAACATGCTGTTTTGCCACTGACTTACTGTGTAGTCGAATACAGACTGTTGTAGTCGATTACAGACATGCTGTTTTTGCTGCTGAATGCTGAAACAACCTTGTATTCGAATACAGAGATGCTGTTTTCGAATACAACAGTGCTGTTTTGTTAAAAACTTGATTTTTCAACTTTGTTTATGCATGTTTGACCTATAGAAACCCTTTTAAGGTGTATGCTAAGTTGAAATGTCATTTTGTGCATTTAAAAACTTAAATGTTATGTGTTAATTTTTAATTTCGGTTGGTGACCCTTTACAACTATTGTGGAAATCTGGGCTTTGCCCTCAGCTGAGAGCTAGGACAATCCTATCGGTTAGTACCCTGTGGATGGGGATGTAGTTGGAAACACCTGACTGGAGCTATGTTAGGAGGATCTTGCGGGGCGCGTGAAGATCACTCAGGATGTATAGTTTTTGTAGAATGATCAGATTAGGTTGACGTATAGGGACTAGATGTCTTTCTTTTGGACTGTGTTTATTTTAAATTGGAAGACTGTACCTATACTAATATTGTCAGCATGACATTTTACTTTCGATAGGTTCCATGTACCACTTTTTGATGTGTAAATACTTTGGATTCATATTTCAAAAAACTATTTCGCTGCTTGTAAATTATATTGACTTAATTGTCGTTGTGTTATGACTTAAACATTTATCCAAAGGTATTTTCCTTATTCATTTCTTTGTTTCATGAATTTGTTTTGAAAAAAAAAATACACTCTCGCTTTGTAAAAAAATCGGGGTGTTACAATAAATGGCTGGTGATTTGTGTTTTAAATATTGTTATCTTTGTGGTTGTCGAACTATCTTGTGTGATTTTCTAAGTGGGTGGTGACATGTAGCTTTTGAGCATCATTATCATTGCATGCATATCATATGCGTCTTTGGGGACGCCTGTGTGCTTGATTTGATTTTTCCCATTGGTTAGAAGACTTCTGTGTGGACGCCTATGTGGCTGGTTATATCTGGATCATACATGTTAAGGAGCACGCATAACTTGCATACATTTTATTGTTATTTTTATTTTGATCCAATTATTTGCTCTACGATTGATACTTGATTTATTTAGATGCATTTTATGACTTTTGATACATCTTTGAGAACTATTAAAGAGTCAACTTCTTTAAATCTTTTAATACGAAAAGATTTTATATTCATATTTTATGGATGTTAATTTATTTTTTGGCTTAATTTTTATGGATGAACTGACCCCTTACATCAACATTTAGGTACTAATGATCTCAAAGAGTTGTATAATAATATTTGTATGGTGCACGTACGTGGAAAAATAAGACTTTTACTTAAAAATAATGTTTTGTATTACTAAAATTTTTGTAGTAATTATAAAGTTATTGATTCTTCATCATTAATTTTTAATAGAAATGCAGAAGTGGAATTTCATTCGCTAGTAAATAATTGAATGTCATTAATTTCAGTCAACTTTACTTCTTTTGAATTTCACTTAAAGAGAATTTATTTTATTTTGGAACATAAATGAATTTCGATCTAACAACTGTAATATTAATTTTGCAAATAAATAAATAAATAATATTTTAGTAAATTGCATTATGTCCTGTTACAAAAAAAAAAAAATTATATATCAAGTCATTTTCTAACACATTTTTAGTTTATTACATGATAACTATTCATAGGAAAAAAATTGAAATTAAATACTTTTTAACTAATCTTTGGATAAACAATTTGAGGCATTGCAGTTGTGACACCCTAATCCGTTAATTAATATATTTATAGTTTATAGTTATATAAAAAATTTCAAGGTGAATGAAATCAGAATTTTCAAAATTTGAATATATAACTCCCACAAAAATATTTGACAAATTCATAATAATGAAACAACTTAAATATAATTTCAATTCCTACAAATATTCATTTTGATTTTTAATTTTTTTGTAATTTATTTTCATCCTCTATAATTTATAAATGGCGAATGTTAGTCTTTTTCACCGTAATACTTTCTGTAAGACCCGTAATTTTAAATTATACCTTATGTATTTTAATGGTTTTTGGTATTGAACTCAGAGGCTTTTAAGCCAAAGTTATTAATATTTTGGAGTTTATATGACCAGAGAGATACTTTGATGCCCTATTAGAATTACTCGTCGATAAATAAATTAAATTAACTGCGGTGAATCTTTTGCGAAGAGTTTAATACGTTATGGGTGAAAGGGTAATATAATAAATATCTAAAGATTTGGAGATATTTGTTAATTATTATTAATATATATATACATATATATGTGTGTGTTTATATATATAGAAAAGGAAGGGAAGGAATTGGAAAAGAAAAGAAATAGAGAGGAAAGAAAAAGGAAGAAAGGAAAAGAGAAGGAGAGAAAACAGAAAATTACATCTTCTTCCACCCCTGCCTCGCGTGCATTTTTCCTCCTTCCTCCATCTTCATCCATTTTCGTTCTTCCTTGCTTCCTTGAATTCGAAATTGATAGTAGGTGATAGGACAAGGATTTCTCAACTTCACTCTTCCTCTTTGATCCGAAAACGAAGAAAAATGGTTTAGGGATTTCAAAAACCATCAAACACAAATCTTCCCGTTTCTTCTAGATCTAAGCATCGTTTCACGAAGAGATAGAAGGGAAAGTTGCTCACCTCCGTGCTACGGTGCTAGTGGACCAACTTTGGAAGCGGCGTTGCGAGCGGAGATTTTACCGGATTTACTCACGGTACCGTAATCGAACGTGGAAGCTAACATGAAGGTAAGGGCTCCTTCCAAACTTTTAGTTTGCATTTAGGGACTTACTTGTGGTTTTGTGGAAAAAAATTTGTTAGGGTTGAAATGTTGATTTGGGGAAAAATGAATTAATGCTTTAAGGGTGAAATTCTAATCTGGGATTTTGGTGATATTGATGAATGTTTCATGGAAAATGAATATACCTCATTTATGTATGATTTTGAGTAAATGAAATTTGTTGTGTTTGAGTGATGGATTGTGTTGATTTGTGTTGTCGTAGTCGACGTGTTCATAATTGATAATTATAGAATTTGAGATATGTTTTGTGTGGTTTGTGTGGAAAAATGATTCGATGTGATTTGGTGTGAATTATGGATTGAATGTGAAAGTATGTTTGAGTTTGTTTTGTGTGGAATTTGAAAACCATTAAGTTAAATGAGTATTAAGAATGGGGAATCTCTTAATGTCTTATTTACTTAATGTGTGTTTGTTTTGGAAAATCGTTTAAGTTCAATGAGAATTAAGAATGGGGAATCTCTTAATGTCTCATTTACTTAATATTTGTTTTGAAAATCGTTTAAGTTAACTCGGCGTTAAGAATGGGGAATCTCTTAATGTCTTGGTTACTTAATGTTTGTTTTGGAAAATCGTTTAAGTTAAATGAGAATTAAGAATGGGGAATCTCTTAATGTCTCGTTTACTTAATATTTGTTTTGAAAAATCGTTTAAGTTAACTGGGCGTTAAGAATGGGGAATCTCTTAATGTCTTGGTTACTTAATGTTTGTTTTGGAAAATTGTTTAAGTTAAATGAGAATTAAGAATGGGGAATCTCTTAATGTCTCGTTTACTTAATATTTGTTTTGAAAAATCGTTTAAGTTAACTGGGCGTTAAGAATGGGGAATCTCTTAATGTCTTGGTTACTTAATGTTTGTTTTGGAAAATCTTTTAAATTAAATGAGAATTAGGAATGGGGAATCTCTTAATGTCTCGTTTACTTAATATTTGTTTTGAAAATCGTTAAAGTTAAATAAGTATTAAGAATGGGGAATCTCTTAATGACTTATTTACTTAATGTTGTTTTGGAAAATCATTTAAGTTAACTGAGCGTTAAGAATGGGGAATCTCTTAATGTCCTGGTTACTTAATGTTTGTTTTGAAAATCGCTTAAGTTAAATGAGTATTAAGAATGGGGAATCTCTTAATGTCTCGTTTACTTAATGCTTGTTTTAGTAAACCGTGCAGACCCGTGATAGGTGGCACCTTGGTAAACGGTATGGGCCCGTGATAGGTAGTACGTTTATGGTTTACGATTTTTGGTAAGTTGTGCAGACCCGGGATAGGTGGCACCTTGGTAAACGGTACGGGCCCGTGATAGGCAGTATGTTTACGACTTACGTTTCTTGGTAAACGGTACGGGCCCGTGATAGGCAGTACGTTTATGGTTTACGATTTTTGGTAAGTTGTGCTGACCCGTGATAGGTGGCACCTTGGTAAACGGTACGGGCCCGTGATAAGCAGTACGTTTACGACTTACGTTTCTTGGTGAATTATGTTTGTCCGTGAGAGACTGCACAGGTGTTTGTCCGTGAGAGACTACACCCTGTTAAATTGTGAATTGTTGGTTCATTTTGTCCGTGTGGGTATTGTGTTATAAGTGTTAGGTGTTATGTTTTGGAATTTGGTGATAATATGTTTGATTGCAATACCATTTTGAAACTCATGATGTTGTTGTAATTGTGTTATAAGTGTTAAGTGTTATGTTTTGGAATTTGGTGATAACATGTTTGATTGCAATACCATTTCGAAACTCATGATGTTGTAGTAATTGTGTTATAAGTGTTAAGTGTTATGTTTTGGAATTTGGTGATAGCATGTTTGATTTCAATACTATTTCGAAACCCATGATGTTGTAGTAATTGTGTCATAAGTGTTATGTGTTATGTTTTGGAATTTGGTGATAGCATGTTTGATTTCAATACTATTTCGAAAGCCATGATGTTGTAGTAATTGTGTCATAAGTGTTAAGTGTTATGTTTTGGAATTTGGTGATAGCATGTTTGATTTCAATACTATTTCGAAACCCATGATGTTGTTGTAATTGTGTCATAAGTGTTAAGTGTTATGTTTTGGAATTTGGTGATAGCATGTTTGATTTCAATACTATTTCGAAACCCATGATGTTGTAGTAATTGTGTCATAAGTGTTAAGTGTTATGTTTTGGAATTTGGTGATAGCATGTTTGATTTCAATACTATTTCAAAACCCATGCTGTTGTAGTAATTGTGTCATAAGTGTTAAGTGTTATGTTTTGGAATTTGGTGATAGCATGTTTGATTTCAATACAATTTCGAAACCCATGATGTTGTAGTAATTGTGTCATAAGTGTTAAGTATTATGTTTTGGAATTTGGTGATAACATGTTTGATTGCAATACCATTTCGAAACTCATGATGTTGTAGTAATTGTGTTATAAGTGTTAAGTGTTATGTTTTGGAATTTGGTGATAACATGTTTGATTGCAATACCATTTCGAAACTCATGATGTTGTAGTAATTGTGTTATAAGTGTTAAATGTTATGTTTTGGAATTTGGTGATAGCATGTTTGATTTCAATACTATTTCGAAACCCATGATGTTGTAGTAATTGTGTCATAAGTGTTAAGTGTTATGTTTTGGAATTTGGTGATAACATGTTTGATTGCGATACTATTTCGAAACTCATGATGTTGTAGTGTTTGCGTTATCAGTGCTAAGTGTTAAGATTTGGGATTATGTATGAATGTGTTTGAGTTGTTTTATGAATTTTTGAAAGAATATACAGGGAAATCGATTTACCCAATCGATTTGATGAGTTACAGGGGCCCTGTTTTGCACGAAATCGATTTACCCAATCGATTTTGTAAGTTGTCTTTCAAAATCATTTAAGAAATCGATTTGGTAAATCAATTGGATTCAAGTCAGGGGCTTTGTCTTCCAAAAATCGATTTGCTCAATCGATTGGATTCAATATAGGGGCTATGTCTGTCAGGAAATCGATTTACCCAATTGATTGAGTCAATCGATTTACCCAATCGATTGATTTAAGCCCAGAGTTCAGTTTTCACTAAAAACTTTCAGGAAATTGATTTCCCCGATCGATTGGCTTAGTGGGAAATCTTATTTTGAGTTAGATAATTGATTGCACAATTGATTTATCAATGTTTTGGTCAGTCATGTATTACTTGATGGATTGAGAACTATCTTTTGATTTCATTTACATTTGGCAAAACGTTATATGAACTTTTAGCATATGGAAAACCCTTCTAAGATGCATGTTAAGTTGAAAAGGTTATTTGTGCATCTAACAACTTAAATGTGATGTGTTAACTGTTAATTTCGGTTGGTGACCCTATATAACTATTGTGGAAATCTGGGATTTTCCCTCAAATGAGAGCCAGGATGATCCTACCGGTTCGTACCCTATGGATGAGAATGTAGATGGGCATGCTTGATTGGAGCTACGTTAGGAGAATCTCACGGGGTGCGTGGAGATCACTCAGGGTGTTTAGTTGTTTTGTAAAATGATCAGACTAGGTTGACACAGAGGGAACATATGTCTTTCTTTTGGGTTGCTTTTATTTTTAAATTGGAAGACTGTACCACTTTTGTTATGTAAATATTTTGAACTCATATTTTGATAACTTTTTCCGTTGCTTGTAAATTATAATGACTTAATTAATTATCCAAATATATTACCTCATTATTTTCTGTTTTATTTTAATTTCTTTTGAAAAAAAAAAATACACCCTCGCTTTGAAAAATGGGGTGTTACACTTTCAAACAACTATAAGATTATTGTGAGGAGCAAGGATAAAATTAATTGAGCAATTTTAACAAGGATAAAATGAAGTTACAAATATCTTAAATAAATGTTCTTCAATTCAAAGAAATGTTCTTATACAAAAAATAGTGTTTTCAAGTGCAACTCTATTATTGGGATAAATATATGTTTTATTGAAAGGATGATATAGTGGGCACATATCATCGATTATTAGAAGGGATTCTAATTACCAGAAACAACTTTAGTTTTTGTTGTGATTGTGAAAAGCACTAAAATTTTCATCACTTATAAAAGACAAAGGATGTAAGACCCGTTATTTTAAATTATACCTTATGTATTTTAATGGATTTTGGTATTGAACTCAGGGGCTTTTTAGCCAAGTTATTAATATTTTGGAGTTTATATGACCAAAAAGATATTTTGATGCCTGATTAGAATTACTCATCGATAAATAAATTAAATTAACTGCGGTGAACCTTTCGCGAAAAGTTTAATGCGTTATGGGTGAAAGGGTAATTTAATAAATATCTAAAGATTTGGAGATATTTGTTAATTATTATTAATATATATATATATATATATATATATAAGTTTATATATAAAGAAAAGGAAAGGAAGGAAATAGGAGGAAGAGAAATAGAAAAGAAGGAAAAAGAAAGAAAGGAAAGGGGAAGGAAAGAAAGTAAGTATTTTCCGTCTCTTTCCTCTCACTGCCTCGCGAGATTTTTTTTTCTTCCTCCAACCATGTTCGTTTTCTTTGCTTCCTTTTCCTCAAGAATAGAGACCCAAGGCTTAAGGGGCAAGAAAACAAGGATTTCTCAACTTCACACTTCTTCTTTGAATCGAAAACAAAGAAAAACGGAGTTAGGGATTTCAAAACCGTCAAACACAAACCTTCCCGTTTCATCTAGATCTAAGCTTCGTTTCGCAAAGAGATAGAAGGGAAAGTTGCTCACTACCACGCTACGGTGCTAGGGGACCAACTTTGGAAGCGGCGTTGCGAGCGGAGATTTTACCGGATTTGCTCGCGGTACTGTAATCGCACGTTACAGCTAACGTGAAGGTAAGGGCTCCTTCCAAACTTTTAGTTTGCATTTAGGGCCTTATCTGTAGTTGTGTGGAAAAGAATTTGATTAGGGTTGGTGTATTGAATTGGAGAAAATGAATTTAACTCATTTATGTATAATTTTGAGTAAATGAAATTTGATGTATTTGAGTGTTATGAATTTGTGATTTGTGTTCATCGTACTTGGCGTGTTCATACTTGATGTTTGTTGATTGATGTGATTTGGTGTGAATCGTTGATTGATTTGGATGGAATTTGATAACATGTTTGAGATGTGTTTTGTGTGGCTTGTGTAGAAAAATGATTTTGTGTAAATTATGGATTGAATGCGAAAGCATGTTTGAGTTTGTATTGTGTGGAATTTGAAAACCGTTAAGTTAAACGAGTATTAAGAATGGGGAATCTCTTAATGTCTTGTTTACTTAATGTGTGTTTGTTTGTTTGAAAATCGTTTAAGTTAACTGGGCGTTAAGAATGGGGAATCTCTTAATGTCTAGGTTACTTAATGTTTGTTTTGGAAAATCGTTTAAGTTAAATGAGAATTAAGAATGGGGAATCTCTTAATGTCTCGTTTACTTAATATTTGTTTTGAAAAAACGTTTAAGTTAACTAGGCGTTAAGAATGGGGAATCTCTTAATGTCTTGGTTACTTAATGTTTGTTTTTGAAAATCGTTTAAGTTAAATGAGAATTAAGAATGGGGAATCTCTTAATGTCTCGTTTACTTAATATTTGTTTTGAAAAATCGTTTAAGATAAATAAGTATTAAGAATGGGGAATCTCTTAATGACTTATTTACTTAATGTTGTTTTGGAAAATCGTTTAAGTTAACTGGGCGTTAAGAATGGGGAATCTCTTAATGTCTTGGTTACTTAATGTTTGTTTTGAAAATTGCTTAAGTTAAATGAGTATTAAGAATGGGGAATCTCTTAATGTCTCGTTTACTTAATGCTTGTTTTAGTAAATCGTGCAGACCCGTGATAGGTGGCACCTTGGTAAACGGTACGGGCCCGTGATAGGCAGTACGTTTATGGTTTATGATTTTTGGTAAGTTGTGCAGACCGGTGATAGGTGGCACCTTGGTAAACGGTACGGGCCCGTGATAGGCAGTACGTTTACGACTTACGTTTCTTGGTAAACGGTACGAGCCCGTGATAGGCAATATGGTTATTGTTTATGATTTTTGGTAAGTTGTGCAGACCCGTGATAGGTGGCACCTTGGTAAACGGTACGGGCCCGTGATAGACAGTACGTTTATGGTTTATGATTTTTGGTAAGTTGTGCAGACCCGTGATAGGTGGCACCTTGGAAAACGGTGCGGGCCTGTGATAGGCAGTACGTTTACGACTTACGTTTCCTGGTGAATTGTGTTTGTCCGTGAGAGACTGCACAGGTGTTTGTCCGTGAGAGACTACACCCTGTTAAATTGGGAATTGTTGGTTGATTTTGTCCGTGTGGGTATTATGTTATAAGTGTTAGGTGTTATGTTTTGGAATTTGGTGATAACATGTTTGATTGCAATACCATTTCGAAACTCATGATGTTGTAATAATTGTGTTATAAGTGTTAAGTGTTATGTTTTGGAATTTGGTGATAACATGTTTGATTGCAATACCATTTCAAAACTCATGATGTTATAGTAATTGTGTTATAAGTGTTAAGTGTTATGTTTTGGAATTTGGTGATAGCATGTTTGATTTCAATACTATTTCGAAACCCATGATGTTGTAGTAATTGTGTCATAAGTGTTAAGTGTTATGTTCTGGAATTTGGTGATAGCATGTTTGATTTCAATACTATTTCGAAACCCATGATGTTGTAGTAATTGTGTCATAAGTGTTAAGTGTTATGTTTTGGAATTTGGTGATAGCATGTTTGATTTCAAAACTATTTCGAAACCCATGATGTTGTGGTAATTGTGTCATAAGTGTTAAGTGTTATGTTTTGGAATTTGGTGATAACATGTTTGATTTAAATACTATTTCGAAACCCATGATGTTGTAGTAATTGTGTCATAAGTGTTAAGTGTTATGTTTTGGAATTTGGTGATAGCATGTTTGATTTCAATACTATTTCGAAATCCATGATGTTGTAGTAATTGTGTCATAAGTTTTAAGTGTTATGTTTTGGAATTTGGTGATAGCATGTTTGATTTCAATACTAATTCGAAACCCATGATGTTGTAGTAATTGTGTCATAAGTGTTAAGTGTTATGTTTTGGAATTTGGTGATAACATGTTTGATTGCGATACTATTTCGAAACTCTTGATGTTGTAGTGTTTGCGTTATCAGTGATAAGTGTTAAGATTTGGGATTATGTATGAATGTGTTTGAGTTGGTTTATGAATTTTAGAAAGAATATACAGGGAAATTGATTTCCCAATCGATTTGATGAGTTACAGGGGCCCTGTTTTGCACGAAATCGATTTACCCAATCGATTTTGTAAGTTTTCTTTCAAAATTATATAAGAAATCGATTTGGTAAATCGATTGGATTCAATTGGATTCAAGTCAGGGGCTTTGTCTTCCAAAAATCGATTTGCTCAATCGATTGGATTCATTACAGGGGCTCTGTCTGTCAGGAAATCGATTTACCCAATCGATTGAGTCAATCGATTTACCCAATCGATTGATTTAAGCCCAGAGTTTAGTTTTCACTAAAAACTTTCAGGAAATTGATTTCCCCGATCGATTGGCTCAGTGGAAAATCTTATTTTGAGTTAGATAATTGATTGCTCAATTGATTTATCATTGTTTTGGTCAGTTATGTATTATTTGATGGATTGATAACTTTCTTTTGATTTCATTTTTATTTGGTAAGCATGATATGAACTTTTAGCATATGGAAAACCCTTTTAAGATGCATGCTTAGTTGAGAGGATATTTTGTGCATTTAAAAACTTAAATGTTATGTGTTAATTGTTAATTTCGGTTGGTGACCCTTTACAACTATTGTGGAAATCTGGGCTTTGCCCTCAGATGAGAGCCAGGATGATCCTACCGGTTCGTACCCTACGGATGGGAATGCTTGATTGGAGCTACATTAGGAGGATCTCACGGGGCGCGTGGAGATCACTCAGGGTGTTTAGTTGTTTTGTAAAATGATCAGACTAGGTTGACACAGAGGGAACAAATGTCTTTCTTTTGGGTTGCTTTTATTTTTAAACTGGAAGACTGTACCACTTTCGTTATGTAAACATTTTGAATTCATATTTTGAGAACTTTTTCCGCTGCTTGTAAATTATAATGACTTAATTATTTATTCAAAGGTTTTACCTTATTTATTTCTCTATTGTATTTTAATTTCTTTTGAAAAAAAAATACACCCTCGCTTTGAAAAACGAGGTGTTACATTGTGGTATCAGAGCTTTGGTTTGGTTTTCTTTGGGGGCTGTGGAACCTTTAGTTCTAGATTGTAGGTTAGAAGTTGTTGTCTGATCATGTGTCGGTTTAGGTGGTTTGAGTTGTCAAGTTCAGAATATTTTTTTATGTGTTGATGTGATCGGAAGTTATTTTTGGAATTATTTAAGTAGTGTTAAGACTCTACTTGATGATGGTTTTATAGGAAAACCATGCAGCCAAGGAGGAATGACGTTCCGAGAGCCAATGCCAATAGGAATGATAGAATGGCGGAGGCTATGAATAACATGGCTGCTTCTGTTGCTGCACAGACTGCCGCCAAGACTCAACGTGATCTCGAAAAGAGGGGAAGAGAGATCCGTGCTGCAGAGTCAAGAGGATTAAGAGACTTTCGTCGTTACAATCCTCCCAAGTTTGAGGGGGGTGAGAATTCAGAGAAAGCATATCAATGGATCCAAGAAGTGGAGAAGATCTTCGAAATGATTAACTGTCAGGCGGGAGTGAGGGTCAACTATGCCACTTATATGCTACTAGGAGATGCTGAGTACTGGTGGAGGAGTACAAGGTTGTTGATGAGATTAGCTCACGAGGAGGTGAACTGGGAATCTTTCAAAAGGGTTTTTAGAAAATACTTCCCGATGAGTACCAGGACTAGATTGGGTGATGATTTCCTGAAACTGCATCAGGGGAACATGACTGTGGGCGAATATGCTGCTAAGTTTGAATCACTATCAAAGCATTTCAGATTTTTCCGTGAAGAGATTGACGAGCCATTCTTGTGTCATCGTTTCCAAGACGGACTAAAGTATGAGATTCAAGACTCTATCTTACCCTTAGGAATTCAACGTTTCCAAGTTCTTATGGAAAAATGTAGAGAAGTTGAGGATATGAAGAATAAGAGAGCTAGCCGAGGAGGGAATTTTAACTCATGAGGACCTAGTCGGGTGAAGTATCAGAACAAGGGAAAACGAGTTGCTAAACCTTATAATCGACCATATGATAACAACGGGGGACAGAATAACCCAGGGAACCAAGACTTTGGGAGACAAGTGGGACAAGGTATACGATGTTTCCGATGTGGAGAAGAGGGACATTATGCTTATGCTTGTACCTTTAACAGTCCTACTTGCTACAATTACCATAAACCAGGGCACTTTGCATAGAATTGCAAGACTTTGAAGGTGGAACCAATGGTGAATGTAGCTAGGATTACTCTTCCTACTACTAGAGGACATGTTTATTGCGTCGACGCCGAAGTTGGAAATTTATCTAGCAATCTGAATCAATATGACTGTGCGATTACAAGTAACCCCCTAACTACACTTTCTGATTCGTGGGCAACCCATTCCTTTATTGCTATGGAGTGTGTAAATAGTTTGAAGTTGTCTGTGTCTGCTTTGCTGCTAAGACTTTGATAGTAAATTATGCATGTTTACTTTGTCAAATAACTATTCAGAATAGGGACTTCTCGATTAATCTGATTTGTTTACCTCTACAATAACCCAAGATCATTCTTGGTATGGATGGGAAGCTCTATCAGTAGGTAATGATACATTGTACTCAATGTGTCGGTGTCTTACATAGTGTTTAGGTTAGGTGCTAGATGGATGTTCCGTACAAGGTGGAACATCAGCGACCTGCTGGGGTGTTGCGACCTTTAGAGATTACACGGAGTACCATCGAGTATTGTATCAGATAGTGATATGAAGTTCACATCACATTTTTGGGGAGCATTGCACGAAGCGTTGGGAATGAAACTACGATTGAGTTCAGCTTACCATCCACAAACGGACGGACAGACTGAAAGGACGAATCAATCCCTTGAAGATCTATTGAGAGCATGTGTGTAAGATGATAGAGGAAGTTGGGATGATGTACTTCCGTTGATTGAGTTCACCTACAACAATAGTTTCCACGCAAGTATTGGAATGGCACCATATGAGGCTTTATATGGGTGCAAGTGTCAAACGCCCTTGTGTTGGTATAAGGACGGCGAAAATATGATCGTCGGACCAGAGATGGTGCAACAGACTACAGCTAAGGTAAGGAAAATCAAGGAGAAATGGAGACTTCACAGGATCGTCAGAAGAGTTATGCGGACAAGCGTCGCAGACTTTTAGAATTCGAACAGGGTGACCATGTATTTCTGAGAGTCACACCTACTACTAGAGTTGGTAGAGCATTGAAATCGAAGAAGTTGACTCCGAAATTCATTGGACCATATCAGATTTCTGCACGAATTGGGCCCGTTGCTTATCGGATTGCATTGCCTCCGGTACTGTCCAATATCCATGATGTGTTTCATGTGTCGCAATTGAGGAAATATCTTGCAGATTCATCTCATGTAATCGAACCAGACACAATCCAGCTAAAGGATAACTTGTCGTTTGAAGTACCACCTATGAGAATTGATGACATAAAGATTAAGCTATTGAGGACCAAGGATGTTTCGTTGGTTAAAGTGATTTGGAAACCCAATTACTGGAGACGCGACCTGGGAACTGGAGAGCAAGACGAGAGAACAACACCCAGAGTTATTTATCGACGCATAGTTTCGAGGACGAAACTAATTTTAGGGGGGTAGTAATGTAAGACCCGTAATTTTAAATTATACCTTATGTATTTTAATGGATTTTGGTATTGAACTCAGGGGCTTTTTAGCCAAGTTATTAATATTTTGGAGTTTATATGACCAAAAAGATATTTTGATGCCTGATTAGAATTACTCGTCGATAAATTAATTAAATTAACTGCGGTGAACCTTTCGCGAAGAGTTTAATGCGTTATGGGTGAAAGGGTAATCTAATATATATCTAGAGATTTGGAGATATTTGTTAATTATTATTAATATATATATATATATATATATATATATATATATATATATATGTTTATATATAAAGAAAAGGAAAGGAAGGAAATAGGAGGAAGAGAAATAGAAAAGAAGGAAAAAGAAAGAAAGGAAAGGGGAAGGAAAGAAAGTAAGTATTTTCCGTCTCTTTCCTCTCACTGCCTCGCGAGATTTTTTTTTCTTCCTCCCTCCATTTTCGTTTTCTTTGCTTCCTTTTCCTCAAGAATAGAGACCCAAGGCTTAAGGGGCATGAAAACAAGGATTTCTCAGCTTCACACTTCTTCTTTGATTCGAAAACAAAGAAAAACGGAGTTAGGGATTTCAAAACCGTCAAACACAAACCTTCCGTTTCATATAGATCTAAGCTTCGTTTCGCAAAGAGATAGAAGGGAAAGTTGCTCACTACTATGCTACGGTGCTAGGGGACCAACTTTGGAAGCGGCGCTGCGAGCGGAGATTTTACCAGATTTGCTCGCGGTACTGTAATCGCATGTTACAGCTAACGTGAAGGTAAGGGCTCCTTCCAAACTTTTAGTTTGCATTTAGGGCCTTATCTGTAGTTGTGTGGAAAAGAATTTGATTAGGGTTGGTGTATTGAATTGGAGAAAATGAATTTAACTCATTTATGTATAATTTTGAGTAAATGAAATTTGATGTATTTGAGTGTTATGAATTTGTGATTTGTGTTCATCGTACTTGGCGTTTCATACTTGATGTTTGTTGATTGATGTGATATAGTGTGAATCGTTGATTGATTTGGATGGAATTTGATAACATGTTTGAGATGTGTTTTGTGTGGCTTGTGTGGAAAAATGATTTTGTGTAAATTATGGATGGAATGCGAAAGTATGTTTGAGTTTGTTTTGTGTGGAATTTGAAAATCATTAAGTTAAACGAGTATTAAGAATGGGGAATCTCTTAATGTCCTGGTTACTTAATGTTTATTTTGGAAAATCGTTTAAGTTAAATGAGAATTAAGAATGGGGAATCTCGTAATGTCTCGTTTACTTAATATTTGTTTTGAAAAATCGTTTAAGATAAATAAGTATTAAGAATGGGGAATCTCTTAATGACTTATTTACTTAATGTTGTTTTGGAAAATCGTTTAAGTTAACTGGGCGTTAAGAATGGGGAATCTCTTAATATCTTGGTTACTTAATGTTTGTTTTGAAAAATCGTTTAAGTTAAATGAGAATTAAGAATGGGGAATCTCTTAATGTCTCGTTTACTTAATATTTGTTTTGAAAAATCGTTTAAGTTAACTAGGCGTTAAGAATGGGGAATCTCTTAATGTCTTGGTTACTTAATGTTTGTTTTGGAAAATCATTTAAGTTAAATGAGAATTAAGAATGGGGAACCTCTTAATGTCTCATTTACTTAATATTTGTTTTGAAAAATCGTTTAAGATAAATAAGTATTAAGAATGGGGAATCTCTTAATGACTTATTTACTTAATGTTGTTTTGGAAAATCGTTTAACTTAACTGGGCGTTATGAATGGGGAATCTCTTAATGTCTTGGTTACTTAATGTTTGTTTTGAAAATCGCTTAAGTTAAATGAGTATTATGAATGGGGAATCTCTTAATGTCTCGTTTACTTAATGCTTGTTTTAGTAAACCGTGCAGACCCGTGATAGGTGGCACCTTGGTAAGCGGTACGGGCCCGTGATAGGCAGTACGTTTACGACTTACGTTTCTTGGTAAACGGTACGGGCCCGTGATAGGCAGTACGTTTATGGTTTACGATTTTTGGTAAGTTATGCAGACCCGTGATAGGTGGCACCTTGGTAAACGGTACGCGTCCGTGATAGGCAGTATGTTTACGACTTACGTTTCTTGGTAAACGGTACGGGCACGTGATAGGCAGTACGTTTATGGTTTACGATTTTTGGTAAGTTGTGCAGACCCATGATAGGTGGCACCTTGGTAAACGGTACGGGCCCGTGATAGGCAGTACGTTTACGACTTACGTTTCCTGGTGAATTGTGTTTGTCCGTGAGAGACTGCACATGTGTTTGTCCGTGAGAGACTACACCCTGTTAAATTGTGAATTGTTGGTTGATTTTGTCCGTGTGGGTATTGTGTTATAAGTGTTAGGTGTTATGTTTTGGAATTTGGTGATAACATGTTTGATTGCAATACCATTTCGAAACTCATGATGTTGTAGTAATTGTGTTATAAGTGTTAAGTGTTATGTTTTGGTATTTGGTGATAACATGTTTGATTGCAATACCATTTCGAAACTCATGATGTTGTAGTAATTGTGTTATAAGTGTTAAGTGTTATGTTTTGGAATTTGGTGATAGCATGTTTGATTTCAATACTATTTCGAAAGCCATGGTGTTGTAGTAATTGTGTCATAAGTGTTAAGTGTTATGTTTTGGAATTTGGTGATAGCATGTTTGATTTCAATACTATTTCGAAACCCATGATGTTGTAGTAATTGTGTCATAAGTGTTAAGTGTTATGTTTTGGAATTTGGTGATAGCATGTTTGATTTCAATACTATTTCGAAACCCATGATGTTGTAGTAATTGTGTCATAAGTGTTATGTGTTATGTTTTGGAATTTGGTGATAACATGTTTGATTGCGATACTATTTCGAAACTCATGATGTTGTAGTGTTTGCGTTATCAGTGCTAAGTGTTAAGATTTGGGATTATGTATGAATGTGTTTGAGTTGGTTTATGAATTTTTGAAAGAATATACAGGGAAATCGATTTACCCAATTGATTTTGTAAGTTGTCTTTCAAAATCATTTAAGAAATCGATTTGGTAAATCGATTGGATTCAATTGGATTCAAGTCAGGGGCTTTGTCTTCCAAAAATCGATTTGCTCAATTGATTGGATTCATTACAGGGGCTCTGTCTGTCAGGAAATCGATTTACCCAATCGATTGAGTCAATCGATTGATTTAAGCCCAGAGTTCAGTTTTCACTAAAAACTTTCAGGAAATTGATTTCCCCGATCGATTGGCTCAGTGGAAAATCTTATTTTGAGTTAGATAATTGATTGCTCAATTGATTTATCAATGTTTTGGTCAGTTATGTATTATTTGATGGATTGAGAACTTTCTTTTGATTTCATTTTTATTTGGTAAGCATGATATGAACTTTTAGCATATGGAAAACCCTTTTAAGATGCATGCTTAGTTGAGAGGATATTTTGTGCATTTAAAAACTTAAATGTTATGTGTTAACTGTTAATTTCGGTCGGTGACCCTTTACAACTATTGTGGAAATCTGGGCTTTGCCCTCAGATGAGAGTCAGGATGATCCTACCGGTTCGTACCCTACGGATGGGAATGCTTGATTGGAGCTACATTAGGAGGATCTCACTGGGCGCGTGGAGATCACTCAGGGTGTTTAGTTGTTTTGTAAAATGATCAGACTAGGTTGAGACAGAGGGAACAAATGTCTTTCTTTTGGGTTGCTTTTATTTTTAAACTGGAAGACTGTACCACTTTCGTTATGTAAACATTTTGAATTCATATTTTGAGAACTTTTCCGCTGCTTGTAAATTATAATGACTTAATTATTTATCCAAAGATTTTACCTTATTTATTTCTCTATTGTATTTTAATTTCTTTTGAAATAAAAATACACCCTCGCTTTGAAAAACGGGGTGTTACAAAGGACGGAAAATAATCAAAAAGAGATCAAGGACCAAATCGAATATTATGTAAAAGATAAATGACAAAAACTACGTTCAAGCCTAATAAAACTAGCTTAATGCCTAACATTGAAAACATTAGTTAAGATAAATCGGAGTCTCGGTGTTCCTCTAAAATATATTAAACACTAGACAGAGTATCTCTTGTAACTTCAACATTCCCAAATTTATAAAATCACTGTTTAATTTTCAATTCAGTCACAATTCAAAGAACATAATCTAATAGTTTAATACACTTTCCAAAAATAAAATTTCTAGACTCCAAAATAGCTGCAAATTACATTAGACTCGACATATTTTACAAAAAAATTGTCCTCGATCAAAGAGGCCTCCCAAAAAAAAATAGTTGAGACTTGAATCTACTAATAGAGTTCTACTCAACTGCCTCCGAATCTGAAAAAAATAAGCAACATAAAAGGGTAAGTCACAAAAACTTAGTGATAAGACAACAACTACCATCCATTAGAAGGGAAATACAAAAAGACACGAATAACTGCTTTACAATCGAGCAACAATTATGTTAAACCATATTACTTAAAAATCTAGAAAAAATTCTAAATTCAAATATATACACATATATAGTCATCAGCTTTTAATTTAACTGTTCGACACGAATATTAAAAATCCAGTTAATAACAAAGTGAAATCAAAATAAACAACGTTAAAATCATCATAAAAATCAAACAAGTAACAATACAGATTTTTTAGAATTAAGAAGCAGCTCTATCTCATTGATAGCGCTTTCCTCCTAAGGGTGGCCGAGAGGCAGAGAATGGAGAAAGAGAAAAGTGGAATGGAAAAGAAAGTGGGGGAAAAGTTGGTTTTATTATTATTATTATTATTATTATTATTATTATTATTGTTATTATATTTTAAAAGAAAGACACAGACGTGTCAATCTCCTCCCTTATTAAAAATTCGTCCTCGAATTTATTTGACTTTTTAATTATTTAATAAATACTAGTAGCCTTGAGTTTCAACATAAGTGTGGGTAATTCACACAAACGACTTCTTTGGGTTCCCATGTAGTTTCTTCACCGGATGGACCACACCAAAGATCTTTTACTGAAACGATATCCTTGAGCGTAAACGTCTCACTTGACGATCTAATATAGTTACTTGATGTTCAACGTACGATAGACTCTTATCTAAATGTACGTTTTCATGATTAATTACATGAGAAGGGTCATGAAGATACTTCTAAAGCATCGAAATATGAAAAACTAGATGAACTCTCGAGAGATCCAGTGGAAGTGCCAAGTGATAAGCTACTGGTCCGACCCTTTCTAAAATTTCAAATGGTCCAATGAATCTTGGACTTAGTTTCCCCTTCTTACCAAATCGCAAAACTCCTTTCATTTGTGAGACTCGTAGGAATACATGTTATCCCACTGAAAACTCTAAGGGAAGCACCTCTTATCATAATAAGATTTTTGCTTACTTTGAGCTGTCACTAAGCGATCCTGAATCAATTTAACTTTTTCAATGGCATATTGAACCAATTATGGACCGACTAATTTAGCTTCACCAACTTCAAACCACCCTATCAGAGACCTACACCGTCTTTCGTACAAAGCCTCAAACAGAGCCATCTGAATAATAGACTGATAACTATTATTGTATGCAAATTCCATCAAGGGCAAATGTTGATCCCAACTACCCCCAATATCCAGAACACAAGCACGAAGCATATCATCCAATGTTTGTATAGTCCTTTCAGATTGGCCATCTGTCTGAGGATGAAAAGTTGTGCTAAGTTTCAAACGAGTTCCTAATGAAGTTAGGAATGACTTCCAAAATTGAGTAGTAAATTGAGCCCTACGGTCAGAAATAATTACATCGGTACACCATGCAAAGAGACAATTTCATCCAAATAAAGTTTAGCATATTGAGATGCAGTATACGTAGTCTTCACAGGCAAAAAGTGTGCCGATTTGGTTAACCAATCTATAATCACCCACACTGAGTCATAACCCTTTTGGGTTCGTGGTAATCTTGTGACAAAATCCATAGCGATGCCTTTCCATTTCCACTCAGGTATTTCAACAAGGTGAAGTAACCTCTTACGTTTTTGTAAATTGTGCTGACCCGTGATAGGTGGCACCTTGGTAAATAGTACTTTGGCCCGTGATAGGAGGTACATTTACGATTTACGGTTTTTTGTAAATTGTGCAGACCCGTGATAGGTGGCACCTCGGTAAATAGTACTTTGGCCTGTGATAGGCGGTACTTTTACAATTTACGTTCTTTTTAGTATACCGTGCAGACCCGTGATAGGTGGCACATTGGTAAACGGTACGGGCCCGTGATAGGTAGTACGTTTATGGTTTACGCTTTTTAATAAATCGTGCAGACCCGTGATAGGTGGCACCTCGGTAATTGGTACTTTGGCCTGCGATAGGCGGTACAATAATGATTTACGGCCCTTCGAGGAGGGTTTTGGTTTGGAATTCCGAGTCCATGCATTTTGGCATATACGCATTGCATTAGGGTGCTTGGCACACGAGTCGTGTTTGATTCAAATTTATGATTGTGTTGATTTTGCTAAGTGTTATGTTTTGAAATTATGTGTAAGTGTGTTTGATTCACCTTTATGATTGTGATGATATTACTAAGTGCTATGTTTTGGAACAGATTGTGTGTAAGTGTGTTTGATTCAAGTTTATGATTGAGTGTTTGAACTTGAGATGTCATTGTGATTGTGTTGATTTTACTAAGAGTTATGTTTTGGAATTGTGTGATAGCATGTTTGATTGCAAAACGATTTCGAAGCTCATAATGTCGTGGTGAAGGTGTGGGAATTACTAAGTGTTAAGATCTGGAGTTGTGTATGAATGTGATTGAGTTAGTTTATGTATTTTTGGAAGAATATGTAGGGAAATCGATTTCCCAATCGATTTGATGAGTTACAGGGACTTCTCTAATTTGACAAAATCGATTTGCCAATCGATTTTGTAATCTATTTTTCAAAATCATTTAAGAAATCGATTTGGAAATCAATTTGGCCATACAGGAACTCAGCAAAACTGACAAAATAGATTTGGAAATCGATTGGCATTAACACAGGGACTCAGTTATTCATTCAATCGATTTCCCAATCGATTGAATTAAGCCCAGAGTTCAAATTTCACTAAAAACCTTCAGGAAATCGATTTGGAAATCTATTGGTTTAGTAGAAATTCTTATTTTGAGTTAGATAATCGATTGCTTAATTGATTTATCAATGTTTTGGTCAGTTATGTATTACTTGATGGATTGAGAACTTTATTTTGATTTCATTTTCATTTGGTAAGCATTATATGAACTTTTAGCATATGGAAAACCCTTTTAAGATGCATGCTAAGTTGAAAAGGTTATTTGTGCATTTAAAAACTTAAATGTTATGTGTTAACTGTTAATTTCGGTTGGTGACCCTTTACAACTATTGTGGAAATCTGGGCTTTGCCCTCAAATGAGAGCCAGGACGATCCTACCAGTTCGTACCCTACGGATAGGAATGTAGATGGGAATGCTTGACTGGAGCTATGTTAGGAGGATCTTACGGGGCGCGTGGAGATCACTCAGGGTGTATAGTTTTTTGGTAGAATGATCAGATTAGGTTGACATAGAGGGAACATATGTCTTTATTTTGGATTGCGGTTATTTTAAATTGGAAAATTGTATCTTTGCTAATATTGTCAGCATGACATCTTATGTTAATGGATTCCATGTATCACTTTTGATGTGTAAATACTTTGGATTTATATTTCGAGAAACTTTTCCGCTGCTTGTAAATTATAATGATTTAAGTAATTATCCAAAGGTATTTCCTTATTTGTTTCTCTGTTTTATTTTAATTTCTTTTGAAAAAAAAATACACCCTTGCTTTTAAAATCGAGGTGTTACATTGTGGTTTCAGAGCTTTGGTTTGGTTTTCTTTGGGGGCTGTGGAACCTTTAGTTCTAGATTATAGGTCAACCTGTAGGTTAGGAGTTGTTATCTGATCAAGCGTCGGTTTAGGTGGTTTGAGTTGTCAAGTCCAAAATAATTATTATGTGTTGATGTGGTCGGAAGTTAGTTTTGGAATTATTTGAAGTAGTGTTAAGACTCTACTTGATGATGGTTTTATAGGAGAACCATGCCGCCAAGAAGGAATGACGCTCCAAGAGCCAATGCTAATAGGGATGATCGAATGGCGGAGACCATGAATAACATGGCTACTTCTGTTGCTGCACAGACTGCTGCCAAGACTCAACGTGATCTTGAAAAGAGGGAAAGAGAGATCCGTGCTGCAGAGTCAAGAGGATTAGAAGACTTTCATCGTTACAATCCTCCCAAGTTTAAGGGGGATGAAAATTCAGAGAAAGCAGATCAGTGGATCCAAGAAGTGGAGAAGATCTTCGAAATGATTAACTGTCGGGCGGAAGTGAAGGTCAACTATGCCACTTATATGCTGTTGGGGGATGCTGAGTACTGGTGGAGGAGTGCAAGATTGTTGATGAGATCAACTCACGAGGAGGTGAACTGGGAATCATTCAAAAGGATGTTTTTAGACAAATACTTCGTGATGAGTACCAGGACTAAACTGAGTGATGATTTCCTGAAACTGCATCAGGGGAACATGATTGTGGGTGAATATGCTGCTAAGTTTGAATCGCTGTCAAGACATTTCAGGTTTTTCCGTGAAGAAATTGATGAACCATTCATGTGTCATCGTTTTCAAGACGGACTGAAGTATCAGATTCAAGACTCGGTCTTGCCCTTGGGAATCCAACGTTTCCAAGTTCTTGTGGAAAAATGTAGGGAAGTTGAGGATATGAAGAATAAGAGGGCTAGCCGAGGAGGGAATTTTAGTGCAGGAGGGCCCAGTCGGGTGAATTATCAGAACAACAAGGGGAAGCAAGTTGCTAAACCTTATAATCGACCACAAAATAACAACGGTGGGCAGCATCGCCCAGGGAACCAGAATTTCGGGAGACAAATGGGACGAGTGGTTCGATGCTTCCGATGTGGGGAAGAGGGACATTATGCTAACGCTTGTACCCCTAATACTCTCACCTACTACAATTGTCTGAAGCCAGGACACATGGCAAAGGATTGCACGACTCCTAAGGTAGAACCAGTTGTGAATTTAACTAGGGCAACTTGTCCTACTGCTAGAGGACACATTTATTGTGTGAGTGCTGAAGATGGGAATCCATCTGGCAATCTGATTCAACGCGACTGTGAGATTGCAGGTAACACACTAACTGCACTTTTTGATTCGGGGGCAACTCATTCCTTCATTGCTATGGATTGTGTGAATCGTTTGAAGTTATCTGTGTCTGCTTTACCTTTTGATTTAGTTGTTTCCACACCTGCTAAGACTTTGACAGTAAATTCGGCATGTTTACATTGTCGAATAACTATTCAAAATAGGGATTTCTTGGTTAATTTGATTTGTTTACCTCTACAATCACTCGAGGTCATTCTCGGTATTGATTTGATGTCTTACCATTATGTGATCTTGGATTGTGCTCGTAAATTGGTTCTTTTCCCCGAACCAGGAGTTGTTACGTGTTTAGCCGCTAACAAACTCCGAGTGTCGCTAAGTGAAGGGACTCATGAGTTTTTGTCTCTGGCTAATGTGGAGGCAAAGATAAATGTGAACATAGAAGATGTGATGCTTGTCAATGAGTACCGGGATGAATTTCCAGCGGAAATTCCGGGATTGCCACCTGTAAGAGAAGTGGAATTATTCATTGATTTGCACCCAGGAACGGGACCAATTTCAATTGCACCGTACTGAATGTCACCATTGGAATTAAATGAGCTCAAAGGCCAAATTGAAGATTTGTTGGAGAAGAAATTTATTAGACCAAGTGTATCGCCATGGGGAGCTCCAGTTTTGCTAGTTAAGAAGAAGGACGGAAGCTCACGCTTATGTGTGGATTATAGACATCTTAATAAGGCAACTATTAAGAATCGTTATCCTTTGCCACTCATTGATGATTTAATGGATCAACTGAGAGGGGCCGCGATATTTTCGAAGATTGACTTGAAGTCGGGTTACCATCAAATTCAAGTAAGGGAAGGAGATATTCAGAAAACTGCTTTCTGAATCCGTTACGACATTATGAATATCTTGTTACGCTGTTTGGGGTTACCAATGCACCAGCAATTTTCATGGACTACATGAACAGAATCTTTAATCCATTCCTTGATAAATTTGTTGTGGTGTTCATTGATGATATATTAATTTATTCGAGAACTGAAGAAGAGCATGGAGAACATTTACGTCAAGTTCTTGAGATTTTACGCGAGAAGCGATTGTAAGCCAATCTGTCGAAGTGTGAATTTTGGCTAGAGAAAGTGAATTTCTTAGGACATGCGATAACCAAGGAAGGAATCGCTGTAGATCCGGCTATGATTGAGGCGGTTCTTGCTTGGAAACAGCCTCAGACTGTCACTGACATACGAAGTTTTGTAGGACTGGCAGGGTACTACCAGAGGTTTATTGAAGGTTTTGCTAAGATTGTGACTCCCTTGACATTTTGAGCGATGTTCAGAAAAACATAATGAGTTAAGCGTTGATGTATTGAACTCTATGTTACCATTAAGTGGAATTTGAAGTATCGAGTACGAGAATACTTGAGATTGCAGTAATATAAGTTTGAGAGTCTATTAAAGGATGGAAATTACTAAGAGGACGTTAATATTTTGATAGGTTGGAAGGATTATTTGAGATTTGATTTGGGGCCCTCAGATGGTTGATTTTATGAGTTGATGATTTAATATCCACAAAGTTGGATGGAGGACCAAGTAATGCTTAAAACATTCATAATCGAAGGAGTTGAGGCAGACAAGTGATAAATGATTCATGTTAAGGATGGAAGTGTTTGGAGATTTTGAAGATCAAATTTGAGAATCCTATTAAATGATAGGAAGTGAAAAAGAAGAGATGGAATGAATGATATATGATTTAGTTGTTGGTCTTGTGAAATCAAGTGTTGAGGTTTAAAATGAGTGTTGTAGTGACTAGATGAACAATGAAAGGTATGTGGGTCTTTGAGACATTTTACTGCAAAATTTAGGACCATGAAGTTATAGATGATTATTTCTTAGGAAATGCTTATGGGGAATGTGTGAGAAATAATTCTTTAGGACATTCGATTGTTAGGATTCTTTCAGTTTGTATCTCGGTGAAGGTTGTGAAGGAATAAGAATCCAGCAAGTGAAACAAATATTGGAAAATGTGCCAAGAAATTGTTGGAGCAGCACATAGAGATGTAGCTTATGACAAGTAAAGATTCCGGAAAGGAATTATCTCACCTATAATTCAGACATTATTATTATAAAGGTATGCCAATGATATAAAGATATTACTTGAGTGCATGTCATGGGGATTGTTATTGTGTTCGTCAATCAAAGGATAATCATCAAGTTGCAAATGAAGGACACAATGAAATTAAGAAGTGTCAGAATGAATGTTGGCAGTAGATGTAGAGATGTAGGAGAATTATTTTCGAGTTTGTGCATAATTGCGAAGTATGTAAGGGATTTTCTAGTGAAGCGTGAATTTGAGGGTTAGGCATGAGACGAATGTAGACCTTGATCTGTGAATTAAATTCAAGTTGGATTTTAATGGAAAACGTGACTCTTGAAATGAAGTACTAAACTGAAAGGAAGTTTGTGTGTCCCAAGTGGTATAGCATTTGGTTTGATTTCGAAAATATTTGAGGAAGCTTTGATCACCAACCATATGTGGGGATGGAATTATTAAATTTATAACTGGAATAACATACCAATAAGAACACTACAGTTTGACGTAGTTGTACGACTTAAGAAAAATCGAGGATTTGTGGACGATGGAGAAATTTAGGAGTCCTCAACTGTAGTGATTGTCTGTGCGATGTGTATTGGTGTCATACTTAGTGTTTCAGTTTGTTATCAAATGGATCTTTTGTACCAAGTGGATGCAAATGAGGCTATGTGACATAGCTATGGGAAATTATACTTCGTCGACAGGATCAAAGTTATAGGAAAATAAGGGAAACTTAGTGGACTTTGAGAAGATTTTTGACTGCTTGTACTTTAGGATAACCTCAGTTGTAAGTCACAAGGAGCGCTATTACAGTTCGGTTAAGATAGTCTAAGCCACTATCATGGTTGTTGGTTATTTATTGACAAATTGAGGGACTGATCATCCTTAATCTCTTGTTGATAGTAGACAAAATCATGTTGAATGGAACGGACGAGCCTTACCGACTATGGACGTGTGTGAAGTTATTAAGCACCCTATGAAAAGGGGTAGGCAACATTTTTTTCGAGAAGGTCGGGTGAAACAAGTTGTGACTTGTATGTTGAATTCGGGTACAAACCAAGTGTGGACTGTTACTCGTACTTTAAGTTTTGAGGACGAAACTAATTTTAGGGGGGTAGTAATGTAAGACCCTTAATATTAAATCCTAAATTATACAATTTTAGGGTATTTTGTATGGAATTCTTAGGCTGTTAGCCCAGTTGTTGGTATTGAGTGAGTTAAATGCCAAAAATATATTTTTGGAAATTGGATTAAAATTATTTGTTGGAAAATAATTTATTTCCGTTACGAAGGATTTAATACCAGGCAATTTTGTTAAAAATATCTCGGGTTGCTGAAAATTGTACCAGACAATTGAGTTGCGACGAGAGTAGATATTTTTATTAAATTAGATTAAGAGGGGAATGAAATGATGGGTGTAAGAGTTGTTAGATATTTGTTGGTTTGGTTTTAATTATAATATATTAATATATATAAATATACATGTATATAGTATGTAATATATATGTATATATGAAAGCTAGAAAAAAAGAAGCAGAGAACGTAAACAGAGGAAGCTCACGCTTTCCACCTTCGCCCTTCTTCCTTCTTTCTTTTTCCATTTTTTTTCTTCTTCTACTTTCTTTGGCTTCAAGAATAGAAACCCAAGAATTAGTGGGTAAGAAAGCAAGGATTTCTCAGCTTCATACTTCCTCGTTGTTTCGAAAACGAAGAAAAACGGTGTTAGGGATTTCAAAACCGTCAAACACAAACCTCCCCGTTTCATCTAGATCTAAGCTTCGTTTCGCAAAGAGATAGAAGGGAAAGTTGTTCACTACCACACTACGGTGCTAGGGAACCAACTTTGGAAGCGACGTTGCGAGGAGGGATTTTACTGGATTTACTCGCGGTACCGTAATCGCACGTTAAAGCTAACGTGAAGGTAAGGGCTCCTTCCAAACTTTTAGTTTGCATTTAGGGCCTTATATGTGGTTGTGTGGAAAACAATTTTGTTAGGGATGGAGTATTGATTTGGGGAAAAATGTATCTAAGGCTTTATGGGTAAAATCTTAGAGTTAGGTTTTGGTTATATTGATGAATCTTTCGTGGAAAATGAATTTAAACTCATTTATGTATGATTTTGAGTAAATGAAACTTGTGTGTTTGAGTGGTGGATTGTGTTGATTTGTGTTCGTTGTTTTTGACGTGTTCTTAATTGATACTGATGAAATTTGAGATGTGTTTTGTGTGGTTTGTGTGGAAAAATGATTTGGTGTGAATTATGGATTGAATGTGAAAGTACGTTTGAGTTTGTTTTGTGTGGAATTTGAAAACCATTAAGTTAAATGAGTATTAAGAATGGGGAATCTCTTAATGTCTTGTTTACTTAATGTGTGTTTGGAAAATTGTAAGACCCTTATTTTTAAATTCTAATTTATGTATTTTGGAGAATTTTGTGCTTAAATTCAGAGGCTTTTTAGCCAATTTTATGGCATTTTGTGAGTTAAATGCCAAAAATAGTTTTTGGAGACCCGATTAAAAATTATTCGTCGATGAATAATTTTATTTAATTACGGTGAATCTTTTGTTAAAGAAAAAAAATTTCTGAGATGCAACATTTTTTAGAAAAATTCATCTGCCCATCAAATTACGGCGAGAGTAGATATTTTTTTGAAAAAGTAATTTGTGATGTGATGTGAAGTGACAGGCGTAATGATGATTTTTATAAAAATATCTAGATATTTATTAAAATCTAGATATTTGTTTAGATATTTATTATTATTATAATATATTATTATTATAATAATATATTATTATTTTAATATTATATATATATATATATATGTGTGAAAGAAAGGAAGAAAGAAAACAGAAAGCTGAAAACACGTTCTCCTCTCTCTCTCCTGCGCCCGCCATTTCTTTCTTTCTCTGTTTCCATTTTGTGTTGGTGATTTTAAAACCCAACAAATATAAATCATCATTTCTCTTCTAGATCTAAGCTCTCTTTCGAGAAGTGACAGAAGGGAAAGTTGCTCATTGCCATGCTGCGGTGCTAGTGAGCTAGTTTTCTACGCGACGTCACGAACTTAAATTTTACTGGAATTAATTACGGTACCGTAATCGCGTGTTAGAGCTAATGTTAAGGTAAGGGCTCATTCCAAACTTTTAGTTTGCATTTAGGACATTATTTGTGATTTTGTGGAAAAGAAATATGATGTATTTGAGGTGTGATTTTGTGAAAAATTTATTTAATGTAATTATGTGTAATTTAGTGGAATTTAAATTTGAGGTGTGGTTTGTGGTGATTCAAGTTTGGTGTGATTTATATGTTCATAACTATTATTATGAATTTTTGAGATGTGATTTATTTGTGGATTTTGTAGAAAATGAATTGATGAAGTTTGGTGGTTTATGTGTAAAAATGTGGAGTTTTGAAATTGGGTGAGTTATGTTGGAATTATTGAAATTTAATTGAGGTGTTTTATGTGTGTTGTGGAATTGAATTGATTATTGTTAGTGTGAAATGTGGTAATTAAATTTGATGCGTTTGAGTTACATAATGAGTTATCTTCAAATAAATGAGTTTCAACTGAAGTTGAAATTTTACGAAAAATTTAGAGTTGTTAAAGTTGTGAAAAAGATCAAATTTTAACTAAGTTAAAGAGTTTGAGTAAAAAGATAACTTGAAATTAACAATGGTTAGAGTTTAAAATGTTTCTCTTTTAATTACTCTTTGACAGAGTTAAACAAGAAGAAAAAAAAGTTTAGAATATTTTATTAACTCAAATATTTCGGTGCTTTAATAGTCGAGTATGTGTATGTGAAATTTGGACAATATTTATTTTATTTAGTTTTAAGTAAATAATATAGATTATTTGATTTTAAAAGTTTGGGGTGTGAGAGAGATTTAATTTTAGGAATTTTGTTTTGTGTGAATTAGTTTTATTGTGAACAAATTGTTATAAATATTCATGTTTATGTAGTTAGCTCCTTGAGTCTCGAAAAGGAATCGAGACCGTTGGCACCGAGTTAGCGGTGGGGAGAACTCTGATATATTAATGTTGTTGTGGTGATTTATGGTTGAAAATTTTGGAGATTGAATATAGTGATTTATGTTTGAAATTTGTGGAGATTAAAATTTGGTGATTAATGTTTGAAAATTTTGGAGATTAATATAGGTGATTTATGTTGAATTTGGGGAGAATTAAATTAAATTTGATTATGTGTTCATAATTGATATTATGAATGTTTGATGTGTGTTTGAGGTGTGGGTTGTGGTGATTTACGGTTGGTGTGATTTATGTGTTCGTAACGATTATTATGAATTTTTGGAGATGTGATTTATGTGTGGTTGTGGAAATTTTAATTGGTGTGAATAAATATGTTTGAGTATGCTCTGTGTTGTGTTTGAAAAATCATTAGTGTTAAATGAGTATTAAAAATGGGGAATCTTTTAATAGCTGCATTTACTTAATGATTGTGGTGAAAAGAGTCAGAGTATGCTCATGCATTTCATAGTACATGGTGACTGCGATGGGGCCATGGTGATAGTGGTGACAGTGATGGGCCACGGGATGATGCCATGTGAATTGTTGGTTCATCTTATCCTTGCGGGGATTGTCGCGTCGTGTTGATTTGTGAGAGATTGCACTCTAGAATGTGCTGATCTGTGAGCGATTGCACACTAGAAAATTGTGCTGGTCTGTGAGCGACTGCACTCTTGTATGTCGTGCTGGTCTGTGAGAGACTGCACGCTAGTAAATCGTGTTGATCCGTGAGAGATTGCACCTCGGTAATTAGTACTAGTCTGTGAGAGGCTGTACAATTATGATTTACGCCCCTCGAGGAGGGTTTTGGTTTGGAATTCCGGAATCATGCATTTTGGCATATACGCATTGCATTAGGGTGATTGGCACTCGAGTCATGTTTGTTATACATTGATGATTGTATATATATATATATATTCGGTTGTTGTTGTGATTTGTCGTTATTGCTTTGAGGTGTGAAGTTGGGTTGATTAAGTTTTGATGTATTTATGTGTTGATAATTGATTTAATGAATATTCGATGTGTGATTGAGGTGTGAATTTGTGGAGATTAATTTGGTATTAATTATGTGTTCATAATTGATAATATTAATGTTTGAAGTGTTGATTGATTCAGAGCCATTTTAAAATTGAAAATATGCATTTTCTCAATTGTATTCGGCTACGACAATGTAGTTTGTTAAAACTTTATTTTTCAATATTGTTTATGCATTTTTGGACATATGAAAACCCTTTCGAGGAGCATGCTAAGTTGAAAGGTTATTTTGTGCATTTGAAATTTAAATGCTAAGTGATATTTGTTAATTTCGGTTGGTGACCCTTTATAATTATTGTGGAAATCTGGGCTTTGCCCTCAGATAAGAACTAGGACCTTTCCACCGGTTAGTATCCTGTAGATGGGGAGGTAGTTGGACACACCAGACTGAAGCTGTGTCAGGAGGATCTTGCGGGGCGTGTGGAAATCACTCAGGTTGTATAGTTTTGGTAGTATGATCAGATTAGAAGGTTGACGTATAGGGACTAGAAGTCCTTCTTTTGGGATGTGTTTATTTTAATTTGGAAGACTGTACCTATTCCAATATTGTCAGCTTGACATTTTATTTTTGATGGGTTCCATGTACCACTTTTGATGTGTAAATACTTTGGATTCGTATTTCAAAAACTATGCCGCTGCTGGTAAATTATGTTGACTTATTTGTCATTGTGTTATGACTTAAATATTTATCCAAAAGTATTTCTTTGTTTGTTTCTTTGTTTTATTTCTTTGTTTTTTTTTAAAAAAAATACACCCGCGCTGTTAAAAATCGGGGTGTTACAAAAATCATTTAAGCTAAATGAGAATTAAGAATGGGGAATCTCTTAATGTCTCGTTTACTTAATATTCTTTTGAAAATCGTTTAAGTTAACTGGGCGTTAAGAATGGGGAATCTCTTAATGTCTTAGTTACTTAATGTTGTTTGAAAATCGTTTAAGTTAACTGAGCGTTAAGAATAGGGAATCTCTTAATGTCTTGGTTACTTAATGTTTGTTTTTGAAAATCATTTTAGTTAAATGAGTATTAAGAATAGGGAATCTCTTAATGACTTGTTTACTGAATGTTTTGTTGTGGAAATCGTTTAAGTCAAAAGTATATTAAGAATGGGGAATCTCTTAATATGTCTGTTTGCTTAATGTTTTGGTGTGAAAATCGGTTAAGTAAATGAGTATTAAAAATGGAGAATCTTTTAATATATGCATTTACTTAACGATTGTGGTGAATGGAGTTAGTGTATGCTCATGCATTTCATTTGGTAAATTATGATGACCCGTGATAGGTGGCACCTCGGTAAACTGTACTAAGCCGTGATAGGTGGTACGTTTACGATTTACGTTTTGGTAATTTGTGCTGACCCGTGATAGGTGACACCTAGGTAAGTAGTACTTTGGCCTGTGATAGGAGGTACACTTACGACTTATGTTTTTTCTTTTGGTAAATCGTGCTGACCCGTGATAGGTGGCACCTCGGTAAACAGTACTGACCCGTGATAGGTAGTACATTTACGATTTACGCTTTTTAGTAAATCGTGCTGACCCGTGATAGGTGGCACCTCGGTAATTGGTACTTTGGTCTGCGATAGGCGGTACAATTATGATTTACGGCCCTTCGAGGAGGGTTTTGGTTTGGAATTCCGAGTCCATGCATTTTGGCATATACGCATTGCATTAGGGTGCTTGGCACACGAGTCGTGTTTGATTCAAGTTAAGATTGAGTGTTTGAACTTAAGTTGTGCTGGTAATTGGGTTTTATTTGCTAAGTGTTATGTTTTTGAATTGTGTGATAGTGTGTTTGGTTGCAAAACTATTTTGAAACTAAAGTTGTTGTGGTGATTGTGTTATAATTGCCAAGTGTGGATGTTTGGGAATTGTGTGATAGCGTGATTGATTGCAAAACCATTTCGAAACTTAAGATGTCGTGGTAATTGTGTTATAATCGCTAAGTGTTTTGTTTTGGAGTTGTGTGTAAGTGTGATTGATTGCAAAATTGTTTCGAAACTCAAGATGTCATGGTGATTGCGCTATAATTGCTAAGTTTGATTGTTTGGAGTTGTGGGTAAGTGTTGATTGATTTTGAAACCCTTTGAAAAGCTGAAAAATGCTGAATTTTGCTGTTTTTCTGTTGCAGTCTGATGTGTATTCGAATACAGCAAGCTGTATTCGAATACAGACATGCTGTTTTGCCACTGACTTACTATGTAGTCGAATACAAACTGTTGTAGTCGAATACAGACAAGTTGTTTTGCTGCTGAATGCTGAAATAGCCTTGTATTCGAATACAAAGATGTTGTATTTGAATAAAACAATGCTGTTTTGTTAAAAACTTCATTCTTCAACTTTGTTTATGCATGTTAGGCATATAGAAACCCTTTTAAGGTGCATGTTAAGTTGAAAGGTTATTTTGTGCATTTAAAAGCTTAAATGTTATGTGTTAACTGTTAATTTCGGTTGGTGACCCTTTACAACTATTGTGGAAATCTGGGCTTTGCCCTCAGATGAGAGCCAGGATGATCCTACCGGTTCGTACCCTACGAATGGGAATGTAGATGGGAATGCTTGATTGGAGCTACGTTAGGAGGATCTCACGGGGCGCGTGGAGATCACTCAGGGTGTTTAGTTGTTTTGTCGAATGATCAGACTAGGTTGACAGAGGGAACATATGTCTTTCTTTGGGTTGCCTTTATTTTTAAACTGGAAGACTGTACCACTTATTTTGAATTCATATTTTGAGAACTTTTTCCGCTGCTTGTAAATTATAATGACTTAATTATTCATCCAAATGTATTACCTCATTTATTTCTCTGTTTTATTTTAATTTCTTTTGAAAAAAAAATACACCATCGCTTTGAAAAACGGGGTGTTACATCATTGATGATATATTAATTTATTCGAGAACTGAAGAAGAGCATGGAGAACATTTACGTCATGTTCTTGAGATTTTACGCGAGAAGCGATTGTATGCCAATCTGTCGAAGTGTGAATTTTTGCTAGAGAAAGTGAATTTCTTAGGACATGTGATAACCAAGGAAGGAATCGTTGTAGATCTGGCTAAGATTGAGGCGGTTCTTACTTGCAAACAGCCTCAGACTGTCCCTGACATACGAAGTTTTGTAGGACTGGCAGGGTACTACCGGAGGTTTATTGAAGGTTTTGCTAAGATTGTGACTCCCTTGACACAACTTACCAGAAAAGATCAATTGTTCGCATGGACGGAGAAGTGTGAGAAAATTTTTCAGTTACTAAAGAGAAAATTGACGACCTCACCAGTGTTGGTATTACCACAACCAGATGAACCCTATGAAGTTTATTGTGATGCATCTCTCCAAGGTTTGGGATGTGTTCTGATGCAACACAAGAAAGTTGTGGCTTATGCCTCAAGGCAATTGAAGATTCATGAGAGAAACTATCCTACTCGTGATTTGGAGCTTGCTGTTGTTTTCGCATTGAAGATCTGGAGGCACTATTTATATGGGTGCACGTTCATCGTGTTCAGTGACCATAAAAGTTTGAAATATTTGTTTGATTAGAAGGAGTTGAACATGCGCCAGAGACGATGGATGGAGACTCTCAAGGATTTTGATTTCACACTGCAGTACCACCCTGGGAAGGCCAATGTAGTGGCTGATGCGTTGAGTAGAAGAAGTGTAACGGTATCTTCAACAATTATGGCCAGACAACAAGAGTTGTGGGAAGCTTTTAGAGACCTACACTTGAACGTAGAGTTTGCACCGGGAATTTTGAAATTCGAAATGATTAAGATTTCGAGTGGACTACTTGAAGACATTGCAAATTCTCAAGATGATGTCTTAATTCAAGAGAAGAGGAATCTAATAGTGCAAGGGAAGACAACAGAGTTCAAGATTGGATCCGATAATATTTTGCGATGTAATGGTAGGATTTGTGTACCAGAAATTTCAGATATGAGGAGAACAATTTTAGAAGAGGCTCATAAGAGTAAGTTGAGTATTCATCCTAGAGCAACAAAGATGTATCAGGATTTGAGGCAGAATTATTGGTGGCCAGGAATGAAGAAACATGTAGTGGAGTATGTATCAATGTGTCTAACTTGTCAGAAAGCCAAGGTGGAACATCAGCGACCTGCTGGGATGTTGCAACCTTTAGATATACCTGAAAGGAAGTGGGACAGCATTTCCATGGATTTTATAACTGGATTGCCTAAAACAAGGAGAAAGAATGATTCTATATGGGTGATAGTGGATCGACTGACTAAATCCGCTCACTTTTTGCCAGTAAAGACCACCTATAAAGGTAGATAAGCTAACAGAGATCTACATTGCTGAAATTGTGAGGTTACACGGGGTACCATCGAGTATTGTATCAGACCGTGATCCGAAGTTCACATCACATTTTTGGGGAGCATTGCACGAAGCGTTGGGAACGAAACTACGATTGAGTTCAGCTTACCATCCACAAACGAACGGACACACTAAAAGGACAAATCAGTCCCTTGAAGATCTGTTGAGAGCATGTGTATTAGATGATAGAGGAAGTTGGGATGATGTACTTCCGTTGATTGAGTTCACCTACAACAATAGTTTCCACGCAAGTATTGGAATGGTACCATATGAGGCTTTATATAGGCGCAAGTGTCAAACGCCCTTGTGTTGGTATAAGGACAGTGAAAATATGATTGTTGGACCAGAGATGGTGCAACAGACTACCGACAAGGTAAGGAAGATCAAGGAGAAAATGAAGACTTCACAAGATCGACAGAAGAGTTATGCGGACAAGCGTCGCAGACTTTTGGAATTCGAACAGGGTGACCATGTATTTCTAAGAGTCACACCTACTACCGGAGTTGGTAGAGCATTGAAATCGAAGAGGTTGACTTCGAAATTCATTGGACCATATCAGATTTCTGTACGAATTGGGCCTATTGCTTATCAGATTGCATTGCCTCCGATACTGTCCAATATTCATGATGTGTTTCACGTGTCACAATTGAGGAAATATCTTGCAGATCCCTCTCATGTGATCGAACCAGACACAATCCATCTAAAGGATAACTTGTCATTCGAAGTACCACCTGTGAGAATTGATGACAGGAAGATTAAGCGATTGAGGACCAAGGATGTTTTGTTGGTTAAGGTGATTTGGAACCCAATTACTGGAGATGCGACTTGGGAACTGGAGAGCAAGATGAGAGAACAACACCCATAGTTATTTATCGACGCATAGTTTCGAGGACGAAACTAATTTTAGAGGGGTAGTAATGTAAGACCCATAATTTTAAAGTATACTTTATTTATTTTAGTGTATTTTGGTATTGAACTCGGAGGCTTTTTAGCTAAAGTTATTAATATTTTGGAGTTTATATGACCAAAAAGATATTTTGATGCCGATTAGAATTACTCGTCGATGAATAAATTAAATTAACTGCGGTGAATCTTTTACGAAGAATTTAATGCGTTATGGGTGAGATGGTAATTTTAATAAATATCTAGATATTTAGAGATATTTGTTAAAAGTAATTAATATATATATAAATATATATATATATATAAATGTTTGTGTGGAGGGAAAAGGAAAAAAGGGAAATAGAAAGAAAAGAAATAGAAAGGAAGGAAAGTAGAGAAAAGGAAAAACAAGAGAAAGAAAAAAGCAGAAGTCCTTCATCTTCCTCTGCCTCGCGAAGATTTCTTTTTCTCCCTCCCTCCATTTTCGTTTTCTTTGCTTCCTTTTCGTCAAGAATAGAAACCCAAGGCTTAGTTGGTAAGAAAGCAAGAATTTCTCAGTTTCATACTTCCTTGTTGTTTTGAAAACGAAGAAAAACGGTGTTAGGGATTTCAAAATCGTCAAACACAAACCTCCCCATTTTATCTAGATCTAAGCTTTGTTTCACGAAGAGATAGAAGGGAAAGTTGCTCAACGCTACGCTACGGTGCTAGGGGACCAACTTTGGAAGTGACGTTGTGAGCGGAGATTTTACCAGATTTACTCCCGGTACCGTAATCGCACGTTAAAGCTAACGTGAAGGTAAGGGCTCCTTCCAAACTTTTAGTTTGCATTTAGGGACTTATCTGTGGTTGTGTGGAAAAGAATTTTGTTAGGGTTAAAGTATTGATTTGGGGAAAATGAATTTAACTCATTTGTATATGTTTTGAGTAACTGAAATTTGATGTGTTTGAGTGGTATATTGTGTTGATTTGTGTTCGTCGTGTTTGACGTGTTCTTAATTAATACTGATGAAATTTGCTATGTGTATGGTTGGATTTTGTGGAGAAATGAATTGATGTGTTTTGGTATGAATCGTGGATTGAATTTGATAATCAGTTTGAGTTTGTTTTGTGTGGAATTTGAAAACCATTAAGTTAAATGAGTATTAAGAATAGGGAATCTCTTAATGTCTTGTTTACTTAATGGGTGTTTGTGAAAATCGTTTAAGTTAAATGAGTATTAAGAATGGGGAATCTCTTAATGTCTTGTTTACTTAATGCCTGTTTTGGAAAATCATTTAAGTTAAATGAGTATTAAGAATGGGGAATCTCTTAATGTCTTGTTTACTTAATGTTTGATTTGAAAATTGTTTAAGTTAAATGAGTATTAAGAATGGGGAATCTCTTAATGTCTTGTTTACTTAATGTTTGTTTTGGAAAATCATTTAAGTTAAATGAGTATTAAGAATGGGGAATCTCTTAATGTCTTGTTTACTTAATGTTTGTTTTGGAAAATTGTTTAAGTTAAAAGAGTATTAAGAATGGGGAATCTCTTAATATTTCCGTTTGCTTAATGTTTGTTGTGAAAATCGTTTAAGTTAAATGAGTATTAAGAATGGGGAATCTCTTAATGTCTTGTTTACTTAATGTGTTGTGAAATTCGTTTAAGTTAAATGAGTATTAAAAATGGGGAATCTTTTAATATCTGCATTTGCTTAACGATTGTTGTGGACGAAATCAGTATATGCTCATTCATTTTCATGCTTTTTGTAAATCGTGCAGACCCGTGATATGTGGCACCTTGATAAATAGTACTTTGGCCTGTGATAGGCGGTACATTTATGATTTACATTTTTGTAAATTGTGCAGACCCGTGATAGGTGGCACCTCGGTAAACAGTACTTTGGCCTGTGATAGGCGGTACATTTAAATTTTACGTTCTTTTTAGTAAACCGTGCAGACCCGTGATAGGTGGCACCTTGGTAAACGGTACGGGCCCGTGATAGGCAGTACGTTTATGGTTTACGCTTTTTAGTAAATCGTGCAGACCCGTGATAGGTGGCACCTCGGTAATTGGTACTTTGGCCTGCGATAGGCGGTACAATTTGGATTTACAGCCCTTCGAGGAGGGTTTTGGTTTGGAATTCCGAGTCCATGCATTTTGGCATATACGCATTGCATTACGGTGCTTGGCACACTAGTCGTGTTTGATTCAAATTTATGATTGTGTTGATTTTGCTAAGTGTTATGTTTTGAAATTATGAGTAAGTTTATGATTTTGCTAAGTGTTATGTTTTGCTAAGTGTTATGTTTTGAAATTATGAGTAAGTTTGTTTGATTCAAATTTATGATTGTGTTGATTTTGCTAAGTGTTATGTTTTGAAATTATGAGTAAGTTTGTTTGATTCAAATTTATGATTGTGTTGATTTTGCTAAGTATTACTATGTTCTATGCTTTGGAACAGATTGTGTGTAAGTGTGTTTGATTCAAGTTTATGATTGAGTGTTTGAACTTGAGATGTCATTGTGATTGTGTTGGTTTTACTAAGAGTTATGTTTTGGAATTGTGTGATAGCATGTTTGTGTTGGTTTTCCCGGATTTTGGAACACTTTGGGGTGGACTTCTCTAACGAATTCGTATATACACCCACAAAAGAAATTTTCTTTGATTTAGGTGTCTTGCCTAACATGAGGATCATATGGAATGAGGAGCTTGAGTCTTTTGTGCATAAAGGTGATCATGGTCAACCATCTGATACTGCTCAAGAAGACACTGCTAGACCCTCAAATGATGATGCCCATGATGATGAAGATGGCGAGGAAACAGCCTCTGATGATGATTATATCTCCAATCAAATGCTCATGACCCGCCTTGATTCTTTACAAACCTTCTTCCAAACTCAATTCCAAATTCAGACCACTTCTATCGACACTCGCTTCCAAAACATTGAAACTACTATTGCTCGCAACCATGACGCTTTATCTCAGGACATCAATAGTTAATCTAAAAAAATCAATCTTTTTCACATTTCAATGGATTTTGATTACTTTGATGCTAGGAGTTTCTTTATTCTCGTTTTGGTTATGTAATATTTTGCTGCTAGTATTTTCATTGTTGTAATTTGGTTATGTATCGCTTAATGCTGACAATATGCACCATTTGCTTTGTGATGTATTTACTTGAACTTGATTCCATCATTATGTCATTCTCTTTTGTTTACAATGTGTATTTTTACCCTTATTCATGTTTATATGCTTGGAATTGTATGTTTCTATATTTTTCCTTCATTTGGATCATGTCAAAAGGGGGAGAATATTTGGTATTGTTGATGCCTTAAATATCTTGTAGGTCCTCAAAAAAAATTTCAATTAATCACATATAACGGGGGAGTACGGATATATTACGGGGGAGCAATGATTCGATTTCTACAATCTCTCCACAACAACAACACTTTTTCATAATCAAAAAGGGGGAGAATGTAAACTACATGTTTTTGATGAAGACAAAGATCAACAATTATGGTCAAAGCAACAACCTCAAAAAGAAGTTCAAATATCTTCATTAATAAGCTTTAAATCCAAATATTAAATGTTAAAATATAAAGGTATATGATACAAACCAATACTTCAATTACATGAGAACAAGTCATATTTACATATGCATATAAAGTATTTTCAAAAGTCAAAATAGCATTAACAAAGTCTTAAAACTAATATTTTTGACAAAATACACAAGTGTATTCGAATGCAACATTCTGTATTCGAATACAAAGCAAGTCAGAAGCAAAAGTCTCAAAATTGTATTCGACTACGACTATGTGTAGTCGAATACACTGCAAGTCAATGGCCAAAATCCTTCTATCTGTATTCGACTACAAGCTTCTGTAGTCGAATACAAAGTAAGTCAGTGGCAAATTTTCACTAATTTGTATTCGACTACACAAAGGTGTATTCGAATACAAGGGGTCATTTTTGAATATTTTTGAACGTTACAAAGAGGTGTATTCGAATACACACATCCTGTATTCGAACACAACTAGAAGTAATACAATTTTTCAGATCTGGCTCCATATCATTGTATTTTTTCATCAAACCTCTTGGGTCAATGGCCACGAATCTGAAGAGATGTTTATGGAGTATAAATACCCCATAACTTCATATCAAACTACAGACAATCCTTGAATCAATACCTTGAACAACTTTGAACAAAATTCTGATTTTTACAAAGTACTTGCATTTCATTTTCATATCATTCAGAAAGGTTCTCAAGTACTTGAATTGTTATTGGATTATTAATCAATATACCTCTCCTTATTCTTATTCAAAATCATAGTGTATCACTTGTAATAGAAAGTAGTACTTTCTTAAAAGTAGCTTATTCTAAGATAGTGGTGTGTTATCTTAGAAGTGTTGTTAAAAGTTTGTAATAAGAGTCTCAGGGTGGGAGTTGTACATTTTCTGACAATTAGTCGATCAATCTCTTCACTCTTGTGGTGTGCAAAGTGTTCATTTATTTACTGCACCTTACTATTAGTAGTCATTATATGAAACTAAGAAAATTCAACTACCATATCACTGAAAACAAGAAAATTTACTAATCCCTAATTCCCCCCCCCCCCCTCTTAGACGTACTTCTGAACTTACACTCTGAGCATCCCGACGTGTCAAAGCAAACACTCGAGTCTGATCACTTCCTGCTGGTATCTGACCTCTACCACCAAATCCTCAACATCCCTGCTGAAATGTTCCTGAACCTCTGACCTAAGAATTTCCACTTTGACGCATAGGTGCAGAATAAGCTTGAGAAGATGCCAAAGCTATTGGTGTTGATGCATAACTCGAGGATGGATGTGTCGTGTCTACAGGACAATCCCTCCTGATGTGACCTATTTGGCCACATTGATAGAACACCTTAGCATTACCATCTCTGGAGAAATTCCCAAAGTGAAACCTACCACAAATAGAACATTGTGTAGCTGAAACACCAGAATGTCTCTAAGGGAAAGTGGATTGTGATGCTACTCCAAAATCTAATCTACGACTCTGCGTTATCCCAGAAGATTGCCCACTATGACCACCTCTTTGAGACATGAGTCTTTGTTGCCCCTGATAACCAAACATAGACCCATCATTGCGATTCGAATAGTTACTGTAAGATCCTTCAACCCTTTGTTTCTTCTGTGAATCTTGTCTATTGCCTCTTTTTTCCTTCTGTCGTTGCTCGATCTGAAGGGCCAAACTCAAAACCTCAGCAAAAGTAGAACAATTAGACCCAACCACATATCTAAATAAGTTACCCTTCAATCCTATGATGAACCTTTTAACACGTAACTCATCATTGATAGGATAAGCAGCATGTCTAGAGAGCTGTGTAAAACAAACACTATACTCTGAAACTGTCATACTCCGTTTGCTCCAATCACTCAAACTCATGAGCTAATCCATCTCTAACACTCTTCGGAAGAAAACGAGCCATGAACAACTGAGATAACTCTCTCCATGCTAACGAAGGTGACCCCACTTGTCTACCACGTGACACTATATCAAACCAATCATGTGGCAATTCTATTAGCTGAAATGATGTCAATTCTACTGCTCTTACCTCAGAACAACCCAATGCTCTCCAAAGTTGCTCGAGACTATCAATGAATTGTTGTGGATCCTCAGTTGCACGAGACCCAAAAAAAAGTAGGGGTTTTAAGCTTCATGAAGTCTAGTAAAGTAACCTCAATGCCCCTCGTTGTAGTAGTCGTCTGATTCTCAACTTGTCTAACCTCTTGTTGACCATTGATATTTTCATGCCTTTGATCACCCTCATGTTGTCCAACGAAAACCCCAACAAGTTGTTGCACAACCTATTGTAATCCCTGCAGACCAACATCAAACTCTTCCATGGCTGGATTTTCGTGCCTCCTCCTAGGTACCTCAACATCTGCGTTCAAACCACGTCAGACAACATTATCTCTACGCCTATTTTGAGCACGAAGTGAAACACGACCTCGTTGACGAGTGCCTTGAGCTTGGGAAATTGACTCATCAACAATTTCCCTTATAGTAGGATTCTTAGTCTTGGGTGGCATTCTCTCCTATTCAAATAACAATGAACCAAATATTGAATAAGACGACAAAAAATTGTGGAGAGGTAGTGATGATGAATTTAAACACATATTCAGACAACAGATAAGACTCTCATAGAGTGCTAATAGCCCTTGCAAGTAAGTTGTGCCTGGGTACACAATTCTCTAACAAGAATCTACTATCACCCTATGTTTGCAGCTATTAGGACCTACAACTTGGGTCTGATACCAACTTTGGCACGACCCAAAAATTAAACAACTAAATCGTTCTCTACCATTTAATATATATATATATATATATACGTTTCCTCGAAATTTCGATAGAGTATCCCCTATAACTTCAACATTTCCAAATTTATAAAATCCCTATTTAATTTTCAATTCAGCCACAATTCAAAGAACATAATCTAATCGTTTATTAAACTTTCCAAAAAAAAAAATTCTAGACTCCAAAATAGCTGCATATTACATTAGACTCGACATATTTTACCAAAAAATGGTCATCGATCAAATAGGCGTACCAAAAAAAATATATAGTTGAGACTTGAATCTACTAACAGAGTTTTACACAGCTACTTACGAATCTAAAAAAAATAAGCAACATAAAAGGGTAAGTCACAAAGACTTAGTGAGGAGACAACAACCACCATCAATTAGAAGGGAAACACAAAAAGGCACGAATAACTGCTTTACAATCGGGCGACAATTATGTTAAACCATACTACTTAAAAATCTAGAAAAAATTCTAGATTGAAATATATACACATATATAGTCATTAGACTTATAATTCAAATGTTCGACACGAATATTAAAAATCCAGTTAATAACGAAGCGAAATCAAAATGAACAACCTTAAAATCATCATAAAAATCAAACAAGTAATAATATAAATTTTTTAGAATTAAGAAGTGGCTCCATCTCATTGATATCCCTTTCCTCCTAAGGGTGGCCTTTCCCTTAGGGGTGGCTCCATCTAACGGATAGCCCTCTCCTCTCAATCCCGCAACGCATCATCACGTATCAATTAGGGAGCTTACATCTCGTTGATAGCCCTCTCCTCCTACGGATGACCTTTCTCATAGGGGCGGCTCCATCTAACGGGTAATTGTCCCTAATCAACACGAGGTAACTAGGTGCACCTAACGTAGTTAACGATTTAATAATTATTACAATGATTTTCCCAAAACACGTATTTAAAATCATTTCATTGTAATTCATGAAAAACATATTCAATCGCATAACAATTGAATATTTAAATACTTTAACTCATAGGTAAATCCAACCAATATCATATTATATAACAAACATTAAATTAAATAATTGATGAAATCGAGATAAATTTCAAAGATTGTGTTTCCCAGATTTTTCAGTAAATACTTCAATATAGAAACAAGTAAAATAATAATATTATAAAAAATATATGATGATGATTGTCGTCAACTCACGACTATTGAGAATCGTCTAAGTTTGCTCTCTAACAACTCTCAGAGTAGATGACAAGATCTCAGCTGACAAATCTGAGTATCAAAAATATTTTCAAGACTTTAGAAAAAATATTCTAAAGTTTAGCTAACTCTAGGAAACCCTAAAAATCATTTAAATCTACTATAAGCATAAAATAAGGTTTTTTTACTCAAAATTACATTTATCTATATATTCATACTAGCAATAGAGTTATGCATTTAATTCAATGAGTCTCAATAAACAACTCTCAAGAGATGGATATTTTTCTCCTTCTTTATAGGACAAACTCTAACCTAAAAATTATACTCAAGAACTTGTGAAAATATGATGAAGCTTTCTTAGGGAATGTATACCATTCCATGGGTTTAATGTGGCTTTAAGTGAGACGAAAAATGGGGGAGTGGCAGTGGGGTTGCCGAGAGGGAGAGAATAAAGAAGGGGAAAAGTGGAATGGAAAAGAAAGTGGGAGAAAAGTTAGTTTCACTATTATTATTATTATTATTATATTTAAAAAGAAAGACACTGACATGTCAGTTCTGCTCGCCAATGGCTTTGGAACTAAAGGATATTATGCTTAAACCATAGTTAGTTACTAACAAAATATTTCAATTGGTAGTGAGAATGAATTGACCACTGTATTTATCCCGCAGATATTGAGTTCGATTTCCATGGAAGACAAAAACTCGCTATTTCTTATGGAGAGGAAAGGAGAGGGGTGAGAAGGTTGTGATTAACAGTGCCGATAACGGTAAAGGTCAGACTGTTACACATAGAATTATCTATAGATGATCAAGAACATGTCCGAGTGATTTTGGATGGTCTACCTGAGGAGTATGATTCAGTAGTTGCTTCAATTCATTCAAGAAGAGATTCCTATACCATTGTTGATATTGAAGCCTTACTTATGGCAATGGAAGAACGCTTAGAAAAGCCAAAGAAAATTGATTCATTAGGCGTTCAAGAACTGCATGCCCACTTTATGCAGAATTTCTCCTTTAAAGGTGGTTGTGGATCACGAAATTTTAGAGGAAACAATTACCATAGAGGAAGATCAAATTTCAGAAGTTCAAGAGATAGAGCTTCATAGGTGGTTTTGTCATATCTGGTGGAAGAATTCAGTGTCAAGTTTGTGAAAAGCTTGGTCATACAACTCTTAATTGCTGGCACAAATTTGATGAGCAGTTTCAAGAATCTTCAAATCCTAATCCTACAAAATCTACAATACAAAAAGAAGGAGCTTTCGGTGACTCTTCATCCATGGAAGCCTTGATGGCTATTCCTAAAATACTTTATGACCCTGCATGGTATCCAGATTCAGGATCCACAAATCACAACACACTTGACGCATCAAATCTCATCACCAAGAATGCTTACAATGGTGATCAAAGTATCAAAATGGCCAATGGTAACTCTACTTCTATTACAGATATTGGTAACTCTTCCATTTTTACATCCAATTCAAACCAATCTTTACTTTTTCATAATTTATTACATGTGCCAAGTATTTCTAAAAAATTTGCTAAGCGTTTCAAAATTTTCTAATGATAAGAATGTATATTTTGAGTTTCATGTTGATTACTGTTGTGTCAAATCACAAGTCAACAATGAAGTTGTTCTTATTGACAAGCTTAGAAATGGTTTATATATATGCTTTTAATTTCATTAAGTTGCAAAATCCTTGCAATCATGATTTTTCCACCTGCACAAACATCACTTCTACTTCCTACAATTCTACACGCTTAAGTACTAAATATCTTAGGCCTTGAAATACTAAGTTTGATAATGATTTTTGGCATGCACTTGGCCATGCATCTAGTAAAGTTGTATCTACTGCATTGAATAATTATCATATTTCTCACTCCATTAATAAACGTCCACTGTTTGTAAGGCATATTGCTTAGGCAAATCATATATACTTCCTTTCTATGATTCCTTAACTATGTATGATACTCCTCTTCAACTTATTTATTCTGACATTTGGGGTCCTACACCCATTACGTCCACTAATGGTAGCAAGTCTTTGAAATTTACATGGATTTATTTATTACAAGCTAAATATCAAGTCTTTACATGCTTTGTCATTTTAAAACAATGATTGAAAATCAACATGGACTTAAGATTAAGTCTCTTCAAACTGATGGTGGTAAAGAGTGTGTCGCCTTTTCCAAATTTCTTTCTAATCATTGTATCATCCAATGAGTAAGTTGTCGTTATACACATGAACGAAATGGTTCTGTTGAAAGAAAGCATCCTCATATCACTGAAGTTGGCCTTACACTATTGGCAAATGCATTTATGCTTCTACACTATTGGGGTGAAGGTTTCAAAACTGTTGTCCACATCGTTAGCAGGTTACCAACTCTAATTCTTAATAATTTTTCGCCTTCACATGTTCTTTTTAATCAAATGCCTGATTAAAATACCTTTAAAGTTTTTGGATGTGCTTGTTATCCCTATTTAAGACCCTATAACAAACATAAGTTGCAATTTAGATCACAGCAATGTATCTTTTTGAGCTATAGCTCCTCTCATAAAGGTTATATATGTTTAGCTCCAAATGTTAGAACTTATATTTCAAGACATGTCACTTTTGATGAAAATTTGTTTCCTTTTCAAGTTGATCCTCAATTACATGATCATAAGCCTAATCATGTTGTTTATGTTGATTCCTCTTCTGAATTTGTACCTACTTTATCTTATGTTCCTTGCCAAAACAGATTTTCACTACTTACACCTCATGATGAAAGTTCTATCTTGCATGATACTTCTACTATTGATGCAAATACAGGTGTTTCCTCTGAGATTCCAAGCCAATCTACTCATTTTGATGCTCATATGTTGTAGCTTTGCCTCGACCAGCTTCACCTGCTCATAGATCCCTTTATATTGCCATTCCAGCCTCAACTTCATCTCAATCAACTCTCGAGCCTACAGCCCTAACCAGACCTCGCACTGCCAATGATCATAATATTACAACTAGAGGAAAATGTTATATATTATATTATATTATATTATATTATATTATATTATATTATATTATATTATATTATATTATATTATATTATATTATATTATATTATATTATATTATATTATATTATATTATATTATATTTATTTAATTATTTTCTTTTATGTTTTAGCTTCTATTGATATAATTGGACCACTACAATATTTATAATCGTGATATTATAAATATAATTGCAATTTTCTATCAAATTTTTTTACAGATCTCGAATAATACCGTTGTAGGACTTGCAACTTTATAAGGTATTATTATGGATATTAAAATGTATATTGTAATGTGTGTTCATTTGAAATGTTTTGAGTTAGAAAATATTTTAGTTTATAATACTTTATGATTAGATTTAAGATATTTGAATAATTTTTAAATTTAATCACAACAATATCATTTATTTATCGATCTATATTAGTTAAAGTGTGAATAATGGATATGCGTACGAGCACTTAGGTACCCAAAGGATAAGGGTACGAATATTAAAGTTGATACCCAATACGGGCCCAAGTATGAGTATTTTTTTACACTGTAGGTATGAGGACGAGTACTATTGTAAGACCCATAATTTTAAATTCTAATTTATGTATTTTGGGGAATTTTGTGTTGAATTTATGAGGCTTTTTAGCCAATTTTATGATATTTTGTGAGTTAAATGCCAAAAATATATTTTTCGAGACTTGATTAAAATTATCCGTCGATGAATAATTTTATTTAATTACGGTGAATCTTTCATCGAAGAAAAAAAATTTCTCAGATGTAGTATTTTTCAGAAAAATTCATCTGTCGATTGAATTGTGGCGAGAGTAGATATTTTTCTAAAAAAGTGGTTTGTAACGTGATGTGAGGTGACAAGTGTAATGATGATTTTTATAAAAATATCTAGATATTTATAAATATTTAGATATTTGTTTAGATATTTATTATTATAGATATATATATATATATATATATATATATATATATATATATATATGTATATGAAAGAAAAGGTAAAGAAAGAAAGGAAAAGAGAAACAGAAAGCAAAACAAAACAAATTTCTTCTTCTTCTCCTCCTCCTCCTCTATTCCAAGCTTTTGAAACCAAAACCCATAAACTCAAACCTTCATTTTTCTTTGATTTCTGAGCTTCATTTCGAGAAATGCAGAAGGGAAAGTTGTTCATCTCCATGTTGCGGTGTTAGTGAGTCAACTTTTGAAGCGACATCATAAACTTAAATTTTACCGAAATTAATCGCGGTGCCGTAATCGCTTGTTAAAGCTACCGTTAAGGTAAGGGCTCCTACCAAACTTTTAGTTTGAATTTAGGACATTATTTATGATTTTGTGGAAAAGAAATTTGAGGTATTTGATGTGTGAATTTGTAGAAAATGAATTTAATGCGAATATGTGTGATTTAGTGAAATTTAAATTTGAGTTGTAGTTTATGGTGATCCATATTTGAAGTGATTTTTATGTTCATAATTATTATTATGAATTTTTGAGATGAGATTTATTTGCGGATTTTGTGGAAAATGAATTGATGAAATTTGGTGGGTTATGTGTAAAAATGTGGAGTTTTGAAATTAGGTCAGTTATGTTTGAATTGGTTGAAATTTAATTGAGGTACTATATGTGTGTTGTGGAATTGAATTGATTGTAGTTGGTGTGAATAGGCGGTAATTAAATTTGATGTGTTTGAGTTACGTAATGATTTATTTTCAAATAAATGAGTTTGAACTAAAATTGAAATTTTACAAAAAAATTAGAGTTGTTAAAGTTGTGAAAAATTTCAAATTTTAACTATGTTAAAAAATTTGAGTAAAAAGATAGATTGCAATTAAAAATGGTTAGAGTTTAAAATGATACTCTTTTATTTACTCTTGGACCAAGTTTAAAAAGAAAAAAAAACTTTAGAGTATTTTATTAACACAAAAATTTTGGTACTTTAATAGTCGAGTGTGTGTATTTGAAATTTAGGAAATGTTTATTTTTTTTAGTTTTTAACTAAATAATATAGATTATTTGGTTTTAAAGGTTTGGTGTGTGAGAAAGATTTAATTTTAGGAATTTTGTTGTGTGTGGATTAATTTTATTGTGAATAAATTGTTATAAATATTTATGTTTATGTAGTTAGCTCCTTGAATCTCGACAAGGAATCGAGACCGTTGGCACCGAGTTAGCGGTGGGGAGAACTCTGATATATTAATGTTGTTGTGGTGATTTATGGTTGAAAATTTTGGAGATTGAGTATGGGTGATTAATGTTTGGAACTTTTAGTGATTCATGTTTGGTGAAATTGATGTGTTCATAATTAATATTATGAATTTTTTAGAAAAAATTTATGTGTGACTTGGTGGAAAATGAATTTAATTCAATTTAGGTATGGATGGAATTTGAAGATGTGATTTATGTGTGGTTGTGGAAATTTAAATTGGTGTAAATAAATATGTTTGGGTATGCTCTGTGTTGTATTTGAAAAATCATTAGTGTTAAATGAGTATTAAAAATGGGGAATCTTTTAATAGCTGCATTTACTTAATGATTGTGGTGAAAAGATTCAGAGTATGCTCATGCATTTCATAGTACATGGTATTCGTGAAGGGGCCATGGTGATAGTGGTGATTGTGATGGGCCACGAGATGATGCCATGTGATATGTTGATTCATCTTATCCCTGCAGGGATTTTTGCGTCTGTAGGTCTGTGATAGACTACACATTTTTAGTAAATCGTGTTGACCCGTGATAGAAGGCACCTTGGTAAACAGTATTGATTTGGGATAGGCGGTACATTTATGATTTACGCTTTTTAGTAAATCGTGTTGTCCCGTGATAGGTGGCACATCGCTAAACAGTATTGGTCTGTTATAGGCGGTACATTTATGATTTACGCTTTTTAGTAAATCGTGATGACCAGTGATAGGTGGCACCTCGGTAAACAATATTGGCTTGTGATAGGCGGTACGTTTACGATTTACTCGTTTTAGTAAATCGTGCTGACCCGTGATAGGTGGCGCCTCGGTAATTAGTACTGGTTTGTGATAGGCGGTACAATTATGATTTACGCCCCTTCGAGGAGGATTTTAGATGGAATTCCGGAATTCATGCATTTTGGGCATATACGCATTGCATTAGGGTGCTTGGCACGAAAGTCATGTTTCATATAATGTGATGATTGCCTATGTATACTTAGTTGTGGTTGTGATTGTGTCGTAATTGGTAAGTGTGATTGTTTTAGATTTGTTTGTAAGTGTTGATTGATTGTGAAACCATTTCAAAACCGAATTCTACATTTTTCTGCAGTTGTATTCAAATACAAGGTGATTGTAGTCGAATGCAGTTGTCCTAATTTTGCTACTAACTTACAAAATAACATTGTATTCGAATACAAGGATGCTAAATTGAAATACAACAGTGTAGTTTTGTTAAAAATCTCATTTTTCAACTTTGATTATGCATGTTTGACATATGAAAACCCTTTCACGAGTATGCATGTTTGACATATGAAAACCCTTTTACAAGGTGCATTTGAAATTTAAATGTTGTGTGATATTTGTTATTTTCAGTTGGTGACCTTTACAATTATTGTGGAAATCTGGGCTTTGCCCTCAGATGAGAAACAAGATCATCCTACTGGTTAGTACCCTGGAGATGGGAAAGTAGTTAGTCATACCTGACCGAAGCTGTGTAGTTTTTGTAGCATGATCAGATTAGGTGGTTGTATAAGGACTAGATGTCTTTCTTTTGTGATTATATTTATTTCATTTTGGAAGATTGTATCTATGCTTAAATTGTTTGATGACGTTTCTTTTGATGATCCATGTTCCACTTTTTGATGTTGCGTGCGAAAAGTAGAGATTCTTGGGGCAGTGTTTTTAAGCAGGTGTCTGCCAAGAATACCCCAGGGATATGAGCTATGTCTGATAGGTCTCATAGCCCCGTTGTATTTTTCTATTTAAGTTGAAAGGTTATTTTGTGCATTTAAAAACGTAAATGTTATGTGTTAATTGTTAATTTTGGTTGGTGACCTTTTACAACTATTGTAGAAATTTGGGCTTTGCCCCTATATGAGAATCAGGATCTTGCCACCGGTTAGTACCCTGTGAATGGGATCATCTGGGATGTATAGTTTTTGTAGAATGATCAAATTAGGTTGACGTATAAGGACTAGATGTCTTTCTTTTTGGGTTGTGTTTATTTTAATTTGGAAGACTGTACCTATATCAATATTGTCAGCTTGACATTTTATTTTGATGGGTTCCATGTACCATTTTTTGATATGACGTGGGGAGGTTAAAATTCTCAGGGCAATGCTTTTGTACAAGTGTGTGCCGAGAATACCCCAGGGGTATGAGCTATGCTTGGTAGGTCTCATAGCCCCGGTGTATCTTGATGTTTAAATACTTTGGATTTCTGTTTCAAAAACTATTTCCGCTCCTTGTAAATATTGTTGACTGTGGTCGTTGTGTATGACTTAAATATTTATCCAAAAATATTTCTTTGTCTGTTTCTTTGTTTTAAAATAAAAATACACTCATGCTGTTAAAAATCGGGGTGTTACAATTGTGGTATCAGAGCTTTGGTTTGGATTTCTTTGGGGATGTGGAGTTTTGGTTATAGATTGTAGGTCAACCTGTAGGTTGGGAGTCGTTATCTGATCATGCGTCGAGTTAGGTGGTTTGAGTTATCAAGTTCGGAGTAGTTATTATGTATTGATATAGTTTGAAGTTAGTTTTGAAATTATTTGAAGTAGTGTTAAGATTGTACTTCATGATGGTTTTATAGGAAAACCATGCCGCCAAGAAGAAATGACGCTCCAAGAGCCAACGCTAATAGGGATTATCGAATGGCGGAGACTATCAATAACATGGTTGCTTCTGTTGCTGCACAGACTGCTGCCAAGACTCAAAGTGTTCTTGAAAAGAGAGAAAGAGAGATCTGTGTTGTAGAGTCAAGAGGATTAGAATATTTTCGTCGTTACAATCCTCCCAAGTTTAAGGGGGATGAGAATTCAGAGAAAGCGGATCAGTGGATCCAAGAAGTGGAAAAGATCTTCGAAATGATTAACTGTCAGGCAGAAGTGAAGGTCAACTATGCCACTTATATGCTATTAGGGGATGCTGAGTACTAGTGGAGGAGTGCAAGGTTATTGATGGGATCAGCTCACGAGGAGGTGAACTGGGAATCATCCAAAAGGAAGTTTTTAGAAAAATACTTCCCGATGAGTACCAAGACTAAACTGGGTGATGATTTTCTAAAACTTCATCAGGGGAACATGAGCGTGGGCGAATATGCTGTTAAGTTTGAATCGCTTTCGAGGCCTTTCAGGTTTTTCCGTGAAGAGATTGATGAACCATTCATGTGTCATAGTTTCTAAGACCGACTAAAGTATGAGATTCAAGACTCTGTCTTACCCTTGGGAATTCAACATTTCCAAGTACTTGTGGAAAAATGTAGAGAAGTGGAGGATATGAAAAATAAGAGGGCTAGCCGAGGAGGGAATTTTAATTCAGGAGGGCCTAGTCGGGTGAATTATCATAACAAGGGAAAACAAGTTGCTAAACCTTATAATCGACCACATAATAACAACGGGTGGCAGAATAGCCCAGGGAACCCAAACTTCAGAAGACAATTGGGACAAGGGAATCGATGTTTCCGATGTGGGGAAGAGGGACATTATGCTAATGTTTGTACCTCTAAAGAACTTACTTGCCATAATTGCCAGAAGCCAAGGCACATTGCAAGGGATTGCACAGCTCCGAAGGTGAAACCAGTTGTGAATGTAACCAAGGCTACTCGTCCTACTGCTAGAGGATGCATTTATTGTGTGAGTGCTGAAGATGGGAATTCATTTGGCAATCTAATTCAACGTGACTGTGAGATTGCAATTAACACTCTAACTGCACTTTTTGATTCGGGAGCAACCAATTCCTTCATTGATATGGATTATGTGAATCGTTTGAAGTTATTTGTGTCTGCTTTACCTTTTTATTTAGTTGTTTCCACACCTGCTAAGACTTTGAGAGTAAATTCTACATGTTTACATTGTCAAATAACTATTCAGAATAGGATTTCTTGGTTAATTTGATTTGTTTACCTCTACAATCACTCGAGGTTATTCTCGGTATGGATTAGATGTCATATTATTATGTGATCTTGGATTGTGCTCGCAAATTGGTTCTTTTCCCCGAACCAGGAGTTGTTAAGTATCTAGCCGCTAACAAACTCGAAGTGTTGCTAAGAGAAGGAACTTGTGAGTTTTTGTCTTTGGCTAATGTGAAGGCAAAGATAAATGTGAACATAGAAGATGTGATGCTGGTCAATGAGTATTGGGATGTATTTCCAACAGAAATTCCAGGGTTGCCACCGATAAGAGAAGTGGAATTTTTCATTGATTTACACCTAGGAACCAGACCTATTTCAATTGCACCGTATCGAATGTCGCCATTGGAATTAAATGAGCTCAAAGGCCAAATTGAAGATTTGTTAGAGAAGAAATTTATCAGACCAAGTGTATCACCATGGGGAGCTCCGGTTTTGCTAGTTAAGAAGAAGGACGGAAGCTCGCGCTTATGTGTGGATTATAGACAGCTTAATAAGGAAACCATTAAGAATCGTTATCCTTTGCCATGCCTCGATGATTTGATGGATCAGTTGAGAGGAGCCGCTATATTTTCGAAGATTGACTTGAAGTCGGGTTACCATCAGATTCGAGTAAGGGAAGGAGATATTCAGAAAATTCTTTTAGGACCTTTTATGGACATTATGAATATCTTGTTATACCGTTTGGAGTTACCAATGCACCAGAAATTTTCATGGACTACATGAACAAAATCTTTAGCCCATTCCTTGATAAATTTGTTGTGGTGTTCATTGATGATATATTAATTTATTCAATAACTGAAGAAGAGCATGGAGAACATTTACGTCAAGTTCTTGAGATTTTACGCGAAAAGCAATTGTGTGCCAATTTGTCGAAGTGTGAGTTTTGGCTAGAAGATGTGAATTTCTTAGGACATGTGATAACCAAGTAAGGAATCGCTGTAGATTCGGCTAAGATTGAGGCGGTTCTTGCTTGGAATCAGCCTCAAACTGTCACTCACATACGAAGTTTCGTAGGATTGGCAGGGTACTACAGGAGGTTTATTGAAGGTTTTGCTCATATTGTAACCCCATTGACACAACTTACCAGAAAAGATCAACCGTTCGCATGGACGGAGAAGTGTGAGGAAAATTTTCAATTACTAAAGAGAAAATTGACGACCTCACTAGTATTCGTATTACCGCAACCATAAGCACCATATGAAGTTTATTGTGATGTGTCTCACCAAAGTGAGGGATGTGTTCTGATGCAACACAAGAAAGTTGTAGCTTATGCCTCAAGGCTATTGAAGATTCATGAGAGAAACTATCCTACTCATGATTTGGACCTTGTTGTGGTAGTTTTTGCATTGAAGATCTGGAAGCACTATTTATATGGATGCACGTTCATAGTGTTTTGTGACCATAACAGTTTGAAATATTTATTTGATCAGAAAGAATTGAACATGCGTCAGAGACGATGGATGAAGACTCTCAAGGATTTTGATTTAACACTACAGTACCACCCTGGGAAGGCCAATGTAGTGGTTGATGCGTTGAGTAGAAGAAGTGTATCGGTGTTTCAACAATTATGGCTAGACAACAAGAGTTGTGGGAAGCTTTTAGAGACCTACACTTGAACATAGAGTTTGCATCGGGAATTTTGAAATTCGGAATGATTAAGATTTCGAGTGGACTACTTGAAGACATTGCAAATTCTCAAGATGATGTCTTAATTCAAGAGAAGAGGAACCTAATAGTGCAAGGGAAGACAACTGAGTTTAAGATTGGATCAAATAATATTTTGAGATGTAATGGTAGGATTTGTGTACCAGAAATTAAAAATATGAGGAAAATAATTTTAGAAGAGGCTCATAAGAGTAAATTGAGTATTCATCCTAGAGCAATAAAGATGTATCAGAATTTGAGGCAGAATTATTGGTGGCTAGGAATGAAGAGACATGTAGCGGATTATGTAACAACTTGTCTAACTTGTCAGAAAGCGAAGGTGGAACATCAGTGACCTACTGGAATGTTGCAACCTTTAGATATATCTGAATGGAAGTGGGACAGCATTTCCATTGATTTTATAACTGGATTGCCCAAAACAAGGAGAAATAATGATTCTATATGGGTGACAGTGGATCGACTCACTAAATCGACACACTTTTTTCCAGTAAAGACCACCTAACAGGTAGATAAGCTAACAAAGATCTACATTGCTGAAATTGTGAGATTACACGGAGTACCATCGAGTAATGTATCAGACCGTGATCCGAAGTTCACAACACATTTTTGGGGAGCATTGCACGAAGCGTTGGGAGCGAAACTAAGATTGAGTTCAGCTTACCATCCACAAATGGACGGACAGACTGAAAGGACAAATCAGTCCTTGGAAGATCTATTGAGAGCATGTGTATTAGATGATAGAGGAAGTTGGGATGATGTACTTTCATTGGTTGAGTTCACCTACAATAATAGTATCCATGCAAGTAATGGAATGGCACCATATGAGGCTTTATATGGGCGCAAGTGTCAAATGCCATTGTGTTGGTATAAGGACGGTGAAAGTATGATTGTCAGACCGGAGATGGTACAACAGACTACAACTAATGTAACGAAGATCAAGGAGAAAATGAAGACTTCACAAGATCTTTAGAGTGCTTGGCACGCGAGTCGTGTTTGATTCAAGATTATTATTGAGGGTTTGAACTCAAGTTGTCGTGGTGATTGTGCTATAATTGGTAAGTGTGAATGTTTTGGAATTGAGTGTAAGTGTGATTGATTACAAAACCATTTCAAAACTCAAGTTGTCATGGTGATTGTGCTATAATTGCTAAGTGTGAATGTTTTGGAATTGTGTGTAAGTGTGATTGATTGCAAAACCATTTTCGACATTCAAGATGTCGTGGTGATTGCGCTATAATTGCTAAGTGTGATTGTTTGGATTTGTGTGTAAGTGTTGATAGGTTTCGAAACCCTTTAAAAAGCTGAATTTTGATGTTTTTCTACTGATGTCTGATGTGTATTGGAATACAGAAGGTTGTATTCGAATACAGACATGTTTTTGCCACTGACTTATTGTGTAGTCGAATACAGAAGGTTGTACTCCAATACAAACATGTTGTTTTGCTACTGACTTACTTTGTAGTCGAATACAGAAGGCTGTATTCGAATACAGACATGGGGTTTTTGCTGCTGACTGTTGAAACAACCTTGTATTCGAATACAAAGATGTTGTATTCGAATACAACAGTGTAGTTTTGTTAAAAACTTGATTTTCAACTTTGTTTATGCATGTCTAGCATATGGAAACCCTTTCAAGGTGCATGCTAAGTTGAAAGGTTATTTTCTGCATTTAAAAATGTAAATGTTATGTGTTAATTGTTAATTTTGGTTGGTGACCCTTTACAACTATTATGGAAATTTGGGCTTTGCCCTCAGATGAGAATCAGGATCTTCCCATTGGTTAGTACCCTGTGAATGGAAATGTAGTTGGACACACTTGATTGGAGGTGTGTTAGGAGGATCTTGTGGGGCGCGTGAAGATCATCCAGGATGTATAGTTTTTGTAGAATGATTAGATTAGGTTGACGTATAGGGATTAGATGTCTTTCTTTTTGGGTTGTGTTTATTTTAATTTGGAAGACTGTACCTATATCAATATTGTCAGCGTGACATTTTATTTTCATAGGTCTCATAGCCCTGGTGTATTTTGATGTTAAAATACTTTGAATTTCTGTTTCAAAAACTATTTCTGCTGCTTGTAAATATTGTTGATTGTGGTCGTTGTGTACGACTTAAATATTTATCCACTCGTGCTGTTAAAAATCGGGGTGTTATAGTTCTATATCCAACAACCTTTTCATATTCTCCTTGTTATTTTCTTCTCCCTTTTTTATTAAGTTCATCCCTTCCATATTCTCCGTGTTCTTTTCTTCTACTTTTCTTATTGTGTTGAATCCTTCATATTATTATATAATTATTATACTATTTAATATTTCAATATTAACTACTTCAAAATCTTTTTTTCTTCTTTTATCTATGTCTTCCTTTAGTAAAGTTACTCATTGTAAAATCTCTTAAAAATCTTCTAGAAACTCCATTGAAGTTTTTTTAATTTTAGGTTTTATAAATAAAATTAAATTTTAAATCAAAAAAATCTATGTGAATTTGTTAAAAAAAATAGTAAAAAAAATGCATAAAAAAATGCATAAAAAATAGTAAATCAAAGTTGATAATAATATTAATTATATTATTACTGAATATGTCTAAGTTTGTTTGAGAGGATTAGTTTGAGAAAAATCATTAATGTGAATAAGGCTTTTAAATAGGCTTTCAGGTCAGACCAGACTTTTAAAATGGTAAGACCATGCAAAAAAAAAAAAACATATAATAGGTCATAAGCCAGACGTAGGCTTAAAAAAATTAATCGTAGGTTAGGCTCAGACCTTTCAAAGTATGACTTGGCCTAACTATTCCCACCCCTAGTAACACCTTAATCCCTTAATTAATATATTTAAAGTTTATAGTTATATAAAATTGTTCAAGGTGAATGCATTATGAATTTTCAAAATTCATATATATAACTCCCAATAAGATATTTGTAAAATTCATAATAATAAAATGACTTAAATATAAGTTCAGTTCCTACAAATATTCATTTAGGTTCTTTATTTATTTTCATCCTCTATTTTTTACAAATGGTGATTGTTAGTCTTTTCCACCATAACACTTTCAAACAACTATAAGATTATTTTCACGAACTATTGGAGTCTAATCTTGGATCAATTGTAAAGTTAAGTGAACAATCTTAATACGAATAAAATAAAGTTGCAAATAACTTACATAAATGTTCTTAAATTAAAAGAGTATATATTTGTTATAAAGTATACAAAAATAGTGTTTTCAAGTGCAAGTCTATTATTGGGATAAATATATATTTTTTTAAAGGATAATATAGTGGGCATATATCGTCAATTGTTACAAGGGATTCTAATAACCAGAAACAACTTTAGCTTTCGTTGTGATTGGGAAAAGTACTAAAATTTTTGTCACTTAAAAATAATAAAGGAGGGCAAATAATCAAAAAGAGATCAAGGACCAAAATAAATATATGTAACAGATAAATGACAAAAACTACATTTAAGCCTAATAAAACTAGATTAATGCCTAACATTGAGAACATTAGCTTAGATAAATCGAAGTCCTGGTATAATTCCTTTAGAATTATATCAAACACCAGAAAATATAGCATGAACTCACAAGGAATAACCTATTCTGAAAATTGCACACTAAAATAAAATATTAGTGCTTTAAATTATTCCCACAAAATAATGTTATCATCAAAACAAGCAAGGGTCATAGTTCTTTAAACCAACTTGATTCTAACACCATGTTGGTTGTCAACTAGAATAAATAAACTTGTGTTTTCTATCTTTATCTTTCTACTTGCTTTTGCTTTTTCACATTTATCATTTGATCATTGGCTTTAAAAGTTTTTAAAATCTTAAACCACAATTAAAATCCCATGTTCTTTTTTTTTTTGTTCTCTTCAATTGATATCAAAGTTCGGTCTAAAGGATGAGTATTTAACCGTGATTGAGTTAAGATCTAATTTTTTATGATGCTAATAAGCCTTGTTTGTTTGATGGGGACAAATTAGTAAACTGGAAGGATATGTTGAGAGGTTTCTTCATCTCACATGATCTTGAACTCTAGGACATAATCAGATATGGCTGTGAGGCTCCTAAAAATGTTTTTGGTGTTGAAATAACCATAAAATAACTCAAGTTTGATAAAAAAAATAAAAAATAAAAAAATACAACATGCATCATAAAATTATAACCTTTATGATGAACGCCATCACATTCAAAGAGTTTGAAAAGTGCAGTAACAAAGAAATAGCAAAAGGAATTCTCTACGTGTTTGTCCCAAACTATAAAGGAAGTAAACAAGTGCAGGAAGCTAAGACAAATATGCTTGTGGAGAAGTATGAACTATTTCTGATGGAAGAGGATGAAGAAATTGATATAAGTGTTCTCTAGATTCCAAACCTGTTTTTGTTGCTGACTGTTGAAATAGCCTTGTATTCGAATACAAAGATGTTGTATTCGAATACAACAGTGTAGTTTTGTTAAAAACTTCATTTTCAACTTTGTTTATGCATGTCTAGCATATGGAAACCCTTTCAAGGTGCATGCTAAGTTGAAAGGTTATTTTCTGCATTTAAAAACGTAAATGTTATATGTTAATTGTTAATTTTGGTTGGTGACCCTTTACAACTATTGTGGAAATCTGAGCTTTGCCCTCAGATGAGAATCAAGATCTTCCCACCGGTTAGTACCCTGTGAATGGGAATGTAGTTGGACACACTTGATTGGAGGTGTGTTAGGAGGATCTTGTGGGGCGAGTGAAGATTATCTAGGATGTATAGTTTTTGTAGAATGATTAGATTAAGTTGACGTATAGGGATTAGATGTCTTTCTTTTTGGGTTGTGTTTATTTTAATTTGGAAGACTGTACCTATATCAATATTGTCAGCTTGACATTTTATTTTGATGGGTTCCATGTACCACTTTTTGATGTGATGTGGGGAGGTTAAAATTCTCAGGGCAGGAAGTAAACAAGTGCAGGAAGCTATTATGATTGAAAATCATATCCTTGAAAAGATTTAAGACAATCCACAAATAACAATGAAAGAAAAGAAAATGCAGAAAAGAGGAAAATCATCTATTATGATTGCAAAGAGCTGTGTCATTTCAAATCAAAGTGTCTTAAGCTTGAGAATGGAAACTATTAAAGGAGAAAGTTTAGTGGAAAGAAAAAGGGTATGATGTCTACATACTCTGATGAATCTTCTAACAAAGACGAAGAGCAAGCAAACATGTTTCTGATGGCAAATGTTCGCTCTTACTCGAACTCTAACACTAACAATGAATCTATTGATGAGGAAATTGATGTATTATGTGATCTATCTTGAAATAAATTTATAGTTATATTAAATGAGTTTATCAACAAAAATCACAACATATTTTCATAAAAAAAATCTTAGAAAAGCTCATCATCTTAGTAGAAAAAGTACAATTCCCTTGAATAAGATTTTCAAAACATAAAAAGGACAAATCAGACTCCAAAGGATAATGTTTCAAAGACCATATAGAAAAATATTTTTAATTTTGTTAAGTATTAAAATGTCTTTCAAGAGTACTTGTCATATGTTGAAAACATGGAAAAACACATCTTTCATAACTAACAACACAAGGACCCTGATAGCTTTTCAGCAAGTGTACTGAATCGTTGCAAGTAATAATAAAACGGTAGTACCGAGTGTCGAACTCAAGGATTGTCTTTTACTATTGAATTATATTTAATTACTAAAACTGAACAAAAAGGTTCCCAAGTTGATTGAAATAATGTTTGAAATTAACAACAATAATAAAATTGATCTTTTATAATGAGAAAAATGTCAGGGATGAGTTTCACTTCGAATCCAACCTTGGTGTCTAATTTGATCCTAGTTACTGAATTCCTTTATTGAATTATTACCGAATTCTCTTTATTATTCTTGCCCTAATGTCTTAGTGACAGAACCTTTAATTCCAAAGTAACCCCTAATTCCTTAGTGGATTTAAGATTAGAATTAAGCATTACCGTATAGAAATTCTCTTGTAAATTATTGCTTTGCAACTAATTTAATTGGTTTCATGACCTGCATCTATCCCTAGACTACAAATTCATGAATTTCTCATCTCAAGCATTCGTAAAGTCCACTTCCGTTTGAAAATAGAAATCGTAGAACATTTTAATGTTGATCAACCAATAAAAAGCATTAAGCACAGAGATGAGAAAAACAATTCAATAAACTCATTCGTATAACTAGAAATCAAATCAGAAAAATAAGGGTTTCATCTGGTTACACTCATCCCTAACAAATAGGGTTTAGTTACTCATGACAGAGATACAAAAGATAAGGATTAAAGAAGAATTACAAGAATGATTCATGGATGATTCTTGATAAAACTGCTTCAATGGCGTTAGAAACGGTCGTCTTGGAGTTTCTATGCTAGGGCACAAGTCTCCCAAGTTCCCAAGAGTCAAAAAGATACCTAAACAGTAAAAAATTGCGTTTTTATGATTGTTGATGCGCGTCACGCCCCCCAGGCGCAGGATTTGCGCTCCGGGCGCGTATTGGCAGTGAACAATCGCTGGAAATGCGCTTCAGGCGCGCAGGGCGCGGTCCAGGCGCACAACATATGTTGTCTCACGTATTTTGCATTTTTCTCATCTTTTGATTCTGAATTTGGTCCCGGTGTATTCATGAAATTTGTAGCTATGGATCTTAGCTTTCATTTTCATTTTGTTTGACTCTAATTGGACATCTCCAACTCAAGATATGGCTGAAATACTCCGTATAGGTCATGTTGATTTCTCACCAAAATTCAGCACTGCACTAAAACAAAGTAACAACGCAAAACTACGAAAAATCTCTACTTAATTAAGCAAATAAGAACAAAAACATTTCATTAAATCAAATAACTAAAATCAACAAAATATATTAAATAACTCATTAAATTAACTAATGATTAAAGATAAATAAGACTAAAATCAATAAAAATTATGCATGTAAAAGAGTCATCACAACCCCAAACTTAATCTATTGCTTGCCCCAAGCAACAATTAATTTCATATTTGGTGCAGTTAAAAGAAAACTTAAACTCAATTTCTCAATTCAAATCAAACTCAATTCAAAAAGTTTCAGCTACTACAAAACATCCATCACACTCTATGGTTGCTTACAATAATAACGAGGTTTGTACACCTTGGCATTCATTTAACAAATTCAACTCTCTCTTCACACAATTGCACCAAAATTTCTCTCAAGTGTTTAGAAGGGTTATGAATTTATCACTCAAATCCTAGAGCATGCATCACGCTACCATAGGCTTGAAAAAATTCTAGTTAGCAATCACAATGCAGCAAACACATACATTTTTGGAGGACTTACGAGTTGTAATGGGGCTTAGGTAAGGGTAGGACACTTTGGGATAGTAGGCTTTACTACTTGGAGTTAGGCATATATTTCCAAATTATTCTACCATTTTTTTTTCTTCACCTTTTTATTCTGGAGATTCTCAAACATTGACAAAAGAACCAAGAAGATATTATTTATCAAGATATTATTTATCGTTTTTTTTTTCTTCTTGTCTTCTTGTCTTCTTTTTTCTTTT
>JBBPBT010000850.1:22203959-22223608 GCA_037974875.1 Cicer bijugum | reverse complement strand
TTTTTTTTTTTTTTTTTTTTTTTTTTTTTTTTTTTTTTTTTTTTTTTTTTTTTTTTTTTTTTTTTTTTTTTTTGTGAGAATCACCACCCCAAACTTAAAAGGTTGCTATCCCATGAGCAACCCCAAACTTAGAATTTGATCAAGACAAGACAAAAATTTTCTACCTAACTCCAAGTAAGGTGATGTAATTGAAGTAGGGTTTTTTGTTTTGTAATGTGGCTAGTAACCGAAATAAAGGGGAAAGGCTCAAAGGGGCTAGCAAAGGATAACATTTTCATAGGATAGTTAGAAAGGCTCAAACGACCAAATAAAATTGCCTCAATGTATGCATAAATTACAAGTGATGCAAGTCAGAATTAGTGCAAGTTCTGAAGGGATAATATAACGTTTGGATAATCACACAACAAAGAATTTAAGTGTTTAGGCTCAAAAGCTCACAGCTAGGATAATAAGAAAGAGTATGAGTTATCTAAATGATGCCAAACATGCCACTACAAAATTTATTTAGTGTTTTTTTTTTAAATACGAGTTAGACTTCAACAACCAAGCAGTAATCAACAATGCATGAATTAGTGAAACTTATCGAATTGAGCAATGATATGAGCAAAGAAATATAGTTTAAATTTCAAAATGTCAAACATAAAACTTAAGACCAAATGCAAGTTGTTAATAATTCTTCATCATAGTGCACGTTTACACACAATTAGAAAGAAACAAATTCAAATAACAAAAATAAGATTGCAAAAATTAAAAGTTACCTCTACCTGTGGGTTGCCTCCCACGAAGCGCTTCTTTAAAGTCATTAGCTTGACGCCTCAACTATTGTCAAGGTGGCATATATGACAGGAAGAACACATCATCCTTCTTTTTCTTTTTGTTTGGTAGAAATTCCATGAACTTAAGAAATAAAAGGTGTTGCTTCCATGTCCTTCTCAATTGGACGTTGATGAACAAGGCATAGATTGAACCTCGAACTTTATCAATCTCTTCTTTTTTCTTTTCCTAGTTCGTATTTTCCTCTTTTTCCTCTTGCTTATCTTCTTCAACCACAACAATGAAATTATCTTCAATCTTCAACTTCTCCTCCATCATCTCAAACTTAACCACTTACTTAAATAACCTCTCACATTGACTTTCAAATCTTTCAATTGAAACCATGTTATTCTTCATGAATTCAACCAAAACGTCTGTAATGTGAAAGTCTTTCTCATCTGATTCTTTGGATAGAGTTTTAGGAGGTAGAATTTGTTCCAAATAGATCTTTTTAATACAATACTCGTTGTTTTCTGTAAGTTTGAGAAAAAAGTCTTCATATTCTATTAGTTCATCAAGGTCATCTATACAACGTCCATTCTTATGTGCTTCTCCGCAAAAGTCACATCTAAGAGGCTTCCACGGAGGGATCTGAGGGTGATATTTTAAAAATGTATGGCTCAAGATTTGCCCCTCGATCATTCGACATATACCCGATATGAGATAAGTATCACACTCTTCATATAATTGTAGTAGAATATCATCATCATAATCTTCCATGCTCTACAACGCATAGTTATCTCAAACAAAGAAGAGAAAAACCACTAGACATGACATTAGCAAGTTCAACAAATAAAAATAGAAAATAAAAGAATTTTTTTTTCAAAAAAAATAAAAAATAAAAATTAAAAATTAAAAAAAATGAAATAAAAAATTTTATTGCAGAGCAAAAAATTTCAATTAAGTAAATAAATTAAATTCAATAGTGATATGGCAATCCCCGGCAACGGCGCAAAAAACTTGGTAGCTTCTCAGCAAGTGTACTGAATCGTTGCAAGTAATAATAAAACGGTAGTATCGAGTGTCGAACTCAAGGATTGCCTTTTACTATTGAATTATATTTAATTACTAAAATTGAACAAAAAGGTTCCCAAGTTGATTGAAATTAACAACAATAATAAAATTGATCTTTTATAATGACAAAAATATCAGGGATGAGTTTCACATCGAATCCAACCTTGGTGTCTAATTTGATCCTAGTTACTGAATTCCTTTACTGAATTATTACCGAATTCTCTTTATTATTCTTGCCCTAATGTCTTAGTGACAGAACCTTTAATTCCAAAGTAACCCCTAATTCCTTAGTGGATTTAAGATTAGAATTAAGCATTACCGTATAGAAATTCTCTTGTAAATTATTGCTTTGGAACTAATTTAATTGGTTTCATGACCTGCATCTATCCCTAGACTACAAATTCATGAATTTCTCTTCTCAAGCATTCATAAAGTCCACTTCCATTTCAAAATACAAATCGTAGAACATTTTAATGTTGATCAAGCAATAAAATGCATTAAGCACAGAGATGAGAAAAACAATTCAATAAACTCATTCATATAACTAGAAATCAAATCAGAAAAATAAGGGTTTCATCTGGTTACACTCATCCCTAACAAATAGGGTTTAGTTACTCATGACAGAGATACAAAAGATAAGGATTAAAGAAGAATTTCAAGAATGATTCATGGATGATTCTTGATAAAACTGCTTCAATGGCGTTAGAAACGACCGTCTTTGAGTTTCTATGCTAGGGCACAAGTCTCCCAAGTTCCCAAGAGTCAAAAAGATACCTAAATAGTAAAAAATTGCGTTTTTATGATTGCTGATGTGCGTCATGCGCCCCAGGCGCAGGATTTGCGCTCCGGGCGCATATTGGCAGTGAACAATGGCTGGAAATGCGCTTCAGGCGCGCAGAGCGCGCTCCAGGCGCACATCTTCTGTTGTCTGACGTATTTTGCATATTTCTCATCTTTTGAGTCTGAATTTGGTCCCGGTGTCTTCATGAAAGTTGTAGTTATGGATCTTAGCTTTAGTTTGCATTTTTTTTTACTCTAATTGGACATCTCCAACTCAAGATATGGCTGAAATACTCCATATAGGTCATGTTGATTTCTCACCAAAATTCAGCACTGCACTAAAACAAAGTAACAACGCAAAACTACAAAAAAATCTCTACTTAATTAAGCAAATAAGAACAAAAACATTTCATTAAATCAAATAACTAAAATCAACAAAATATATTAAATAACTCATTAAATTAACTAATGATTAAAGATAAATAAGACTAAAATCAATAAAAATTATGCATATGATGAAGAGTCATCAGACCCTATCAAACGTGGTTACCTAAAAACAAAATAATCTATCTAGCAAATATCCTTAGCAACAAAGTTGAAACACCCATCATGGTACCTAGACAGTGGATATTCAAGACACATGATGGAAAAAAAAGTCTAAGTTCGAAAACCTAATCCTCAAGGAGTGAGGGTTTGGAGGAAACCATAAAGGTAAGATAATAGGTTGTGGAATAGTAGGTAATGGTTATATTCCTCATATTAAAAATGTTTTACATGTATCCATACAAATGGATTGAGTATAAGTCAATTAAGTGTTAGTGCTTATGATGTTGTCTTCAATCAAAATTCTTGAAAGTCAATTAGTCATACAAATGGATCCATACTATTCTTGAAATTCATGTAAGGTCGATTGTCTTATGACTACTATGATGAATCCACATGTTTAACCAGTGATGGACGATTCTACTCGCCAATGGCTTTGGAACTAAAGGATATTATGCTTAAACCATAGTTAGTTATCTTAGAGGATACTAAGCTTATGTCAATTATGTATATTACTGACTACAGTTCTATTGGTAGTGGGAATGAATGGAAAACATGACTTATATCCTAGGTATTGGGTTTGATTCTCACGGAAAACAAAAACACGCTATTTCATATGGAGAGGAAAGAGGGGACGATAAATTTGTGATTAACAATGTTGATAAAGGTAAGGGTTGGGCTGTTACACATAAGATCACCTATAGAAGATCAAGAACATGTTCAAGTGATTTTGGATGGTCTACCTAAGGAGTATGATTCAATAATTGCTTTACTTCTTTCTAGAACAGATTCCTATACCATTGTTGATATTGAAGCCTTACTTATGGAAATGTAAGAAGGCTTAGAAAAGCCAAAGAAATTTGATTCATTAGGGGTTCAAGAACTGCAGGCCAACTTTATGCAGAGTTTCTCTTTTAAAGTTCGTCGTGGATCAGGAAATTTTAGAGCAAACAGTTACCATAAAGGAAGATCAAATTTCAGAGGTTCAAGAGGTAGAGGTCATGCCCTTTACAAGAGGAGGGGCTTTTTGAATATCTGGTGGAAGAATTCAGTGTCAAGTTTGTGAAAAGTTTGGTCATACAGCTCTTAATTGCTGGCACAAATTTGATGAGCAGTTTCAAGAATCTTCAATTCCAAATCCTACAAACTCTCAACACTAAATGAATGAGCTTTAGGTGACACTTCATCCATGGAAGCCTTGACTGTTCCTGAAACAGTTTATGACCCTACATGGTTACTAGATACAACATCCACAAACCACATCACACCTAATGTTTCAAATCTCATCACCAAGACAACTTACAATGGTAATCAAAGGATCAAAATGGCCAATGGTAACTCTACTTCTATTAATGAAATTGGTAGCTTTTCAATTTTTACTTCCAATTCTAACCATTCTTTATTTCTTCATAATTTATGACATGTGCCAAGTATTTCTAAAAAATTTGCTATGTGTTTCAAAATTTGCTAATGATATTGATGACTCTTCATCGTATGCATATTTTTCATTGTTTTTAGTCTTACTTATCTTTAACAATTAGTTAATCTGAGGAGTTATTTGATATATTTTGTTGATTTTAGTTATTTCATTTAATGAAATGTTTATGTTCTTATTTCCTTGATTAAGTAGAGATTTTTTTTGAAGTTTTGTGTTCTTTCTTTGTTTTAGTGCATTGCTGAATTTTAGTGAGAAATCAACATGACCTTTGTGGAGTATTTCAGATATATTTGGAGTTTTAGATGCCCAATTAGAATCAAATGAAGTGAAACTGAAATCTAAGTTCTATAGCTATAATTTTCATGTAGACACCAGAACCAAATTCAAACTCGAAATAAGAGAAAAAGGCAGTATAAGTTAGATAGCAAATGATGTACGCGTGAAACGCAAAAACTTGCGCCTGAGGCGCATTTCGACCTTCCTAACTCTGTCAACTTGCGCTTGAAGCGCAAATTCCACGCCAAGGATGCATGACACGCGGATGAATGTATAAAAACACGTTTTTTTTTTTTTTTTACTTTCTAGGGATCGTTTTTTACTATTGGGAAGTTTGAAGACTTGTGCCCTAGTAGAGAAACTAAAAAACGACAGTTTCTAACACCATTGGAGTAGTTTTATCAAGAATCATCCATGGATATTTCTTGTAATTCTTATCTAATCTCTATATTTTCTATCTCGGTCATGGATAAATAAATCCTATTTAATAGGGATGAGTGTAACAAGATGAAACCCTTATTTTTCTAATTTGATTTCTAGTTATAAGAATGAGCTTGTTGACATATTTTTCTCATCTATGTGCGTAATGCTTTTTATTGCTTGATCAACTTTAAAATGTTCTATGATTCGTATTTTAAAATGGGAGTGGACTTTACGAATTCTTAAGATGAGAAATTCATGATATTGTAGTCTAGGGATAGATGCAGGTCATGAAACCAATTAAAATAGTTGCAAAAGCAGTAGTTTAACAAATGACTTCTTGTATGATAAGACTTAATTCTAATCTTAAATCTACTAAAGAATTTCGAGTTACTTTGGAATTAAAGGTTTTGTCACTAAGACATTAGGACAAAAATAATAAAGAGAATTTGGTAATAATTCAATAAATATGATCAAATTAGACGTCGAGGTTGGATTTGAAGTGAAACTCATCCTTAACATTTTTCTTATAATAAATGATCAATTTTATTACTATTGTTAATTTCAAATATTATTTCAATCAATTCGGAAACATTTTGTTCAATTTGAGTGCTTAAATACAATTCAATAATAAAATGCAATCCTTGAGTTTGACACTCGGTACTATCATTTTATTATTACTTGCAACAGTTCACTACACATGCTAAAATGCTATCAAGTTTTTGGCGTCGTTGTCGGTGATTGTTATCTCACTATTAAGTTATAATTTAGCTACTTAATTTAATGTTTTTGCTCTGCAATAAAATTTTTGTTTTTATTTTATTTTTAATTTTGAAAAAGAAACTGTTTTTCTTTTACTTTTTATTTTTATTTATTGAGCTTGTTAATGTCGTGTGCTAGTGGTTTGTCTCTTCATTGTTTGAGATAACTATTCGTTGTAGAGCATGGAAGATTGTAATGATGATATTCTACTATAATTATATGAAGAGGATGATACTTGTCTTATATCTGCTATATTACACATAATTGAGGGACAAATCTTGAGATATACATTTTTAAAATATCATCCTCAGATCCCTCATTAATTCAATAAATATGATCAAATTAGACGTCGAGGTCGGATTTGAAGTGAAACTCATCCTTGACATTTTTCTTATAAGAAATGATCAATTTTATTATTGTTGTTAATTTCAAATATTATTTCAATCAATTCGGAAATGTTTTGTTCAATTTTATTGCTTAAATACAATTCAATAATAAAACGCAATCCTTGAGTTCGACAGTCGGTACTATCGTTTTATTATTACTTACAACAATTCACTACACATGCTAAAATGCTATCAAGTTTTTGGCGTCGTTGCCGGTGATTGTTATCTCACTATTAAGTTATATTTTAGCTACTTAATTGAATGTTTTTGTTCTGCAATAGAATTTTTGTTTTTATTTTATTTTTAATTTTGAGAAAAAAACTGTTTTTCTTTTACTTTCTATTTTTATTTGTTGAGCTTGCTAATGTCGTGTGCTAGTGGTCTGTGTAACACCCCGTTTTTCAAAGCGAGGGTGTATTTTTTTTTCAAAAGAAATTAAAATAAAGCAGAGAAATAAATGAGGTAATACATTTGGATAAATAATTAAGTCATTAAAATATACAAGCAGCGGAAAAGTTTTTCAAAATATAAATCCAAAGCATGTCCTGATGTCAACAATATTACAGGTACATCCTTTCAACTTAACATAAAGGTAGCCCAAAAGAAAGACATATGTGTCCTGAGTGACAACCTAGTCTGATCATTCTATACATAACAAAAACTATACGCCTTGAGTAATCTCCACGCGCCCCGTGAGATTCTCCTAACGTAGCTCCAATCAAGCACTCCCATCCACATTCCCATCCGGAGGGTACGAACCGGTAGGATCATCCTGACTCTCATCTAAGGGCAAAGCCCAGATTTCCACAATAGTTGTAAAGGGTCACCAACCGAAATTAACAGTTAACACATAACATTTAAGCTTTTCAATGTACAAATAACCTTTTCAATTTATCATACATCTTAGAAGGATTTTCCATATGCTAAAAGTTCATGTAATGCTTGCCAAATATAAATGAAATCAAAAGAAAGTTCTCAATCCATCAAGTAATACATAACTAACCAATACATTGATAATCAATTGAGAAACCCATTCTCTAACACAAAATAAGATTTCCTACTGTGCCAATCGATTGGGCAAATCGATTTCCTGAAAGTTCTTAGTGAAAATTGACCCCCAGACTTGCATCAATCGATTGGAGCAATCGATTTCGAGAAGGACTGAGCTCTTGTATTGTCCAATCGATTGGGTAAATCGATTTCGTGAAAGACAGAGCCCCTGTATTGAAATCCAATTGAATCCAATCAATTTACCAAATCGATTTCTTAAATCACTTTGAAAAACATATTACAAAATCGATTGGGTAAATCGATTTCGTGAAGGACAGGGCCCCTGTAACTCATCAAATCGATTTCCCTGTATATTCCTTCAAAAATACATAAACTAACTCAATCACATTCAAACACCACTCCAAACCTTAACACTTAGCAATACCCATACAATCAACACGACATTATGAATTTCGAAATCGTTTTACCATCTAACATACTATCATACAATTTCAAAACATAACTCTTAGTAAAATCCACACAATCACAATGACATTTCAAGTTCAAACACTCAATCACAACTTGAATCAAATACACTTACACACAATTTCCAATCATACCACTTAACGGTTTTCAATGCAATACCGACACAGACAAGATGAACCAACAAATCACATGGCATCACCTTGACTCGACAATCCCAACACGGACAAGATGAACCAACAAATCACATGGCATCACCTTGACTCGACAATTCCAACACGGACAAGATGAACCAACAAATCACATGGCATCACCTTGACTCGACAATTCCAACACGGACAAGATGAACCAACAAATCACATGGCATCACCTTGACTCGACAATTCATTTCACCACAAAATCATTTTCACGACAACATTAAGTAAACGCAGATATTAAGAGATTCCCCATTCTTAATACTCATTTAACTTAATGATTTTCACAAACAAATACACATTTAGCAAACAGAAATATTAAGAGATTCCCCATTCTTAATACTCTTTTAACTCCAACGATTTTCAAAACAGACATTAAGTAAACAAGACATTAAGAGATTCCCCATTCTTAATTCTCATTTAACTTAAACGATTTTTAAAACAAACATTAAGTAAACAAGACATTAAGAGATTCCCCATTCTTAATTCTCATTTAACTTAAACGATTTTCCAAACACACATTAAGTAAACGAGACATTAAGAGATTCCCCATTCTTAATACTCATTTAACTTAATGGTTTTCAAATTCCACACAGAAAGAACTCAAACACATTATCGAATTCAAACCACCATTCTCCCTCAAAACACATCAAATCATTTCTCCACCAAAATCATTTTCATGACAACATTAAGTAAATAAGTCATTAAGAGATTCCCCATTCTTAATGCTCATTTAACATACATGATTTTCACAAACTCACATTAAGTAAACAAGACATTAAGAGATTCCCCATTCTTAATACTCGTTTAACTTAATGGTTTTCAAACTCCACACAAAACAAACTCAAACATACTTTCACATTCAATCCATAATTCACACCAAATCATTTTTCCACACAAACCACACAAAACATATCACAAATTCTATAATTATCAATTATGAACACGTCGAATACGACGACACAAATCAACACAATCCATCCACTCAAACACAACAAGTTTCATATACTCAAAATCATACATAACTGAGTTTAAAGTTCATTTTCCACGAAAACATTACTTTAACCCAAACCAAAATCTTTTCCACACAACCAAAGGTAAGTCCCTAAATGAAAACTAAAAGTTGGAAGGAGCCCTTACCTTCACTTTAGCTTTTACGTTCGATTACGGTACCGTGAGCAAATCCGGTAAAATCTCCGCTCGCAACGCCGCTTCCAAAGTTGGTCCACTAGCACCGTAGCACGGAGGTGAGCAACCTTCCCTTCTATCACTTCTTGAAAGGAGGCTTAGATCTAGATGAAATAGAGAGATTTGTGTTTGACGGTTTTGAAATCCCTAAACCGTTTTTCTTCGTTTTCGGATCAAAGAGGAAGAGTGAAGTTGAGAAATCCTTGTCCTATCACCCACTACCAATTTCGAACTCAAAGGAAAGAAAAGGAAGCAAAAACGAGCAACAATGGAGGAAGGGAGAAGAAAGGTCACGCGAGGCAGAGGAGAAGATGAAGTTTTTCCTTTCTTTTTCTTTCTTTCCTTTTTCTTTCTTTTCTTTCTCTTTCTTTTCTTTCTAATCTCCTTCTTTTTCCTCCGACACAAACATATATATACATATATTTTATATATATATAATATTTACTTTTAACAAATATCTTCAAAATCTTTAGACATTTATTAAACTACCCTTTCACCCATAATGCATCAAATTCTTCGTAAAGGATTCATCGCAGTTAATTTAATTTATTTATCGAAGAGTAATTCTAATCGGACATCAAAATATCTTTTTGATCATATATACTCCAAAATATTAATAACTTGGCTAAAAAGCCCCTGAGTTCAATACCAAAATCCATTAAAATACATAAGGTATAATTTAAAATTACGGGTCTTACAGTCTGTCTCTTATTTGTTTGAGATAACTATTCGTTGTAGAGCATGGAAGATTGTAATTGTTAGAATATTAGAAAATATCTTATAATATCTTTTATATTATATTAGAGTATCTTGAGTTATTTTCTATGATCAATTTATAATCATAGAGATTCTTAGAATATCTCTCTTTATTATTATGATTTGTTCCTAATTTAGGATTGAGTCCATGTTTCTCTATAAATAGAGATTAATATTGAATCTTTTGTAATAAAAAAATTCAGCATTAAGCTATTATCAATAATATTCAAGTTTAAATTCAAGTTTAAATATTTTGAGTCTGATATTATTGGGTTGAAGCTTCCAAATGCAGTTTTTTAGAAGGAAGGACCTTGCTTTGTTCAACTGCTTGCCATGAATTTCTCTCATGCTGATGATCATTCCGACTATCTGGCTAGGTTATATTTATAGCAATTATCTCCAACTTCACATACATCCCTGAGTTGCTTTTCTATCTTTTTTATTATTTTACGGAACAAAATATTGTTTTCTTGTAACAAGCTAAAGCTTAGTAAGCTTTAGCTTGAGGGGGAGTGTTAGAATATTAGAAAAACTTATAATATCTTTTATATTATATTAGAGTATCTTCAGTTATTTTCTATGATCAATTTATAATCATAGAGAATCTTAGAATATCTCTCTTTATTATTATGATTTGTTCCTAATTTAGGATTGAGTCTATGTTTATCTATAAATAGAGATTAGTATTGAATCTTTTGTAATAAAAAAATTCAGCATTAAGCTATTATCAATAATATTCAAACCCTTATTATTTTCTCTTCTCCTTATTCTCTAAAATCCCACAACTTCAATAGAAATGATGATATTCTACTATAATTATATGAAGAGGGTGATACTTGTCTTATATCTGCTATATTACACATAATTGAGGGACAAATTTTGAGATGTACTTTTTTTAAAATATCATCCTCAGATCTCTCATATGTGGTCGCTTAGGTGAGACTTTTGCGGAGAAGGATATAGGAATGAAACTTGTTTTGATGACTATGTCGCACTATTATAATATGAAGATTTATTGGTCAAAGAAGCAGAAGACAAAAAGTGTTATATAAAAAAGATCAATTGAGAACAAATTCTACCTCCTAAAATTCTATTCAAAGAATCAGATGACAAACACTTTCACATTACGGACGTTTTGGTTGAATTCATGAAGAATAACATGGTTTCGATTGAAAAATTTGAAAGTCAATGTGAAAGGTTATTTGAGCAAGTGGTTAAGTTTAAGAAGATGGAGGAGAAGTTGAAGATTGAAGACGATTTCATTGTTGTGGTAGAAGAAAGATAACAAAGAGGAAAAAACAAACGAGGAAAAGAAAAAAGAAGAGATTGATGAAGTTCGAGATTCAATTTATGCCTTGTTCATCAATGTCCAATGGAAAAGGACATGGAAGCAATGTCATTTATTTCTCAAGTTCATTGAACTTCTACCAAACAAAAAGAAGAAGAAGGATGACGTGTCCTTCTTGTCATATATGTCACCTTGAGAATAGTTGAGGCATCAAGCTAATGACTTTAAAGAAGCGCTTTGTGTTTTTTTTTAAATAACCCCTTTTCCAAAAAAAATTAGCCAAATACTCCATTTTCGAATTTGTATACCTAAATACCTTTTTTTTTTTAAGTTACAAGTTGCCATTTGGAATGGTGACTTCTTAGAGGATATTTTTTTCAATTTTTATTCAAATAGAAAAAAATAATATATACATATATAATTCATATAATTCATAAAAATACATAAATAGAAATTTTAAATTAGATTGATTGTACCAAAGCAGTGATTGGGAGATTGCGTGTACCCTTGAGCACTACGTTGATTGACTCGGAAATGCTTGTTGTCATGTGTCCCCATCATCGACCTTGAGAATAAGCTATAGTCCATTGTTCTAGGGGGATATTATCAATCCATCTTAAAGCCTCTAGATTTGTCATCCTGATTGCATTGCAGTAATATTTGAATGATTACTCATTTAATGCATCTCCTGTTATAAATGATATAAAAATTATCAAATATGATAAAGTGATAAATGAAAAATATACTAAGAAGATTTATATCATTATTCATATAAACAAGTTTTCTTTGAAGTTCCTTGTCCTTGAGCTTTCTCATGAAATTTGTCTAACGTGTCGGATGCAGTACACATGACCGTTAACGATGTAATATATTAAAACATTACTTTATTTCTATATTTTATTTTTCTTATGTATATATTACTAACAAACTTTTAATATATCAGTTTCTCTGGATGCCATATCTATGTCTAACATACGATCATCCAGAACACAATTGGCTATGGAATGCATCTACATATTTGATTTGTTTCTACATAATAAAAATGCATCAAACCGATAGAGTGAAACTACAATTTGGACTACCTAAAGAAATTCCACATCCTCCGAGGAACATGAGAAAGTATCATAAGGTATATTTTCATAAATAAGTTGACTATAGTCGGAGATCATTCTACAAAAATGAGAACACATATTGGAATGAACGAGATAATCATATTCTTCATGGTCAACCTCTAAATGTTGAATTTAAACCATGTTATGAATACATGGTTTGGTTCTGCAAAAATTCTAAACGATTTATTTCTGTAGAAAATCAATGGTTGATCCTCGTGTCAATTCACCCTAACCTCCACCATAATCTAGCCAACATTTTTTTCAGGAATCAATGCCCAACACAACACAACAAAATCAATATTATATACCAACACCTCATGACAGTCAACTGCCTCCTCATACTTTTATCCACACACCACGTCCTCATACTTTTATCCACACACCACATCAATCTTATGGGTTCATGTCTGGGAACAATTTAATTTTGACAGCCAACAACCACATCAAGAAGACAATCATTGACTATCTTTGCATCAAGCAAAGAGGAATTGTTGTATAAAAAGTTCAACACTCGTTATAATACACCTGAGTTCGATGCCCAGTTATTGAATAATATGTGTCAAAAAAACTTTCAAATTCTAAGCTTTGGGAATGCATATACTCCGTTGAATCAAATATCCAACTGGACTCAAGGTGGAAGTAGTTCTTCTGCAGCACTTCCTCCTAGACATCCTCAACAACAAGAAGATGAAGATCAAGAAGAAGAAGAACAACAAACTCGTGATGTACCAAGGTGTCTTCAAAATCCCGTACGTGTGAGAAAACCTCGGCAATGTGGCACTGGAGGCCATTTTCGACATTAATTTTATCGTAATTTTTGTAAAATTTGTGATATTTTTTATGAATAAATTATGTAATTTAAAATTTCAATTTATGTAATTTTATGAATTATATTAATTATATATATATATATATATTATAAATCAATTGTATTTTTGTGAATTACATTAATTATATATATGTATATTATTTTTGTTATTTGAACAAAAATTAAAAAAAATTGAATTTTTTTTTAAATTCTTTAGAAAGTCCCCATTTGGAACTTGGGCTTCCTTAAGGAAGTCCTCATTCCAAATGGCGACTTGTAACTTAGAAAAAAAATGGGGTATTTAGGTATATAAATTTGAAAAGGAAATATTTGAGTAATTTTTTTTTGGAAAAAGAGTTATTAAAAAAAAATCGTGCTTCGTGGGGGCAAACCATAGGTAGAGGTAACTTTTATTTTAGTAATATTATTTTTGTTATTTGAATTTGTATTTTTTAATTGTGTGTAAGCGTACACAATGACGAAGAATTGTTAACAACTTGCATTTAATCTTAAGTTTTCTGTTTGGGATTTTGAAATTTAAATAATGATAGCATTTCAGCAAGTGTACTGATCGTTGCAACTAATAATTAAAATGGTAGTACCGAGTGTTGAAATCAAAGATTGCGTTTTACAATTGAATTATATTTAATTACTAAAATTGAACAAAATTTTCCAAATTAATTTAAATAATATTTAAAATTAACAACAGTAATAAAATTTATCTTTTATAATAAGAAAAATGTCACAGATGAGTTTCACTTTGAATTCACCCTTGGTGTCTAATTTGATCCTAGTTACTAAATTCCTATATTGAATTATTATCGAATTCTCTTTATTATTCTTGACCTAATATCTTAGTGACATAACTTTTAATTCCAAAGTAACCCCTAATTTATTAGTGGATTTAAGATTAGAATTAAGCATTACTGTACATGACTTCTCTTGTTAAACAACTGCCTTCGCAACTAATTTAATTGGTTTCATGACCTGCATCTATTCCTAGACTACAATATCATGAATTTCTCATCTCAAGCATTCATGAAGTCCACTCCCGTTTCAAAATACTAATAGTAGAACATTTTAAAGTTGATTAAGCAATAAAAAACATTAAGCACATAGATGTGAAAAATAATTCATATAACTAGAAATCAAATTAGAAAAATAAGGGATGCATCTTGTTACACTTATTCCTAACAAAAAGGGTTTAGTTACTCATGACATAGATATAAAAGATAGAGATTAGAGAAGAATGACAAGAAAGACTCATGAATGATTCTTGATAAAACTGCTCCAATGGTGTTAGAAACAGTTGTCATTGAGTTTCTACGATAGGGCACAAGTCTCCCAACTTCCCAGTAGACAAAAAGATCCCTAAAAAGTAAAAAAAAAAAAATAAAAAAAAAACGCGTTTTTAAACATTCATCCGCGTGCCCCAAGCGTGGAATTTGCGCTTCAGGCGCTCCTCGGCAGATTCAAAAGGGTGGAAATGCGCCCCAGGCGCACCTGTTGCCTTTAAGCGCACAACATCTTCTATTTGACGTTTTCTGCATCTGTCTCCTATTTTGATTCTGAATTGGGTTCCGGTGTCTTCATGAATGTTGTATCGATGGATATTTGCTTTCATTTGCACTTAGTTCGACTCCAATTGGACATCTACAACTCCAGATATGTTTGAGATACTCCACATAGGTCGTGTTGATTTCTTTCCAAAATTCAGCACTGCACTAAAACAAAGTAACAACGCAAAACTACGAAACATCTCTACTTAATCAAGGAAATAAGAACATAAAATTTTCATTAAATCAAAGAACTAAAATCAACAAAATATATCAAATAACTACTTAAATTAACTAATGAATAAAAGATAAATATACTAAAAACAATGAAAATATACATATGATAAAGAGTCATATTTGGAGTTTTAGATATCCATAGCCATATTTGCATGAAGACATCAAAACCAAATTAAGACTCGAAAGAGGAGAACAATGTAGTATAAGTCAGGCAACAGATGTTGTGCGCCTGAAGCGCAAAAACCTGTGCTTGGGGCGCATTTCGACCTTGCTTACTCTGTCCATTTGCGCTTAAAGTGCAAATTTTGTGTTCAAGGGGCGTGACACACGAATGAATGTATAAAAACACGTTTTTTTCTCTTCACTTTCTAGGGATCTTTTTTGACTATTGAGAAGTTTGGAGACTTGTGCCGTAGCAGAGAAACTCAAAGACGGTCATTTCTAACACCATTGGAGCAGTTTTATCAACAATCATTCATGAATCTTTCTTGTAATTCTTCTCTAATCTCTATCTTTTCTATCTCTGTCATGAGTAACTAAACCCTATTTATTATAGATGAGCGTAACAAGATGAAACCCTTATTTTTATGATTTGATTTCTAGTTATATGAATAAGTTTATTGAATTATTTTTCTCATCTTTGTGCTTAAGGTTTTTTAATTGCTTAATCAACTTTAAAATGTTCCACAATTACTATTTTGAAATGGGAGTGGACTTTATGAATGCTTAAGATGAGAAATTCATGATATTTTATAGATGCAGATCATGAAACCAATTAAACTAGTTGCAAAGGCAGTAGTTTAACAAGAGAAGTCCTGTATGGTAAGGCTTAATTCTAATGTTAAATCCACTATGGAATTAGGGGTTACTTTGGAATTAATGGTTATGTCACTAAGACATTAGGTCAAGAATAATAAAGAGAATTTGGTAATAATTCAATAAAAGAATTTAGTAACCAAGATCAAATTAGACACCAAAGTTAGATTCAAAGTGAAACTCATCCCTGACATATTTCTTATAATAAAGGATCAATTTTATTACTGTTGTTAATTTAAATATCATTTCAATCAATTTGGAAATTTTTTGTTCAAATTTAGTAATTAAATACAATTCAATTGTAAAACACAATTTTTGACACTCGGTACTACCGTTTTATTATTACTTGCAAATATTCAATACACTTGCTGAAACGCTATCAGATAACACTGTATATTTTGAGTTTCATGCTGATTACTGTTGTTTCTAATCAAATGTCAACAATGAAGTTCTTTTGCCTGACAAGCTTAGAAATAGTTTATATATATGCTTTTGATTTCATTAAGTTGCAAAATACTTGTAATCATGATATTTCCTTCTGCTCAATCATCATTTCTACTTCCTGCAATTCTACACGCTTAAGTACAAAAGATCTTAGGCCTTGTAATACTAAATTTGATAATGATTTTTAGCATGCCAAACTTGGCCATGCATCTTGTAAAGTTGTATCTACTACATTGAATAATTGTCATATTTCTCACTCAATTAATAAAATGTCCACTGTTTGTAAGGCATGTTGCTTGGGAAAATCACATAAACTTCCTTTGTATGACTCCTTAACTATGTATGATACTCCTCTTCAACTTATTCACTCTGACATTTGGGATCCTACACCCATTACGTCCACTAATGGTAGCAAGAATTACTTACATTTTATAGATGCTTATTCCAAATTTACATGGATTTCATTATTAAAAGCTAAATCTCAAGCCTTTACATGCTTTGTTCATTTTAATACAATGATTGAAAATCAACTTGGACTTAAGATTAAGTCTCTTCAAACTTATGGTGGTAAAGAGTATGTCACATTTTTGAAATTTCATTCTAATCATGGTATCATCCATCAAATAAGTTGTCTTTATACACAAAACAAAATGGATCTGCTGAAAGAAAGCATTGTTATTTCGCTGAAGTTGGCCTTACACTATTGGCAAATGCATCTATGCCTCTACACTATTGGGGTGAAGTTTTCAAAACCGTTGTCCACATCATTAACAGGTTACCAACTCTAATTCTTAATAATTTCTCTCTTCACAGTTCTTTTTAATCAAATTCCTGATTACAATACCTTTAAAGTTTTTGGACGTGCTTGCTATATATATTTAAGACCCTATAACAAACATAAGTTGCAATTTAGATCACAGATCACAGCAATGTGTCTTTTTCGGCTATAGCTCATCTCATAAAGGTTATATATGTTTTGCTCCAAATGGTAGAATTTATATTCCAAGACATGTCACTTTTGATGAGAATTTGTTTCCTTTTCAAGTTGATCGTCAACTACTTAATCATAAGCGTAATCATCTTGTTTATGTTGATTCATCTGCTGAATCTGTACCTACTTTAGCTTTATGTTCCTTGCAAAACAGATTTTAATTACTTACATCTCATGATGAAATTTCTATTTTGCATGATGCTTCTACTATTGGTGCCACTACTGTTGTTTCCTCTAAGATTCCAAGCTAATCTGCTCATTTTGCTACCTCATCTACTTCTGCTTTGCCTCGACCAGCTTCACATCCTCATAGCTCCTTTTCTACTTCTAGTCCATCCTCAACTTCATCTGTTTCATCTCAATCAACTCTTGAGCCTACTTCCCCAACCAGACCTTGCATTGTCAATGATCATAATATGACAACTAGAGGCAAATGTGGCATCTTCAAAAGTATGCATCCCTTATACACAATAACACATGTATTCTTGTTCCTCCTCCTGCCCAAAGCAACATCATAGGATGTAAATGGGTTTCGAACTAAATATAATCCAGATGGCACTATTTCCAAGTATAAGGCAAGAATGTTTGCTAAGGGTTTTCATCAACAAGAAGGCCTTGATTTTTCTGAGACATTTAGCCATGTCACTACAAGAAAAACTTAAATTTGTGGCCAACTTTATAAATATTTTGTGGCCGAATAAAACCCTCACAAATTAGTGACCGAAAAAGCCCTCACAAAGGTCAAAATTGAAATTGGTCTTTATTTGTGGCTGAAAAATTCCTCCCAAATTTTTAAATATTTAACTGGATTTTGTGGCTGCCTAAGCCCTCACAAAATCACAACATTGTGATTTTGTGAGGGCTTAGGCAGCCACAAAATCCAGTTAAATATTTATCGATTTTGTGAGGGTTTTTACCGCCACAAAAAATGAATTTTGTGAGGGCCAAATCAGTCACAAAGGATTGACAAGACCAGTGCATTTGTGGCTGCATAGGCCGCCACAAAGGAATGCGCACGTGGCGTTTGTGGCTGCAAAGGCCGCCACAAAGGACGCCCATTCCAGCTGGTTTTTCTGGCCGTTCAGGCCATCACAAATGGACCTAGCCGTTAGCCTTTCTGGCGACAAAGGCCGCCACAAAATGCAATGTATCCGTTGTGGTTTCTGGCCGCCCAGGCCGCCACAAAATCCTTATAACCGTTGGCATTGTGGCTGCTTTGGCCGCCACAAATGCTCGAGGCCAACATTATATATATTTCTCACCCTCCTACTTCATTTTTTCACATCCAACTTCTCTCTAAAACTTCATTCTAACTATTCTCTCCTCCTTCTCTCTACACAAAATTACTCTTCAGCTTCATTTAAATTTGGTAAGTATAAATTATATTATATATGTAGTTTTATAATTTTATTTTTTAATCTGATATAACTAATTAATGTTATTGATTTTTATTTTTACGGTGCTTGTTAATTATTTCGAAGACTTGCAAGCATCGTACGTCAGTGAAAGCTTGAAGTCAGACGCTACGCAGCATCCAGTTAGTATTTTATATATTTTAAATTTAGATTAGTAATCAAAAAATTTCAAAAAATAAATGTTTTATTTTTAAAATATAGATTAGTAATATATATATATATATATATAATTTAGAATTGTTTTATAAATTGATTTTAAAAAAAATAGGAATGATGTTGTTTACATATTAATATATGATAAATTAAAGTTTCAAACCACAGTTAAAATATATTGGTTTTAATATAATTATTATTTAAAAAAACATTATTAAAATTGATGATATTATTATTTTTTGTTATAAATAAGTCTTGATTTTTAGTCTTTATTTTTAAAAAAACATCATTTAAAATTTTATATAAGTTTGTATAATGATATAGTCTTGATTAATAATTTAGTATAGTGTTTGCAAATTAATTAATATATAACTAGATTATTGTTCGCACGTTGCGCGAATATTAATTAATTTTATAAGTTTCGTAAGTAATATTTTATATATTATAAATATAGTTATCTTATAATACTACTTTATTGATTTATAATAATTGAATATGATTAGGAAAATTAAAATGAGAGAAAATTATGTTTATCACAATCATCAAATTTAATTTTTAAAATATTTTTTAAAATTGGTATGATAATTTATTATATAGGATAATTGTTTGACTCATTGTACTGTGATTGTTAATTTATTTTTCAACATATAATGGTACTTGCATTTATTTGATGAAATAAAATATAAAATACAAACTAAAAAATAAGATGTAAAAATTTAAAAATATGATTGACTATTTAATATTTTTATTTTAAAAAAAATATTAATATTGAATTATATTGTAGCG
>JBBPBT010000850.1:22189567-22203435 GCA_037974875.1 Cicer bijugum | reverse complement strand
AAAATAACTTATAAAATAATTTGATAATAATATAATTTATAAATTATTATCAAATTGTAAAATAATTTATAAATTATAAATATATTATAAATAATTGTAAAATAATTTTATAATTTATAAATTTACTATAAAATAATATTATTAGATAAAGAACATTTATGTCGATATATTTGAGTGATTAGTCAGGTTTTTTTTATTGAATTTAATGATATATATAATAGATTATTACCATTGGTAAATGACTAATAATATTATAAAATAATTGATAAATTTATTATAAAATAACTTATAAAATAATTTGATAATAATATAAATTATAAATTATTATCAAATTGTAAAATAATTTATAAATTATAAATTATAAATAATTTTATAATTTATAAATTTATAAATTTATAATAAAATAATATTATCAAATAGATTTTGGAGGTATGAAAGAAATTGAGGAAGAAAGAGAAAAAAATAGAGTACGATTAAAAGAGATTAGGTATTGAGAGCATGATTCAGAGGAGAGAAAGGAGGAGAGGTCCACATCAGTTTTTTGGCTGATGTGGAAAATATTTGTATAGGTGGCATTCGAGGGGAGGTGGCATTCGAAGGTGAGGTGACATTTAGGGTCTGTTTTAAATATATATAATAGATCCCCTAATTGACTTATATATCAAAGTTATTGATTTTAAAAAAACATTATTAAAATTTATGATATTAATTATTATTTTTTGTTATAAGTATTGATATTTTATTATATTGTTTATAATTTATTATATTGTTTCCAAATTAATATATATATATATATATATAATGTTTATTTTTTTGTTAGTATTGATATTTTTTGATAGTATTGATATATATATATATAATTTAAAATTTTATTTCGGTTTATATATATTTATTGTATTGATAATAATATATTATATTGTGTGTAAATGCATGCTCCCCTAATTGACATATAAATATGTCAAAATTTATGTATAATACTTTTGAAAAATAAAGCAACTAATATATAAAACATCGATATATATATGGATTTAGACCGTAGTTGAATGTACGATAGGAATTTTCTGGAAGAAATGGTCTTAAACAACGTTTTGCTAACAAGGTCGAAGACTTTCTCAATTTTGCGAGAGAGCAAAAAATTGTCCAAGATGAAGGGGGAATGAGATGTCCATGTTGTTTATGTCGATGTAGACGATTTAAAAGTGAAGATGAATTAAGAGCGCATTTGTATGCAGACGAATTTATACCTAACTACTGGATTTGGACTAATCATGGAGAAGAGTCTCCGGCGGCGCCTAATACTAGTACGTCTTTGGAGAATTATAACATAGGTCCTTCAAGTAGTACTATCATGTTAGATATATATTATTATAACTATCAACACTTTGAGGCGATGAATGATATGATCTCGGATGCTGTTGGGGTGAATTTGTCATTCAATGAAGATCAATATGATGATACCGATGGACTTCCCAATGAAGAAGCTCAGAGATTTTATGGTCTTTTGAAAGAGACAAATAAACCATTGTTTGAAGGTTCTTCAAACTCAAAGTTATCAATGTGTATTAGACTGTTAGGTCTAAAGTCTCAATTTCATGTTCCTGATTTAGCTTTGGATTTGATGACTAAAATGATGCTAGACGCAACACCTGTTAGAGATGGTTTGCCGCAAAGTTATTACGATGCGAAACGGTTAGTGTCAAAGTTAGGATTAGGTGTCAAGAGGATTGATTGTTGTGTTAAAGGTTGCATGTTGTATTATGACAATGAATTTGGTATGAATGATGCAAACTTAGTTGAATGCAAGTTTTGTCAAGAACCGCGGTATCACCAAAGGAATAACTCAAGGGTAAGTAGGGGAAAATCAATTCCAAGGAAAGCAATGTTTTACCTCCCTATTGTATCAAGATTGCAAAGATTGTTTGCATCAATACAAACTGCAGGAAAGATGACGTGGCATTATGAGAATAGAAGAAATTCAGGCGAGTTGCGACATCCGTCTGATGGTCAGACATGGAAACACTTTGATCAAATACGTCCTGATTTTGCGTCAGATCCACGCAATGTAAGACTTGGATTATCCTCAGATGGATTTACGCCTTACATACAAGCATCGTCTACTCCTTATTCTTGTTGGTCGGTTATTGTTACTCCTTACAATCTTCCTCCTGATATGTGTATGTCTAAACCTTATATGTTCTTAGCTGCTGTGATACCAGGTCCTTCTAATCCTACAACTGGTATTGATATTTATTTACAACCTTTGATTGACGATTTGAAGAGGTTGTGGAATGGTGTCTTGACATATGATATTGCTCGGAGAGAAAATTTTATGATGAGAGTTGCATTGATGTGGACCATTAATGATTTCCCCGCTTATAGGATATTGTCAGGATGGGGCACCCATGGTAAACTAGCTTGTCCTATTTGTATGGAAGATACAAAAGCATTTACTTAAAAATTTGGCGGGAAGGCATCGTGGTTTGACTCGCGTCGTAGGTTTTTACCTGTTGAACATGCATTTAGAATGAACAAAGCTGCATTTATGAAGGGCTATGCAAAAAGTCTAGGACCCCCGCTTTAATTGACATCAGAACAAGTTTGGAATAAAGTAAAAGATATGCCAAAGGTACATGTTGTTAATGGTGTGGCTTGTAAACCACAAGGTTACGAACAATGGCACAATTGGACAAAAAGATGTATTTTTTGGGATCTACCGTATTGGAAAGATAATCTTTTGAGACATAATCTCGATGTTATGCATATTGAGAAAAATTTATTTGACAACATCTTTAATACTGTGATGAATGTGAAAGGGAAAACAAAAGATAATGACAAAGCAAGAAAAGACATAGGTATATATTGCAGACGACCAGATTTGTTGTTGGTGGAACAAAACGGCAAGACCCTAAAACCTCGTGTGAATTACACTTTATCTACTGATGAAGCCAAATCTATTTATCGTTGGATCAAAGAGTTGAAGACGCCTGACAGTTATTGTTCTAATTTGGCAAGATATGCTGATGTGGAAAATGGGAGGATGCATGGGATGAAAAGTCATGATTGTCATATATTTTTAGAGTGTTTACTTCCTATTGCCTTTAGTGCTTTACCGACACATGTATTGAACCCATTTATTGAAGTGAGTCAATATTTCAAGAATTTGTGTTCTTCAACACTCATTGATAAAGATCTGATCAAAATGGACAATGACATTTCAATCATTCTATGTAAGTTGGAGAAAGTATTTCCTCCTGGGTTTTTTGATTCGATGGAGCATCTCTCAGTGCATCTTGCAAGTGAAGCTAGGCTTGGTGGACCAGTTTAGTATAGATGGATGTATCCATTTGAAAGGTGATATATATATATATACATACATCTATTTAATTTCAATATACTTCAACTTATATATATATACATGGAGCTTATAGTACATCTCTTTGTATATTATAGGTTCATGGGTTATTCAAAACGGTCGGTGAAAAACAAAGCTAGAGTTGAAGGCTCCATTTTTTCATCTTACCTACACCGTGAAACAACACACTTTTGTTCTCATTATTTCAACAATGAAACATTGTCACCAGTTAACGGAAGAAACGCTACTGATAGTGTTATACGTCATCCACATGCTTTATCAGTTTTTTGCTTGTCTGGTCATCATGCTGGTAGGGATTTTCCGATTTTCTGGCCAAGCGACAAAGTATTTAATGCGGCACATGTTCACGTTTTGATTAACTGCACTGAAGTTAAACCATACATTGAGTATGTTTCATATTCCTCTTCTTATTAAATAATTATATTTTATTACATGATTAAATTGATATTCACCATATATATGGTCATCGATCAGGGCATTTTTAAATACGGGACAATCATCTGATGATATACATTCAAATTTCCCATTATGGTTTCAATAACAAGTGCATCTGGAAGAACAAACTCCTATCAACATCCACTTAAGGCACTTATGTATGGGCCCGAGTAGAAGTTTCAAAGAATGGCACACCTATTACATCAATGGATACAAATTTCACATTGAATCTTGGACTGAAGGAAAATAAACAATTAATAGTGGAGTTTGTATGAAAAGTGTCTCTGATAGTGGTGTAGTAGAAGATTTTTATGGCATAATTGAGCATATTTATGAAATTGACTACACGTTCCTAGATTATGCAAAAAAAGTGGTGTTATTTTACTGTAAGTGGTTTGATCCATCTAGCAGAGGAACTAAAATCAATTTGATATCCAATACTGTAGACATTCGAATGAGCAAAAGATATCCACGGTTTGATCCATTTGCCCTGGCCCATAATGTAAGACAAGTGTATTATGTTCCTTATCCATCAATTGTCAGAAGCAAACAAGGTTGGTGTGCTGCAATCAAAACAAGACCAACGAGTGGAATAGAAGAAGTTGAAGCAGGTCAAAATGAAGAAGTTGCATTTCAAATGGATGAAATGTCAAATTTGGATCATGTGATTGGAGATGAGACTATTAGTCAACTTTGTCATGAGTCACACATTGGAGAAGAAGTTGATGAACAAGAAATAGATGAATTAGAGAACGATGAAGGCAATATCGACTTAATTCACTCATCAAATGAATTTACTGATGATGAATTAGATGACCCAGACGAAGACAATTAATTAATTAGGCATTATATATATATTTGTATGGATATGGATATGTATAATATTATATATATTTATATTTTATATATATTTCTTTATTTATGTGAGTGTTAAAATTTAATTATGTATATTTCATTATTATATATATATATAGACATGGCTTCAGTGTCGGGAGTAGGAGGATCAGGAGGTTCAGATGGATCAGGAGGACCAGGAACGGGGGCAATATAAGGAATATCGAAAACATCACGTGGTAAGAAAAAAGTTGCTAGACCACGTGTTGTTAATGACCCATCTCTTATGCCGATGCCGACCATTGGTACTAGCGGTGGAGCAATTCCTCTATATCCGGAGGTCCCAGTAGAGCCTTATACCATAGATGAAATAATTGAATCTGGATGTGTTGATTGCTACAATCGCATTGTCGTCATTTCAGAAGGAGATGAGTATGTAAACTATGATTGTTAAATTAATTATGATTGTTAAATATTTCATTATTGCATGTTACATTATTTTATTAATTCATTTTTATATTTAATTTGCATGTAAACTTTGAATATATCTTCTTTTTAAATCATCTGCAAAGGCAATTGTTGAAGTCATACAAGACAAATACAAAAAACCATGGTTGTCTTCGGGTGAGATAAAAGAGGATAAGACACCTCAATTTAGCGAAGTTGATCAGTTTTTACATTGTTTCAAAGTAAGTGATTACATTAATTTGTTTAATTACTAATTATATATACATTTGATTGCTTAATTGAATTATATTTTTAATATTTTTTAAATTTAAACAAACAACAGACTAATTGTACTTGGAAAAGAGAGTAAGATGCCGCAGTTTTGGCTTCATTTGACCATCGCTTTTCAAAGCGTCTCTCATCTATGTTGGCTTACGCACGTAATAAGGGCGAGAAAAAACGACCTAATTGGATTGGTGAAAATGTTTGGACTGCTTTGTGGAGGAAATGGAACACAAATGCTTACAAAAAGAAGAGAAAAAAAGTAAAGATTAATAGAGCATCTGAGAGGGGTACCAGTACTCATAAGGGAGGTTCTATGTCTGCTGGAGAAATTAAATATTATATGGTAATTAATTACTATTTATAATATATATGTATTAATTTATATTCAATTAATCATCGCATTAATTTTATATTTTAGGAAAAGCAACATGGAAGAGAGGTCACTCAAGCAGAGATACATCGCTATCTTCTTGTTAATCCTGAAACAAATGAGTATACTGATGAATTATCAAAAATGATTCAGGTAATTATTATATATTAATTATTATATATTATAATTAGACCTCTAAATTATTACATATTAATTATTAACTTTTTAATTTTTAATTTTTAATTTTAATTTTTTTATGTTTAATATAGGAACAACTTCAACAAGTCATGAAAGAATGGGATGATCATCAAGCTAGTCTTCCTCCTGCTCAGCGAGCTGGTCCAGTGCAGCGGAAACAATATGAGACCGCAAGTTTTATGAACATCAGTGGTGGCAAGTACAAAGGGCATGTGCTGGGTGCCGGTAGCTTATCATCAACCTTTGTGAAAGGTCCAACCGGCTATATTCAGACTGAGACGTCTTCTTCTTATGCTAGTACGGATCGATCTCATCGTCCATCGATAAATAATCTTGACCAGTTAAAGGAGCAATGGGCAAGTGAGCAAGAAGAAAGGACACAACAGCTGATACAAGCCGCAATTGATAAATTGAATGAGGAATGGAAACAAAAGTTTCAAGAGCAGCAACAGCAACAACAATTTCAACAACAATAATTTTCATTTCCTCCTATTTTTCATCAGCAGTTCTCGCCTCAGCCTCAATACTTGCATCAACAACCACTATTCCAGCAGCAACAAAATTACTCTCAATACTCCAAGCAGCAGCAACTACCTCCAAATTTCCAACAGCAACACCAGGATCCTCCAAACTCTGCCTTCCAGCAACAACAACAACAATATTTTCATAATTATCAGTATGTTACTCCGTCATCTTCCCATCAACTTCTTCAACCTCAACCAGATCATCAAACTGCATACCGACCAACTATGCCAACAGTTGGCTTGATCAGACTAGATTTAAATCAACCTCAACCAGCTAGGGCACCTCCTTTGACTATTGGTGGTGCAATTGAAGATGAAATTCAATTTCAAACCATGATGTCTCCTCCAACATAAATTAATAATACTTTTGAGGGACTTCTTTCGTCGGGTAACATTGTAGCAAATAATGATGGTGGGAGTGGAGCTGATCAAAGGAATTATTATGAAGATTGACCGATGTCGTTTGAATATTTTCATAATTTATTTTTGGGTTGTACGAACACATATTTATGTTGTCCTAGTTAGTTATTGTGTGTTTAATTTTGGGTTTGTAAGACATTATTTACAAATTTCGGGTTTGTAAGACATTATTTATGAAGTTTGGAATGCATGTTTTATTTGGTTTGGTGGTAATATTACTTTAATTATTATTAATATTATATTTTTATATATAATATTTATTTTAATTTTAATATTTAACTTTAATTTTATTTTAATTTTATTTAAATTTAAATTTAATTTTAATTTATTTGTAATTTAAATTAATCTTTAATTTTAATTATAATTTAAATATTTTATTTTAAATTTAATTTAAATTTTTAATTTATATTCAGCTTAGTTTATTATATATTAAATTTAATTTATATTGATATTATATTTTAATTTTAATTTAAATTTTAAAATTATATTAATATTAATTTATTAAATATAATATTATAATATAGTATTAATTTTGAATTTGTAAAATAATTTTTTAATATACATAATATTTTGTGGCGGCCTAAGCCATCGCAAAATATTAATTTTTTAATCTGGATGAAACTTTGTGGCGGCCTAAACCCTCACAAAGGGGGGAGTTTGTGGTGGCCTGAGCCCTCACAAAGGCTGAATTTTTAAAAATCAGTCTGTCCTTTGTGGCTGTCTGTGCCCTCACAAAGACAGGATTTTGTGGCGGCCTATGCCCTCACAAAGACAGGATTCTGTGGCTGCAAAGACCCTCACAAAAGACAACATAGTTTTCAAACTTTGTGGCCGTTTTGTCCGCCACAAATGTTTGTGACCAACTTATTTGTGGCTGTCTAAAGCCGCCACAAATAGCCCCTTTGTGGCTGCTTTTTGGCCTTTGTGAGGGCTTTTGGCCCTTACAAAATACATGTTTTCTTGTTGTGATACTAAAATAAAAAAGTGGTATATTTGCAGGAACCAAATACATATTTAAACCAAGTGTAAGAACGACAAGATGAAAGATAAGAACGACAACCACATTCAAGATGAAAGATAAGATCTAGTGATGAATTGCCACAAGAGTAAGGATGTTCTTGATAAAGATCTTCAAATTGTCCAAGCAAGAATCTTAAGAAGTAATATTAGCTCTCCATTTTCAATCGATGGTTGAAATTCTAGTCTCATTAAAACTTTTCAAATGAACTACAATGAAAATATTTATACCAAGCATAACTATTATCATGGTTGGGTTAGGCCCAACAATGAAAACCTCATGACAACAAACTACTAAACATAGAGTAAAATACAACTCCAAAAAGAAAGCTAAACAACTATAAGTATTTCATTTATTAGAAACAAATTACAAACAAAAATACTAATATTAAAAATGTAATTATTCTACAAGTATCCTAAAGTCATTTGACTTGTAATTTCCCTTGTTTTTCTTTCTTATTTTCTATGTTAGGTCTTCATCAAGAAGTAGATACCAAGTTCTTATTAGCCCTTTTCCATGATAAAGCTCCATCGGCCATCATAAAAATATATCATGATGTTGATTTATGAGAATCAACACAACCAACAAAGTTAGAATCAGAATAGTCAATCACGTCTAGATTGTCTGTCTGGCTATAAATAAGAATATAATATTTGGTTCCTTGAAGGTACCTTATCATTTTCTTTGCAACTTTCTAGTGATCAATACCTATATTACTCTTATATCTTCCAAAGAATTCAATAGCAAATTCAATGTCGGACCTTGTGCATACTTGAGCATACATGAGGCTTCCTACAACAGAAGAATAAGAAATATTCTTTATTTATTCCCGCTTAAAGGCATTGGTTCAAATCAAACTTATTATCCTTCACAGTGGACGCAACATTTGGTGAACAATCTTTCATCTAAAAACTTTCTACAATCTTATTGATATATGTTTCTTGTGATAGACCTAATATAATTTGAGGTCCATCTCTATGAATCTTAATGGTAATGACATAAGATGTTTCGCTCGTATTTGTTATATTAAAGTTTTTAGAGAGAAATTTGTTCACCTCATGCATCAAACCGTTATCATTTGAAGTAAGAAAAAAATCATCCCACATATAGAGCTAAAAACAAATGTTACTCCCATTAACCTTCTGCTATATGCATTGATTCATGTGATTTTCATCAAATCCAAATGAAGATAATATTCCATGGAATTTAATATATCTTTGACGGGGAGTTTTTATTTGTACCATATATAAATTTCTTAAGTTTGCAAACTAAATGCTCACCATAACTAGAAGATAACCCTTCAGGTTGTTTCATATAAACCTCCTCCTCCAAATGACCGTTAAGAAATATTGTTTTTACATTCATGGGCATCTAATGTCAAGATAACACATAAAGAATCTTTGTTAGATACAAGAGATAAAGTTTTATGTAATCAATTCATTCTTTCTAAGTAAACCCTTAACATTTATTATGGCTTTGTATCTCTCGATTTTACTTAATGACATTTTCTTAGTCTTAAATACCCATTTACAAAAAATGGTTTTTGTCACATTAAGTAACTCAACAAGATCCCAAACACTGTGGTTTTTCATGGAATTCATCTAATCAATCATAACATAATACAACAAGTTTGACTATTTGCAGCTCATGTCTTGTGAAAAGGTTTTTAGAACATTATCAAATCCAACATTCAAGTCAGATTTTTGTAGATACACAATGTAATTGTGAGGGATAACTGACTTTCTTGGTCTAGTATATCTTCTCAATGTTGGATTGATATCTTATTGAGGATCATTTTGTTCAACTAATTGAACATCATTTTCAGATATTTGTTTACCAATTTGATCTACTATGTTATCAACAATTTGTGAGATCAAAATGATGGTTTATCAACATCCATTTGATCTTGAGGGATGTTATGAATGACAACTAATATATCACCTGATGTGGAAGCTTGAGACTCAATTTCATCATGCAAAAAAACTAAGTTCCCAGTTTGATTGTTGCCACTAATAAATTGATTTTCATGAAACTTTGAATTTCTTGATTTTCACGGGTCCATTTTTTTTCTCTTGTAGATTATAAATCCTCACCTCATACAAACATCCCTACCATATGTCGCAAACTCACTTTCCATCCTTTAAATAATTCAAAAGGTGTCTTTGGGACACCTTTCTTGAAACGCGGTCTAAAATATACATAGTTGTCTTTAGTACTTCATTCCATAAGAATTTTGGAAAATTAGAGTTTCTAAGCATACTATGTACCATTTCTAATCATGTTTGGCTTCTTCTTTCTGCAACAACATTTTGGTTTGGTGAATAAAGCACGGTGTGTTGGGAAACAATCCCATGTTCTTGAATAAACATAGCAAATGGACCAATTGCTTGTCAACCTCTCAATGTATCTACCATTGTATTCACCACCACGATTCGATCTCTTTATATTTATTTGCTTTTCACATTGGTTTTCAACTTCAGCCTTAGACTATGTTTGGATATTTAAAAATGAGCAAAATGGAGTGGAGAAGAATGTAGTGGAATTGAGTGGAGTTGAGGAAAGTGGAATAAACCATCCACTATGAGAACAATATTGGTTTCAAGTACAAAAGATCCTACTTGTTTTGACGATAACAAAATCAATTTGTGGGAAAAAGTTTAGACACTAAAGTTTTATTTAAGTGTGCAGTTCCAAGTCCACAAACAACATTGTAGGATATTAGAATATATTCTTTAATGAATTGGTCAAAATGTCATGAAAATTCCGTATTCAAAATTGATGAAAAATTGCATATGAAACACTGCCTCTGATGATACAAAGCATTAAGTACCCTCTACCTCTAGTGGTACAAATAGGTTTGCCAAGATTGCATCTTATTTTGATTTAACTCTCTTCTCAGTGCATCTGTTGAAGTTTGCCTCTAATGAAGAGACTTTGGGAAAATATACATTTGATGAAGCCAAATAGACATTGGAAAAGTCTGTCTCTAGTGAAGCTATGAAGCTTCTAGTAAAAGTTGCCTCTGATAATTTTCCTTTAGAGGTTAAGAAAGCATTTGACTTTCTTGCATCTCATAAGAACCTATGGTAAAAGTCAACATTATGGAAAAATTCAACATTATGGAAAAGTGAACGCCTTCGATAACAAGTAAACAGTTAGAAAAGTCAACACCTCTCGTTAAAATTCAATGCTCTTACAAAGTTAGTGTCTCTGATAGTTTTCCTCTGGTCATTTACTTCGACTTCTAGTAGATGCCACTAATCTAGTATAGTTGCTTTTGGTTCAATAATTCAGCCTCTAGTTACCCCTTACCTCTAGTCCATTAATATTGCTTCTAGTCAAAGATTTTGGTCAAGAAATCATGCCTCTGGTGTTCCTGCCTCTGATCTAGTATCCATGTCTCTGATTTCTCTTGCCTTATGGTTCAGTAATCGGGCCTCTGATTGCTCTTGCCTCTGGTCCAGTAATCGTCTCTCTAGTGTTCCTGCCTCTAGTCCAATAATCATGTATCTGGTCAAGAAAACATGATTATGGTGTTCCTGCCTCTGGTGTTCATACTTATTGGTCAAGTTTATTCTATTTCATCTAAAACTGAATTTTAAAATCACTTAGAAAAATTCTAAGTTTTAGTTTTTGGCCTCTCCAACATGTGGGTTGTGACCAATAACTAGTGGTCTTGTGAAGTTAACACCAATAATTGTAGCACAATTGTTGGTTAATTTTTATTCAGGATTGTGCGTATTTGAATTTGGTCTCGAAGCAGAAGGCATGGATTAGTTATGACAACATGGATTATTTAATCTAACATTTAATTTATTGATATGCAATTTGCAAGTAACACCAAAGGCGGATTAGGATGTTTGAATGTCTATTAGAGTTAGTTTATGTTAGCTACCAATTATTTAGCTTAATAACAAGTTAATTAGATTAGTTAAAAGTTGGTTGTAATAGTCATTTATGATACACTTGATGCATGATGTTAGAACATGGCTATTCATATTTTTTTGTCTTGAACTACCTTCATTGCTATAAGCTTTTATGTTCCCTTACATAACTTATATGGATTCAAAAATTGAATATGCTTGAGTTTATATATATATATATATATATATATATATATATTTTCTTTCTGTAAATCAAAATAGATGATGATTTTCCTGCTTGACCCACTTCATATAATTCTAATATTTTATCGATATACCTAACCACAAAACTAAAGTAATGGATTGAATTTCTAGTCGGTTTAGGCAACTCTGCATAAACATTAACAATTTTTCCATGTGTCGTGGTGTTTCTTAAAGGAAAAACTAAAGCTGTAGTTCTCAATCGAGGCTAAAGTAATGGATCGATGATCTTTTGTTCAGATTTGTCCTATTTACTTCTGTCTATAGGTGGTTTCTTTGCTAGTTTACTCAATGTAAGTTACTATTTATCTTCAAGGCATTGATTATCTTATTATGTTTTGTTCTTACATTTTAATTCTTACATTTTAATTCAATCATGTATTATTTTACTTTCATTTGATTTCCAATTGTTTGATACATTTTACTTTATTGTGGGATGTCACGAACATTAATTTAGTCCCCTTAATTCTGCTTCATTATATTTATATTTTGTCTGACACCATGAAAAGCAAAATGAAAATTGAAGACATGTAAACCTTAGAGTGAGTTAGTAGTATAATTCAGCGTAAAGAGAGACTGTTAATGTCCTGTGTTGAGATTACATTCTATATATATACACACTACAATAAGATGTAGTTAGTTATACAACTAATTATTAAGATATCTAACTTCTGACTAAGTCTGGAATTTAGAGAAATAATGAAAGAGTTGATTGCAGACAAAGAGCTTTATTAAGCTTGCAAACTAGTGTGCCATCACCATGAATGACACCTGGAGGTTGAGCGATATAGAGAGACTTAGTGAGATCACCATTTAAAAATGCATTATTGATATCTATTTGTTGGATGGGCCAGTTTTGAGAAAGATCAATAGTGAGGATGACGCGAATGGTTGTAGCTTGACAACACACTACAAGAAAACATGGTTTTTGTGAGGGCCAAAAGCCCTCACAAAGGAGTATAATCAGCCACAAAGGTGGATTTTGTGAGGGCTTTTGACAGCTACAAAGAAGCTGGTCACAAAATTTTGTGAGGGTTTTTGCAGCCACAAAGTGTTTGAAACAGGTTTCCATTTGTGAGGGTTTTTGCAGCCACAAAAGACAGGCATTTGTGAGGGCTTTTGCAGCCACAAAAGTCTGTCTTTGTGAGGGCATAGGCCACCACAAAGGACAGGCTGAATTTGTCTGATTGGACATTTGTGAGGGTTTTTGCAGCCACAAAAGACAAGCATTTGTGAGGGCTTTTGCAGCCACAAAAGTCTTTCTTTGTGAGGGCATAGGCCGCGCCATAAAGGACATACTGAATTTGTCTGATTGGACATTTGTGAGCGCCCAGACCGCCACAAATTCCCTCCTTTGTGAGGGCTTTTGGCCGCCAAACGCCAACGTATTTAATAAATTAATTTTTAAATTCAAAACTAATAGTTTATTATAATATTATATATAATAAATTAATATAAATATAATATTAAAATTTAAATTATAATTAAATTTAAATTTAAATTAAATTTGAAATATAATGTAATTATAAATTAAATTTAATATACAATAAACTAATATTAATATAATTAAAAATTTAAAATAAAATATTTAAATTAAAATTAAAAATTAATTTAAATAATAAAATATTAATAATAAAATATTTAAATTAATTACAAAATATTTAAATTATTAATAATAAAATATTTAAATTAATAATTATAATTATAATTAAACATTAATTTAAATTAATTTAAATTATAAATAAATTAAAATTAAATTAAAATTTAAATAAAATTAAAATTAAATATTTAAATTAAATATTTAAATTAAATATGAAATATTAAAATTAAAATAAATATT
>JBBPBT010000850.1:22155023-22189167 GCA_037974875.1 Cicer bijugum | reverse complement strand
AAAATCAAATTAGGCATGCTTTTTTTTTTGTGTTGTCAAATATAAATTTATTTTCAAAATATTTTTAGAAAAATTTATTTTCCAATATTTTGAGTATAAAACTTCTATACAATGACTTGAGAATTTTCACAAACAACTCATATGTACGGTTGAGTAGAATTAAAATAAATGTAGAATCTTCAAATTGGTAGTATTTTTTTTAAAATAACAACATAAAACATCACCGTAAAAAAATAATAAATAATTTTTTAATTTAAATATTAAACATTATTTTTTTTATCTATAAATGGTAAATAGTTTTCTTCCGAAGACACAATAATAATATATATTATTGATCTAACTATTATATCAATAATTATTTGGCAATTGAGACATAAAACTTGATATTGATTTTTTAAAATAATGTGGAATTAATGTGAAAAATGATGGACAAACGTTATGAAATAATAATGTGACGTTATGAAATAATAATGTGGAATTAATTTAGAAAATTTTAATTAGACGTTATGAAATAATATTTAATTAAGAGACATACTGAATAGCTTATAGAATTTGTAAAAAGCTAGAAACAAAACTCTCTGTAATGATGTCACGTCAGCTTTTTGGCATACGTGGAAGAAATAGTGTGAGGTGGGAAATTTTTGCATACGTGGAACAAATAGTGTGAGGTGGCAGTGGAGTCTATTTTAAATATATATAATAGATGTCTTACAACGTGGAAATTAAACACACAATAATGTCTTACAACCCAAAAATAAATTATGAAATTCTTCAAATCACATCAATCCTCATAATAATTCGTCTGATCAGCTCCACTTCCACCATCATTATTTCCTGCATTCATACCCGACGAAAGAAGTCCCTCAAAAGTATTATGCATTTGTGTTGGAGGAGACATCATGCTTTGAAATTGAATTTCATATTCAATGGCACCACCACTAGTCGAAGGAGGAGCCCTAGCTGGATGAGGTTGATTTAAATCTGGTCTGATCAACCCAGCTGTTGGCATAGTTGGTCGGTATGCAGTTTGATGATTTGGTTGAGGTTGAGGAAGTTGATGTGAAGATGATGGAGCATACTGATAATTATGAAAATATTGTTGTTGCTAAAACATTGGTTGCTGCTGTTGTTGGAAGACAGAGTTCGAAGGATCTTGGTGTTGCTGTTGGAAATTTGGAGGCGGTTGCTGCTGTTGGGAGTATTGAGACAATGTAGAAACTGATCAACTTCCCTAAATTGAGGTGTCTTATCCTCTTTTATCTCACCCCAAGACAACCATGGTTTTTTGTATTTCTCTTGTATGACTTCAGCAATTGCCTTTGCAGATGGTTTAAAAGGAAGATATCTTCAAAATTTACATGCAAATTAAATATAAAAATTAATTAATAAAATAATGTAACATATGCAATAAAATATTTAACAATCATAATTAATTTAATCAATCATAGTTTACATACCCATCTCCTTCTGGAATGATGACAATGCGGTTGTAGCAATCAACACTTCCGGGTTCCATTATTTCGTCTAAGGTATAAGGCTCTACTGGGACCTCCGGATATAGAGGAGTAGCTCCACCGCTAGTACTAATGGTCGGCATCGGCATAAGAGATGGGTCATTAACAACACGTGGTCTAGCAACTTTTTTCTTACCACGTGATGTTTTGGATATTCCTTGTATTGCCCCCATTCATGGTCCTCCTGATCCATCTGAACCTCCTGATCCTCCTACTCCCGACACTAAAGTCATGTCTATATATATATATATATAATAATGAAATATACATAAATAAATTTTAACACTCACATAAATAAAGAAATATATATAAAATATAAATATATATAATATTATACATATCCATATCCATACAAATATATATATATAATGCCTAATTAATTAATTGTCTTCGTCTGGGTCATCTAATTCATCATCAGTAAATTCATTTGATGAGTGAATTAAGTCAATATTGTCTTCATCGTTCTCTAATTCATCTATTTCTTGTTCATCAACTTCTTCTCCAATGTGTTACTCATGACAAAGTTGACTAATAGTCTCATCTCCAATCACATGATCCAAATTTGACATTTCATCCATTTGAAATGCAACTTCTTCATTTTGACCTGCTTCAACTTCTTCTGTTCCCCTCGTTGGTCTTGTTTTGATTGCAGCACACCAACCTTGTTTGCTTCTGACAATTGATGGATAAGAAACATAATACACTTGTCTTACATTATGGGCCAGGGCAAATGGATCAAACCGTGGATATCTTTTGCTCATTCAAATGTCTACAGTATTGGATATCAAATTGATTTTAGTTCCTCTGCTAGATGGATCAAACCACTTACAGTAAAACAACACCACTTTTTTCTCATAATCTAGGAATGTGTAGTCAATTTCATAAATATGCTCAATTATGCCATAGAAATCTTCTACTACACCACTATCAGAGAAACTTTTCATACAAACTCCACTATTAATTGTTTCTTTTCCTTCAGTCCAAGATTCAGTGTGAAATTTGTATCCATTGATGTAATAGGTGTGTCATTCTTTGAAACTTCTACTCGGGCCCATAGATAAGTGCCTTAAGTGGATGTTGATAGGAGTTTGTTCTTCTAGATGCACTTGTTGTTGAAACCATAATGGGAAATTTGAATGTATATCATCAGATGATTGTCCCGTATTTAAAAATATCCTGATGGATGACCATATATATGGTGAATATCAATTTAATCATATAATAAAATATAACTATTTAATAAGAAGAGGAATTTGAAACATACTCAATGTATGGTTTAACTTCAGTGCAGTTAATCAAAATGTGAACATGTACCGCATTAAATACTTTGTCGCTTGGCCAGAAAATCGGAAAATCCCTACCAGCATGATGACCAGACAAGCAAAAAACTGATAAAGCATGTGGATGACATATAACACTATCAGTAGCGTTTCTTCCGTTAACTGGTGACAATGTTTCATTGTTGAAATAATGAGAACAAAAGTGTGTTGTTTCACGGTGTAGGTAAGATGAACCAATTGAGCCCTCAACACTAGCTTTGTTTTTCACCGACCGTTCTGAATTACCCATGAACCTATAATATGCAGCTTTGTTCATTCTAAATGCATGTTCAGCAGGTAAAAACCTACGATACGAGTCAAACCACGATGCCTTCCCGCCAAATTTTAAAGTAAATGCTTTTGTATCTTCCATACAAATAGGACAAGCTAGTTTACCATGGGTGCCCCATCCTGACAACATCCCATAAGCGGGGAAATCATTAATGGTCCACATCAATGCAGCTCTCATCATAAAATTTTCTCTCTGAGCAATATCATATGTCAAGACACCATTCCACAACCTCTTCAAATCGTCAATCAAAGGTTGTAAATAAATACCAATACCAGTTGTAGGATTAGAAGGACCTGGTATCACAGCAGCTAAGAACATATAAGGTTTAGACATACACATATCAGGAGGAAGATTGTAAGGAGTAACAATAACCGGCCAACAAGAATAAGGAGTAGACGATGCTTGTATGTAAGGCGTAAATCCATCTGAGAATAATCCAAGTCTTACATTGCGTGGATCTGATGCAAAATCAGGATGTATTTGATCAAAGTGTTTCCATGTCTGACCATCAGACGGATGTCGCAACTCGCCTGAATTTCTTCTATTCTCATAATGCCACGTCATATTTCCTGCAGTTTGTATTGATGCAAACAATCTTTGCAATCTTGATACAATAGAGAGGTAAAACATTACTTTCCTTGGAATTGATTTTCCCCTACTTACCCTTGAGTTATTCCTTTCGTGATACCTTGGTTCTTGACAAAACTTGCATTCAACTAAGTTTGCATCATTCATACCAAATTCATTGTCATAATACAACATGCAACCTTTAACACAACAATTAATCCTCTTGACACCTAATCCTAACTTTGACACTAACCGTTTCGCATCGTAATAACTTTGCGGCAAACCATCTCTAACAGGTGTTGCATCTAGCATAATTTTAGTCATCAAATCCAAAGCTAAATCAGGAACATGAAATTGAGACTTTAGACCTAATAGTCTAATACACATAGATAACTTTGAGTTTGGAGACCCTTCAAACAACGGTTTTTTTTATCTCTTTCAAAAGACCATAAAATCTATGAGCTTCATAAAATCTATGAGCTTCTTCATTCAGAAGTCCATCGGTATCATCATATTGATCTTCATTGAATGACAAATTAACCCCAACAGCATCTGAGATCATATAATTCATTGCCTCAATGTGTTGATAGTTATAATAATCTATACCTAACATGTTAGTATTACTTGAAGGACCTATGTTATAATTCTCCACACATGTACTAGTATTAGGCGCCACCGGAGACTCTTCCCTATGATTAGTCCAAATCCAGTAGTTAGGCATAAATCCATCTGCATACAAATGCACTCTTATTTCATATTCACTTTTAAACCGTCTACATCGACATAAATAACATGGACATCTCATTCCCCCTTCATCTTCGACAATTATTTGCACTCTCGCAAATTGAGAAAGTCTTCAACCATGTTAGCAAAACGTTGTTTAAGATCCTTTCTTCTAGGAAAATTCCTATCGTACATCCAACTACGGTCTATACCCAAATATATATGTGCGTGTGTGTATCTATATATATATATATCAAGACTAACAAAAAATATCAAGACTTATAACAAAAAATAATAATTAATATCATCAATTTTAATAATGTTTTTTAAAAAATAGTTATATTAAAATCAATAACTTTGGTATATATGTCAATTAGAGGATTATTAATTAATTTGCAAACAATATAATAAATTATTATCAAGACTATATCATTATATAATATATATATATATATATTACTAATCTTTATTTTAAAAATAATATATATATTTACTAATCGAAATTTAAAATATCTAAAATACTAATTTGATGTCGGGTAGCGTCTGACTTGAAGCTTTCACGTACGGAGCTTGCAACTCTTCGAAGTAATTAACAACCACTGTAAAAAAAAAAATTCAATAATATTAATTACATAAATCAAATCAAAAAATAAAATTAAAAAACTACATATATAAAATAACATTTATTATTAAATAATTAATAAATGAATTTATTGATTAATAATATAAAATAATTTAATTTTTAATATATCATAAAAGATGATATGTAAGTGTGCATTTATAATCTCGCGTATCATTGCAGTGTATCAGCTCTTATTTTTAGGAACCAAAATTGATTGTCTTTGATTTTCGTTGCTTGTGTAGCTGGAAAATTTTTAGAAATTCGTAGAGTTCATCGTCATTTTTTGCACCAAAGAGATTTTGATCCAAATTTTGTAGTGAAAAATTATTTTTGGTATTATCTCTTCATTTATCCCTCATATTTGGAAATTCAAAAGCCAAAGTATCTTAAAAGAATGAGAGTAATCAAAATATAAAAAATAACTGAAAAAAAGGTTATAAACCGAGATACAAATGGAAAATTGAGAATTGGGAATAAATTACGGTGCAAATAGCAAAAGCAGTTAAATAACTCAGAAATTTATTTTATTTTCACCTTTCAATCTTACACGATTTATCACTATTTAACATTTTTTGTTTAAGAGATCTATTAGTCGTTCCATATCAAATAGTGTATTTTTTAAGTTTTGAATTTTTTGTATATTTTTTTCTTTAACGTTATATCGAAATTGTTTTGTTTGACTTTCCTATTTAAGTATACTTTTCTTGTTTTATATGTATCTTGCTTGTGTTGAAAATCCCATTAGTTTGGTCATACAGTTTCTTGAGCTTATATTTGACCTCTTGAACGATATTTTGAACTATAACTCGTTCACATTTGTAATAAGTTTTCCATAACTTTGATTGGGCATGATTTGGTTCTTGTGAAAATCATATGAATAAGCAATTAGGAAGTGGAAAAGGTAAGATAACATGTTATTGAAAAAGTATTGATTGAGTGATATGCACGAGTCACAAATTATTAAGTGTAAATATTTAGAAGAGTATATATTTAACTCATTTTTCTTTGGTTTACTTAATTATTATTTTTTTTTTGTTGTATTTTGAGGTCATGGAAAATGGTGATTCTACACATTCATCACCAACAAATGTTTCTCTCAGGGAAAAGGTCACTAAATTGATGAATACAAAAATGAATGATTTGCGGTATGAGTTCATGATTGAAAGGCCGCATGGAAGATCTCTCCATGATGAGGAATGTAAGTATGAATTCAATAGGGAGAGAAGACATGAAATGTATGATGGTGAAAAAAAAGAACCTTAGGAAATTTGAGAGGGAAGATGAGATATATGCAAAAGAAAAAAAATATAGAGAATCGCACTGTATTATAAATTAATAATCATAACCATTAATAGAACAATAGAGAGAAGGAAAAAGAGAGAGACAAAGATACTATTGCATTATTCTCATCAAGGTGCACTTCAAAATGTTACGAGAGTCGTATTTATAAGACACAAATCGAATAGCCTACTAGTATATAAATGATCTTATATAATGTGCAATAAACATTTCACGAATATCAATAAGTAAGACATTTTACTTATGAGAGCTATAGAACTCATGTGAAGGTAGAAAGCTAGAGAATATGAACATCTACAACATATTCACAACACATATTCTTTTTATAATATACAATTCAAGATTCATATATTTGATGACATAAATTATTTTGTGGGAACAATATATTGTATTAATAATTTATTTAAGTGTGCATACTCTTGTAACGAGAATTAAACATTTTTATGATGCATCCTATGATGAAGAGACAAGCTAATCAAAAAACTTATAACAATTCTCTGTTACATCTGTTTAAGTATAACTAATTCTTGTAAGTTGCTCTCAATGCACCCCTCATTTCTTCCTCTCCTTGGCCGAACCTACTCTCACACTCTTTCGAAACACCAAATTTTACTTACGTGCAAGAAGAACAACCATTTCTTCTACTTAGATAGTAAAGAGTTTGACATTGAATCTTTGAAGTAAAGTGGTATTACAAACTTGGAGTTTTTGGAAACTTTGGTAAATATAGACAAAAAAAAAATCTCTTATTCTCATCTTTTGATAAGTTGAGTAGTTAAAATGTTTCTATTTACAAACGTTGTAGATCCTTACCTTATGACCTCAAATCTCAAAGAAAAATTTAATTTTGAGCATTTTTGTTTATTTCAAAAAGAAATATGTTTGAAAGTTATTGCTTCTATGTTAATGTTTTAGATCCATTATTTGTAGAATTGGATCTAAAAGAAAGTTTTGATTTTGAACATTTTTATGTTATTTCACATAAATGAACCATGTTAAAATGTTTTTTTTTTTAGTTAATTTTGTAGATCTACTTATGGTAGGAAATGATCTAAAAGAAAATTTTGTTTTAGAACACTTTAGAGTTTGCAAAAACAAATAATTTTATACTAGAATGATTTTTCCTTCAAACATATAATGGATCCTTGGCTTGTGATAGTAGATCTAAAGAAGAAAACAAATTAAATTTCAAACACTTTGAATCTTTGCTATAAAAGAATGAATTTACGTTGGAAATATTGATCTTTAAGTTTTTATATTTTTAATTATTGATAAAGTTCTAAAATGTGTATTATTTAGAACCAAAGATTAAATATAATTTTTCAAGAGAAATGTTTCTCCTCTGTATCTAGTGTTGGCCCAACCAAAAATTTAGTGTTAGATTTTGGGATTTCAAAAATTTTGTTGTGTACAAAAAGGTTGTGGATCTTGGTTTTAAATAGGGTTGAAAACCTAATAAATTTTACTTAAAGTATGGTTGAAAATTTTAGAGTTTTGCTAATGTGACAAAAATATTGAAATTGAAACTTTGAAAATTTTAGGGTTTTGCAAAAGTGTTGGTGTTGTAAGTAAAAGATGGGGACTTTTGAGGTTAATTGGAAACAAGTGGGAAAAAACCCTAGAATATATTTGAGGGTAGTAGTTGGATTAGATTTGTATCTTAAAGTGTTCAGTGTTTGTTTAACTAAAGACAATTCTTTATTTAAGATACGACCTATTTTAGAGGAACTAACACTTTTGTTTTTGGACGTTTGCACGGTAAATGCAACTTTTAATTTTTAGTTTTGTATTTAGGAAAAAATTTATATGATTATTGTTTAAATATGTGATAAATGATCTTAATTTCATTATGTATTCATAAATGATAATATGTGTTTACTATATGTTACGAATTTCATTGATGATAATATGTCATGAGTATGCTTTGTGAAAAAAGTGTTGAAAATCATTAGTGTATAACGGGTATTAAAGTTGTGTCTTTTAATAACAGCATTTAATAATTTCGAGTGTTTGTTTAACTTACAACAATTATTGATTTAATGTACCAGACATTTTAAAGGAACTACTCTTATGTTTCTACATGTTTGCAAGATAAAGAAGTCATTCCAAATTTTTAGTTTGCTTATAAAAATTTATTTATTTGATTGATGTTTTAATATGTGATAAATATGGTTAATATAATTGTATTCATAATTGATAATGTGTGATTACTACATTTTATGAATTTCATTGTTGATAATAAGTCATAAGTATGTTATGTGAAAAAGTGTTGAAAATTATTAGTATATGATGAGTATTAAAAGTAGAGTCTTTTAATTGTCGCATTTACATAATAATTATTTTGGAACAGTAAAAGTATGTTCATGTATTACATAGTTAGGAGCAATCGTGATGGGCCTCGTGGTAGTATCACATGATTAGATGGTCTACCTTATCATTATGAAGATTATTGAGTTGTGCTACTCTGTGAGAGACCGCACCATAGTAAACTGTGATAATCTATGAGAGACAACACCATGGTAAATAATACTTTTTTGTAAGAGGTTGTACATTTATGATTTATGCCCCTCGATGAGGGTTTAAAATTCCAAAATCATGTGCACTAATAAATAGTCATCGAGTTAGAGTGTTTTGTAATACGAGTCATATTTGTTATAATCATATATGTGCATACATGTTATGCTTCATCATTTGATACCATGTTATACTTATTAAATGATGTGTTATTTTTGGTTGGTTATCATTTACAATTAATGTGGAAATTGGGCTATGCTCTCATACGATGTTGGATTACCTTATACCAATGATTACTCTAATGTTGCCAATATTGCATGATTTTCCTAATCGATATTCGTCGACTTCTTGGGTATACCCCTTGATCTCAAGCAAGGCTACTTATACAGTGAGAGTGGTGACAACCAATAACAGGGCCAGTGCAATATTTCACGTGGGTCTCACACACGAGACGAGAGACTACCCCAAACCTTTAGATTTGGTACTTAGGGTTGGTAGTCCATGGTTGGATGTAGGCGATGCTACAACTAGAGGTCAGAAGGAGACCACAATAGGAGTGACAACTCCTATTGTAGGAGTAAGGGGCACATTGTTTGGACTGAGATTTTATCGTTTAACATTTTAGGATTTTGAGGTTATGTGGAATAAATTTGAAGAAAAAATAGTTTAAAAAAAATAATTAAAAAAGTGTTTCTTATAAAAAATTAAAGTATTTGAGAGACTTTGCGTAAAGGTTAAAGCCTTGAATGAATTTTAGAAAAAAAAAAAAACCGTTTAGTGAATATAGTGGGTAAAAACCACATAATATATTTGACGATAATAGTTGGATAAAGATTATATCTTAAAGTTTTGAGTGTTGGTTTAACTTAAAACTATTCTTCATTTAAGGTACTAGACATTTTAGTTTGCATATAGGAACCTATTTATGTGACTGACGTTTGAATATGTGATAAATGTCGATAATGTCATTATAGGATCCTATTTCTAGTTTGCATATAGGAACCTATTTCTAGTTAGCTCCTTCCAAATTTTTAGTTTGCATATAGAAAACTATTTTTGTGGTAGATGTTTGAATTTGTGAGTAATGTCACTATGTATTCATAACTAATACTATGAGCATAATATATGTTATGAATTTCATTTATGATAATATGTCATGAGTGTCCTCTGTGAAAAAGTTTTGAAAATTATTAATGTATGATGAGTATTAAAAGTAGAGTCTTTTAATAGGTGCATTTACATAATAATTGTTGTAAAAGAGTCAGAATATGATTATGGATTTGATAGTTAGTGGTGTGTGTGATGAGTTAGAGTATGATTATGCATGTGATACCATGATATACTTTGCTATGTCTGCAGACGATGTTAGATTACGTACTACTGATAGTTTCTCTAACGAAGGAAACATTGTTGTAATTCCCTAATTGATAGTTGTCGACTTCTTGGGCAAATTACCAATCTGAGTTGGGCTACTTTTACGATGAGCATAATGAAGACCAATAGTTAGGTCGATGTAGTATTTCACGTGTGGCTCACACACGAGAGGATAGACTACCTCATACCTTCATGTTTGGTAATTGAAGATGGTGGTGCAAGGTTGGATGTAGGGGATGTTATAGCTGGAGTGAGGTGGAGGTCATAGTAGGAGTAGTAACTCCCACCTACGGAGTAAGGGGCACTTTGTTTGGACTTAGAGCTACAAAGAATTACAAAGGGCCGATGTCGGAGGTTGAAGACATAGCTGAACCATCTAGGTTGGTCGGGGACTAGGGTTTTGTTGACGAACTATCGATACTTTGGTTGGTTTCATCCCGGGTTGTGTTAGAGTTTTGTTTCCCGATGTACGATCCTTTTACCGTCTATCTCAAAGGTAGAAAGTTGTTTTGAAATCTAGGCTCCGCGAAAGCCACATATATCGTGGGATGACCAGACATCTGGGGAGACTGATCCCTTTATGACTAAAGATGAAAGAGAGGTTACATTGAGGAGGTATAGTGCGTTAGATGGGACATCTATTGTATATGGAGGTCACCCAAAATACTTATTCAGGGATGACTGTATCTAAGACATACTTTGACAATTGACTTTTGTTATTGGGTCCATGTTCCAATTTTTTAACGTCACAATGGGGGATATTTTTCTTGGAGCAGCATTTCTACGTAGATTGTAACACCCTAAATTTTATATTAAACTATTTTATTAGTTAAGTACGATTTTAAATAATTAATTTAATATTAAAATTATTTTAGAATATATGATAATAAATTTTCTGACTAATTTTTGTTATATAGGTGATTACTATGATGTGCTAGTTTTATAAATCTTAGATTACATGAGCGATATAAATAATAAATATTATATTTTATTATTTGATATATTTTTAAAACATAATAGTATTTGAGTGAAATATATATATTTTAAAGAAAAATATTTTATACGATTTTACGTCTACATATGTATACTCAATTAATATAATACTATTAGGTGTGCTTGACTGATGTTAAGTATGCACGTAGTTATATTTCAATTATTTATAACTATTTTCTATTTTCAGTTACTTTTTTAAAATAATTATCTTGAGATAGTAGTGATATGGTGTTTGATTTACTTTATTTTTATATACTTGTTATGATATTGTGATTATATATATATATATATATATATATATATTAAGATTTAGTAATTAATATAAAGTGTTGATGTTATATTTATCTATTTTATAATTTCGACTATTCTATAATGGTGGTAATATTTTAATTTGAGTATTTGAAAAAAAAAATATTATTATAGGGATTATTTTAAATATGAGATTTTTTATTATTAATATATTTTAAGAGATTAATTATTTTTATTTATAAATTATTAAGTTTGAAATAGTAATAATACTTTATTAATGAAATTGTGTTTAAATAAATAAATAAAACTAGTCAAACCTAAAAGGAGACCAATGAATTTGATTCATGTATGAACCCTAATTGTTAATAAAATAAAACATACAAAAAAAAGGGAAGGGAGTTGGAAGGGCAGCGGTAAAACCAAAGAGGAAACACAACAATAACTCTATCGTTTGACACCGGTGATCGATAACTATTTCAAAAAACTTTCTCCATTTTCACCCACATTTGAGTATGTTATTTCATTCATTTAGCTCGTCAATTAAACATAATTTTCTATATTTTTAACAACCTCAATTTCTCTCTAAAATACCCGACTTCTTCGTTTGTAGACTTCGTTATTTTGCACCGTTCTCCTTCACTGTAAGTCTGATTTGAGTGAAACCAATGTCAAAATGACCGTGTGAAAAGAGTGGCTATATTATCCACTGATTGGGTTTTCGATTTATGGTAATTTTTCTTGACCGAATTTCGAATTTAGTTTTTAGAATATATTCTCATAATTTATTTTTAACGTTTACCCATTACATGTCGAGTTAGATCGATTGAAGGATAAAGAGTCAATGAACAAAGGTTGTTTGCTCTTAGAATCATATTCGTGCGTGAAAGCGTCAAAATAAGGTAAGGGGTGAGAGAGCGTTTAAATTCATGAGTATAATATAATTTAAGATGAACGGGAAAACCGTATTTCCCAACGATTCATTTGAGGCTTGCTACATACGACAGTAGCCCTTTGAGTGATAAATTAATTAATGTTAAAATATGTGAATTGTGAGATTAAAATATGAAATAAAAATATTTATAAGGTGTTGATTGATTTAACTTCGTTAAATGTGTGGCATTGGATATTATTGTGATGTTTGATTTATTTTTATTAAATGTGTATTATTGTGATATTAGATGTTGAATGAATTTTATGTATAAGTTTGATTAGACGTGTTTATGTGATGTGATAATAAAAAGTAAATTTATTTTGATACATTTATGTGATTATGATGATGTATAATTAATAATAACGATGATATAAATTTGTGACAAGCCTATGTGAAGATGTATGTTTGATGATAGTAATGCTATAAATTTGTGATGAGTTTATGTGATGAGATATGATTAATGATAGTGATGTTGTGAATTTGTGATGAGAATATTGAAGTAACCCTAAAGCTGGTGAAATAAAATTGATTTCAATTTGTGTTTGAGATGACGGTCTTAATAGAGTATCATAGGTCAACGAGGGGAGAAAATAAATATTGAGAAATTGTGAAGTGAAGATTATTTTGTCATCATATAGGTTGGGCCTAACAAGCCTAGTGATTTCGGGGAAGTACAACTGAATGAGCCTGATTGTGGAGGTCGGCTGTTGAGCCTTAAGGCAAAGATTGTTAGACCTTTGAGGTATTCGGGTGGGGAATTCCTAGGTGACTTGGAGGTAGCACTCTAAATGTCGGGAGCTACCACGCAACACACGTTTACCTCGATTGTCACGTATATGTTTCTCGGGTGAAGTTGAGGGGATCTATGAGGACAGGGCCAATTTGAATTGTCTGTCCACCGGGATGGTGGCATAGTATCAAGCCTCCTAACCAAGTACTTCAAAGTTAGAATGGTACCACATTGTGAAGTAGAGTCTAAGCTCATGCATAGCATTGCATTCTATTGTAATTGTTTTGTTGTTATTAATATGTATCGTGTATGGTGATAATTTCTCTTAGATAATTTGATGTTACAGTGAAATATATTGATTTTCCTTGAGTGATTTTGACCTTTGAATGTGATATTTTCTTGAAGGAATATTTGTTTAATGATATAGTCCTATTATGATTGTTTGTGTATTCTTCTTACTTGTATTATACTGTCATCATGATTTCGAATCTCACCTCCATCGTTGTTTGTGTTATTGTCTCAAAATAATATCGCATACTGGCATTTATGTTCCTTCTTATTGTTATTTTAAGATGCATTATTTTTATTGAGTTGATTTTTTTTTTAAATAATACACTAGTGTTTTTAAAAATCGGTGTGTTACATTGAATTTGTGGGAGGTTAAACTATAAAACTTTTAACGAACGATTTTCATATCTCTTATATGCGGTGAATGATTTGCAACGTACATTTGAGGAAATCTCTTATATGGGTATCAAATGTGGCCGCTTGCATGAGATCATGACAAATCTCTAAAGCCCTCATGAATGTCGGGCACGCGCAAGACCTATTTTGTGCAAAATTGGTGAAATGGCAAGAATTATGGTGATGTAATGTGATTGATAGACCTATAACTACTTGTCTAATGGGTTACATCTATGATATTAATCAATTAAAGTTTTTCAATTTTATCCTTTTTTAAAAAATAAATAAATATGTGAGAATTGTTGTAATAATTTACAATTTCAAAAAACATTATTTAATTATTTTTTAAAAAGTAACTATTTATTTTAATTATTATTATTATTGAAATATTTGTCAAATAAATCATCCCGTTGTTGAATTCTCCAATTCTAGGTTCTTAGATTATAGTAACCACTAATTGTTTATACGTCATTTTATCAATATATCATGTGTTACATGTAGAACAACTACATGTGTGTCATTTTATCAAGATATCATGTTTGTCTACATGACATGTAGAACAACTGCACGTGTTACATTCAAATAGCATACTATTCTCACATCCCTGTAGTCTTAATAACTAGTAGCAATAGCTACTTGCATAATTTCTCAACGTTTTGATTACATCTCTCACATATTCTTTAAAAGTTTTAAATATTAATTTATTTAAATTATATATAATAATCCATGTATAATATAAAAATATTAAACAATTAAATTTGACATCTTTAATGAATTATTAAAGAAGTAACACAAACAAAAGTTACTTCAAAAAACATGATCTACACATGCACATATTTAGACACAAAAAATCTAATAAATTTAAAGGCAAACAATAATAAATAATAAGAAAATATAATTTTTTAACCAATCTTATTATTCCAATTTATTACATATTAGATGGACATTTCTTAAATATAAAATGATTGGTTTAAAAGTAATAGAAGAAAATCAAAGTTTTAGGACTTTGTATAACGGAATGGAGGGGTACAACATGGGAGCCTATCACACGCAACTGGGTCACATATTCCAGGAGGTAACTCTGCATTTCCTACTAAAGCACCTGTAATAGCCACAAGTAGCACCAAAAACTTCAAGAACATCTTCAAAAGAGTTTCCATTATGACAAAACTTGGTTTCAAAGAAAAGCGAAGTGAATATTTTGCCACGTTTAGAAACGTGGCTTTGGTGAAGGCTCAACTACATCATCCTCCAACAAAATATCTGTCAAGCTTACATCCTCAAGATGATTGTTGTTGATTTGTTGGGGCTGATCTTGGGTAGTTTCCACATCATTTGAATTTTCTTGTCTTTGTAACCATTCTAACATTTCTTGTCCCGAACACCTACGCCTTTTTTCCATATCAAATTAAACACCTGCAAAATTTTCTAACAACGAGATAAAACATATTTCTAAAATGTATTCAAAATGATTCACAAGATAATCTGTGCATTACATAAACACAAAAAATATGAAGTCTTATATAGAATACTATTTAAAAGCAAAAGAAATATGACAAAATTACAAAGTTCATAACTTAAATCATCTCTATCATCTCTATCACTACAACTATTATTCAATCATCTCTATCACTACAACTATTACGATCTTCCTCAATATTTGTTTCATCATTTTCTTGTTCATTGATATCGTCTCGCACTAATTGTAGTTCTTCAATATTCTCAACATTTTGCTCACAAAAAGGTATGTCTTCCATTATTGGCTCTTGTGATTCCATAAGGTTCACTTCTCCCATATCATATATATCTCTAGGCTTCATATGACAAACACAAGACCATCCTTGATCAACCGGATCATCAACATAAAATACCATTCTAGCATCACTTGCAAGGATGAATGGTTCATCCACTGCATTCACACCGGTGTAAATCAAATGAGAAAAGTTTACACTTGTTATGCCAAATTTATCTATCTTAACTCCCTTGTTAGGTTTAGTGTCTACCCAAATACATTTGAATAGCACAACCCTTAACTTACCAAAGTAATCAAGTTCTATAATGTCTACTAATTTTCCATATTATATGTCATTACTTGAGTTTTCAATAGGTTCTCCTCTAATTGAAAATCTCCGAGTAATAGCAGACATAACAACACCACTATTTTGGGTTCTTAATCCTTGCTCCTTGCTCATTGTTCGAAACTTAAATCCATGAATGTTATACCCATCAAATCTCCTTGCAATGTTATTTGGTCCTTTAGCAAGCCATTCAATTTCAATTGTAATATCTGGATCATCTTTTCTTGCAACCTAGCAATATTTTAAAAGGTATTATAAAAATTATAAATATAAAAGATTTTTATATGAAAAATTAAGTCAAACTATATATAGATATCCTTACATATTCATTGAACCATTTGTGAAAATTTTTGTGAACATATTCTTCCACAACTCTTGAGGCATTTCTTTTGCCACGATGCATTCTAGCAACTTCTATCTTACACTTTCTACATGAAGAATTTGTGGTTAGTACATTTGGTATAGAAATGGATATTGAGATGATAATTAAGTATATGCAAAAATATAAAACTTACTCCCGAAATGCATCAACCAATTCACAATTAGCTAATACATAGCGATGAGCTTGGATCATCTCCAATTGTGGAATCGAAAAAATCTTGGAAGCTCCAATAGGCTTGCCTGATGTAGGAAATAAATTCGACAAAATAGTGGATTCGCTGCTAGCAAAAATCCCATTGTCATCATCATTGCGCCTTGGCCTATTGAACCTTGTTTCAACATTACCGTCCTCAAAATATGTTGAACAAAATGTAAGGCATTCTTCCATATTGCTAACTTTTTTTTAGAAACCAACTAATCCACCTATGGAAGAGTCAAAACCGCAACCACAAGTTCCGGGAGTCAGACAACTTGCTCGATGCTACAAGAGTCACTATTGGGCTTTAATGAATATTCTTAGGTCTAAGTACAAAGATTATTACTGGACTTACGGGAAGGACGATGAAGAAAACACAATCCTAAAAATAAAAGCACAAAATTCTCCAACTACCACAATAAAAAAACACATCCTAAAAAACATAATCACCAAATAAATTTATAAAAAAAAAACTTGAATATAAAAAACAGAACCTGAAGAAGGAGATGAAAAGAGCAAGTCTTTATTTGTTGGTACCAGTTGCCAAAAATTAAACCTAAAAAATTCAAAACAAAAATTAAACGTATTAGATGCAAAGAAGATGCTCTAAGAGGTCACACATTCACTGCAAATTTAAAGATTTATTTTACTTACACTGTTGTATGGTAAGTGTGAAAGGTAGGATCGAATGGGTTGAAATTGTAGCGTATAAGTGAAACGGTGGTCGAAAAGACACTGTGGTGAAACAATAATACGGTGTTGAAACGGTGGGGAAGCTATGGTGAATAGGATTTTAGGGTTTTAGATTAGAGTGTTACTGTTGAGTTTGGAGTTTTTGGGATTTAGATGGAAAATAGGGCATCTGAAAAGAAAAAAAAAGAAAATAGCGAATTGAGAAAGAGGGAAAATGAAAACGAGCGAAAATAGAAATAAGGAAGGGAGCGAAAATGGGAAATTAATGTTAGCCACATTCATAACCGTGGCAAATTTTTTAAGTTACCTACAGTCATCGTGATCGTGGCTAATTAACCGTGGCTAATCGCCGGTTTTTTTTGTAGTGAACGTATAAACATTGTAGAGATAGCCAAAATTACCTATACCAATGGATTTTTTTTTCGTGGTATATAATTACGTAATACCTAAGGATTTTCGCCGTGGCTATAGGGTATAGTGATAAAAAAAATTTCGTCGCGGTAAACATTTGACTTTACCTATGGATATTTCAAATTTTTCAATAATTTATAAATGTTATACCTACGGTTTTGATTTATGTTGCTATACATTTAAGTGATAACTTTTTTCTGTTAGTACAGGTTTTAACGGTAACTAATTTATTATAAATATTAATTTTTTTGTTACCATTTTCATTATTTTTATTGTTGTTTGGACTAAATGAACTCAAATGATTTTGAGTACTAGTAGCATCAGAAACCTATCACAAAAAATAGAAAATATTACTTATGAAAAATACAAGTATGGAACTTATGAAGTTAGTTGGATAAGATTAATAACTTATAATATACCTATCTTGCAGTTTATATTATAACATTCACATCTTCTCCAGAAAATTGATTTTGAATTAAAGTCATCACATTTGCTAACAGGCTTTCCGTATACTTAACTTTTTCACGCAACTCTTCATTTTCAAAAGCACAAACCTTCAATTATTTTAGAATGAGCAATCTTGCCCATACATTATCAGGTCCTAGTACTTGATAAAATATGTCATCCTTCCAAGACATAAAACCTTGTGTGTCTTGGGTTGATTGAGAAGTTTCAGCCTCATTACTATGTTCTTTTAGTTCTTCCTAAAAAATAAAATAAAAATTATTAATAATTGAAAATACCAAATTGAAATTGATATTCAAAGCATGTAGTACTACAATAAGATCCAATCAAGAAACTTCAACATTGCATATAGGCTAACAATTACAATATCTCCTAAAAGGTCAAGTAAAAACCCAATACAATCATCAGACAATTGAAAATAAAATTCAGCACTTTGTCAAACTTAAATTATACACATTTTATATATTGGTACCGTTTAATTATTATCAAAACTTACAATCAATCTTGCAGTTTTTTCATTGACAATTGATTCGTCTTTACGAGCGGGGTATCAATGTAAATCTCTTTACGTCCAAGCAACACTCCTGTAAGACCCGTGATTTTAAATCCTAAGTTATACAATTTTAGGGTATTTTGTGTTAAATTGCTTAGGCTTTTAACCCAGTTTTCGGTATTTAGTGAGTAAAGGCCGAAAATATATTTTTGGAAATTGGATTAAAATTATTTGTCGAAGAATAATTTATTTAAGTTTCGAAGAATTTAATTCTGGGCGGTTTTGTTCAAAATATATCAGCTTGCTGAAAATCGTATATGTCAATTGAGTTGCGACGAGAGTAGATATTTTTATCAAAATAGTTTGAGATGTGAGAGTTGTTGGAAATTTGTTGGTTTGGTTATATATTTATATATTATAAGTAATTATATATATATATATATATATATATATATATATATTAAGTATATATATGTAGAAAGAAAAGGAAAGGAGGGAAATGGAGAGAAAAGAAAAACAAAGGAAAGAAAGAGAAAGGAGAGAAAATGGAAATTTCCATCTTCTTCCTCCCCTGCCTCGCGTGCTTTTTTTTCCTCCTTCCTCCATCTTCATCCATTTTCGTTCTTCCTTGCTTCCTTGAGTTCGAAATTGATAGTGGGTGATAGGACAATGATTTCTCAACTTCACTCTTCCTCTTTGATTCGAAAACGGAGAAAAACGGTATTAGGGATTCAAACTCAAATCTCCCTGTTTCATCTAGATCTAAGCGTCGTTTCAAGAAGTGATAGAAGGGAAAGTTGCTCACCACTACACTACGGTGCTAGTGAGCTAACTTTGGAAGCGGCGTTGCGAGCGGAGGTTTTTACCGGATTTGCTCAGGGTACCGTAATCGGACGTAAAAGCTAAAGTGAAGGTAAGGGCTCCTTCCAAACTTTTAGTTTGCATTTAGGGACTTACTTGTGGTTGTGTGGAAAAGAATTTGGTTAGGGTTAAAGTAAGGTTTTATGGAGAATGAATTTCAAACCCATTTATGTATGATTTTGAGTATATGAAACTTGTTGTGTTTGAGTGATGGATTGTGTTGATTTGTGTTCGTTGTTTTGACATGTTCTAAATTGATAACTGATGAAACTTGAGTTGTTTTGTGTGGTTTGTGTGGAAAATGATTTGGAATGAAGTATGGATTGAATGTGAAAGTATGTGTGAATTTGTTTTGTGTGGTTTGTGTGGAAAATGTTTTGGAGTGAATTTTGGATTGAATGTGAAAGTTGGTTTTGTGTGGAGTTTGAAAACCATTAAGTTAAACGAGTATTAAGAATGGGGAATCTCTTAATGTCTTGTTTACTTAATGTGAGTTTGTGAAAATCATTAAGTTAACTGGGCGTTAAGAATGGGGAATCTCTTAATGTCTTAGTTACTTAATGTTGTTTGAAAATCGTTTAAGTTAACTGAGCGTTAAGAATGGGGAATCTCTTAATGTCTCGGTTACTTAATGTTTGTTTTTTGAAAATGGTTTCAGGGAAACGAGTATTAAGAATGGGGAATCTCTTAATGACTTGTTTACTGAATGTTTTGTTGTGGAAATTGATTAAGTCAAAAGTATATTAAGAATGGGGAATCTCTTAATATGTCTATTTGCTTAATGTTTTGGTGTGAAAATCGGTTAAGTAAATGAGTGTTAAAAATGGGGAATCTTTTAATATCTGCATTTACTTAACGCTTGTTGTGAATGGAGTTGGTGTATGCTCATGCATTTCATTTGGTAAATTGTGCTGACCCGTGATAGGTGGCACCTCGGTAAACTGTACTGACCCGTGATAGGTGGTATGTTTACGATTTACTTTTTGGTAAGTTGTGTTGACCCGTGATAGGTGACACCTCGGTAAGTAGTACTTTGGCCTGTGATAGGCGGTACCCTTACAACTTACGTTTTTTCTTTTGGTAAATCGTGCTGACCCATGATAGGTGGCACCTCGGTAAACAGTACTGACCCTTGATAGGTGGTACGTTTACGATTTACGCTTTTCAGTAAATCGTGCTGACCCGTGATAGGTGGCACCTCGGTAATTGGTACTTTGGCCTGCGATAGGCGGTACAATTATGATTTACGGCCCTTCGAGGAGGGTTTTGGTTTGGAATTCCGAGTCCATGCATTTTGGCATATACGCATTGCATTAGGGTGCTTGGCACACGAGTTGTGATTGATGTAAATTTATGATTGTGTTGTTTTTGCTAAGTGTTATGGTTTGAAACTAAGTGTAAGTGTGTTTAATTCATATTGAGATTGCGTTGATGGTTCTAAGAGTTATGTTTGGAATCGTGTGATAGTATGTTAGATTGTAAAACGTTTTCGAAACTCATAATGTCTTGGTAATTGTATGGTTATTGCTAAGTGTTAAGGTTTGAAGTGGTGTTTGAATGTGATTGAGTTAGTTTATGTATTTTTGAAAGAATATACAGGGAAATCGATTTACCAAATCGATTTGATGAGTTACAGGGGCCCTGTTTTGCACGAAATCGATTTATCCAACTGATTTGTAAGTTCTCTTTCAAAATCATTTAAGAAATCGATTGGATTCAATTGGATTCAAGTCAGGGGCTTTGTCTTCCAAAAATCGATTTGCTCAATCGATTGGATTCAATACAGGGGCTCTGTCTGTCTGTCAATCGATTTACCCAATCGATTGAGTCAATCGATTTACCCAATCGATTGAGTCAATCGATTTACCCAATCGATTGAGTCAATCGATTTACCCAATCGATTGATTTAAGCCCAGAGTTCAGTTTTCACTAAAAACTTTCAGGAAATTGATTTACCCAATCGATTGGCTCTGGGGAAAATCTTATTTTGAGTTTGATAATTGATTGCTCAATTGATTTATCAATGTTTTGTTCAGTTATGTATTACTTGAGGGATTGAGAACTTCCTTTTGATTTCATTTACATTTGGCAAGCATTACATGAACTTTTAGCATGTGGAAAACCCTTCTAAGATGCATGATAAGTTGAAAAGGTTATTTGTGCATTTAAAAGCTTAAATGTTATGTATTAACTGTTAATTTCGGTTGGTGACCCTTTACAACTATTGTGGAAATCTGGGCTTTGCCCTCAGATGAGAGCCAGGACTATCCTACCGGTTCATACCTTGTGGATAGGGATGCAGATAGGAATGCTTGACTGGAGCTACGTTAGGAGGATCTCACGGGGCGCGTGGAGATCACTCAGGGTGTTTAGTGTGTTTTGTAGAATGATCAGATTAGGTTGACATAGAGGGAATAAATGTCTTTCTTTTGAATTGTGTTTATTTTAAATTGGAAAATTGTATCTTTACTAATATTGTCAGCATGACAGTTTATTTTCGATGGGTTCCATGTACCATTTTTTTGAGGTGTAAATACTCTGGATTCATATTTCGAAAAACTTTTCCGCTGCTTAAAAATTGAAATGACTTAAATATTTATCAAAAGGTATTTCCGTATTTATTTCTCTGTTTTATTTTAATTTCTTTTAAAAAAAAAATATATACCCTCGCTTTGAAAAACGGGGTGTTACATTGTGGTATCAGAGCTTTGGTTTGGTTTTCTTTGGGGGCTGTGGAGCCTTTGGTTGTAGATTGTAAGTCAACCTGTAGGTTGCGAGTCGTTATCTGATCATGCGTCAGGGTAATTGGTCTGAGTTGTCAGATCAGGGGTAGTTATTATGTGTTGATATATTCAAAACTTAGTTTTGGAATTATTCGAAGTGGTGTTAACACTTCTTCTTGATGTTGGTTTTTCGGAAACACTACCTCCAAGAGGGAGCGACATTGCAAGGACGAACATCAGTAGGGATGATCAAAGGGTTGAAGCTACAAATAACATGGATGTTTTGTTGTTGCACGCTTTGAAAGGGTTAAAAAAAATATATACCCTCGCTTTGAAAAACGGGGTGTTACAACTCCGTTGCCCTTTTTCTCTACAACCAAACAAATGAGTTAAACGCATTTCATTTTTAATTCAAATCAAAGCCATGAAAATACAACTAGAAGAAAAGCTTATTTGGTTTTTAGATAATGTTTTGCATAGATGTATTGAAACTAACCTTGTGTTGAATTATGAAAAATGTCATTTTAAGGTTGAACATGGCATAGTTTTGGGACATGTGATCTTTAAGAAAGGGATGGAAGTGGATTCTGCCAAGATTCATGTGATTTCTTATTTGCCATACCCATTTTGCATTCGCAACATTCGTTCTTTTCTTGGTCATGCAGGTTTTTCCAGGTGCTTTATCAAGGATTTTAGCAAGATCGCTCTTCCACTGTCAAATTTGCTGCTAAAAGATGTGTGATGTATCGAACTATGCAGTAGGAACCTTCCTTGCAAAAAGGGTTGATAGGGTTGCCCATGTTATTTATTATGTTTATAGGACTTTAGATTTTGCACAACCTAATTATACTACCACTAAAAAGGAATTTTTAGCTATTGTTTTTGGCTCTTGATAAATTTAGATCATATTTGCTAGGTTTGAAGGTAGTGTTGTTTTTAGTGACCATACAACTTTGAAGTTCTAGCTGAAGAAACTAGAAGCAAAATCGATATTGATCCGGTGGGTGTTGTTGCTCCAAGAATTTGTTTTGGAGCTTAAATATAAGAGTGGAGTTGAGAATCTGGTAGCATATCATTTGAGCAAAATATGATTGTATGACGACCCCACCCCCATTCAGAATGACTTCCCATATGACTAATTGTCACAGTTGCATGAGGTAACTCGTTGGTTTGCTGATATAGTTAAGTATTTAGTTGTTAGAGTTCTTCCTATAGATGCATCCAGAGCACAAATTCATAAACTTAAAAGTGATGCCAAATATTAGGTATGGGATGATCCATATATGTGGAAATTCTGTAGTGAACAAGTGATTACGCGATGTATCTCCCACCATGAGGGTAAATCCATTCTTCATTTTTGTCATGCCACTCAAGTAGGGAGACATTTTGGTCCTCAAAGGACATCAAGAAAAGTCTTAGACTCAATTTTCTTTTGGCCCACTTTGTTTAAAGGTTCTTTTGAGACTTACAAAACTTGTGAACATTGTCAAATAACGTGAACAGCAATCACTCGTAGGAGTGAGATCCCTCAACAACCTATGCTTTTATGTGAAGTATTTGATGTGTGAGGCTTTTCATGTATCTTTTGGTTTTGTCTACATTTTACTTGTTGTTGATTATGTTTTGAAGTGGGTGGAAGCAATACCCACTAGGACTAATGATTCTAAAGTTGTTGCAGGTATTGTCAGATGAAAATTTTTTTGCAGGTTTGGAATACCTCAATCCATCATCAGTGATCAAGGCACTCACTTTTGCAACCGCACCATGGACGCTTTGTTTTGGAAGTATGGGGTTGTGCATATAATTTATACACTTTATCATCCCCAGACTAATGGGCAAGTTGAAGTTTCAAATAGGGAAAACAAATGGATGCCTGATAACTCTTCATCATATGCATAATTTTCCACTGTTTTAGTCTTATTTATCTTCAATCATCAGTTAAATTAAGGATTTATTTGATACATTCGGTTTATTTTTGTTCTTTGAATTTATTAATAGGTTATGCTTGTATTTCAGTGATTAAGTAGGAGTTTTTCGTAATTTTACATTGCGTTTTGTTTTTAAGTGCAGTGCTGAATTTTGGTGAAAAATCAACATGATACATGTCGAGTATTTCAGCCATATCTGGAGTTCTAGATGTCCAATTAGTGTCATTCCAAGTGCTAATGAAAACTAAGATCCATATCTACAACTTTCATGAAGACACCGGGACCGAATTCAGAAGCGAAACATGAGAAACATGCAAAATACGTCAGACAGCAGATGCTGCGCGCCTGGAGCGCGCCCTGCGCGCCTGGAGCGCATTTTGCAGATTGGTTACTGTCTTGCACGAGCCTGGAGCGCGCCCTGCGCGCCTGGAGCACGTAACGCGCATCAGCAATAATAAAAACGCAATTTTTTGCTGTTTTTTGTATCTTTTTGACTCTGGGGAACTTGGGAGACTTGTGCCCTAGCATAGAAACTCAAAGACGGCCGTTTCTAACGCCATTGAAGCAGTTTTATCAAGAATCATCCATGAATCATTCTTGTAATTCTTCTTTAATCTTTATATTTTGTATTTCTGCCATGAGTAACTAAACCCTATTTGTTAGGGATGAGTGTAACCAGATGAAACCCTTATTTTTCTGATTTGATTTCTAGTTATATGAATGAGTTTATTGAATTATTTTTCTCATCTCTGTGCTTAATGCTTTTTATTGCTTGATCAACATTAAAATGTTCTACGATTTGTATTTTGAAACGGAAGTGGACTTTACGAATGCTTGAGATGAGAAATTCATGAATTTGTAGTCTAGGGATAGATGCAGGTTATGAAACCAATTAAATTAGTTGCAAAGCAATAATTTACAAGAGAATTTATATACTCTAATGCTTAATTCTAATCTTAAATCTACTAAGGAATTAGGGGTTACTTTGGAATTAAAGGTTCTGTCACTAAGACATTAGGGCAAGAATAATAAAGAGAATTCGGTAATAATTCAATAAAGGAATTCAATAACGAGGATCAAATTAGACATCAAGGTTGGATTCGAAGTGAAACTCATCCCTGACATTTTTCTCATTATAAAAGATCAATTTTATTACTGTTGTTAATTTCAAATATTATTTCAATCAACTTGGGAACCTTTTGTTCAATTTTAGTAATTAAATATAATTCAATAGTAAAACGCAATCCTTGAGTTCGACACTCGGTACTACCGTTTTATTATTACTTGCAACGATTCAGTACACTTGCTGAAACGCTATCAAGTTTTTGGCGCCGTTGTCGGGGATTGCCATATCACTATTGAATTTAATTTACTTAATTGAAATTTTTTGCTCTGCAATAAAATTTTTGTTTTTTTTTTCTCTCTTATTTTAAATCTCTTCAGTACTCACAATTTGTCTAACCTTGTATGCGAGGCCAGTCCTCAGCTGAACTTATATTTGATCCAGAAATTGAAAAAACAGTGAAAGCACATAGAAAAGCAGCTCGAGAAAGGAGACAAAGGGAAAGACATCTAGTAGTGGACGAAGAGGTTTTAGGTGATTCTGTCATATTAACTGAAATGGCCAAACCACCACCACCAGAACGTACTCTCGGAGAGTATGGGAATCGAAATAGAAATCGTGCTCGATTACCCATTCGTCACCAACCGGTTACAGTCAATAAGTTTGAAATAAGTCCTGCTCTATACCGAGAGTTGAGGGAAATTCATTTTGCCGGTAGACATAACGAAGACGCTAACAGACACCTCACAAATTTCTTTGAATTATGTGAAACAGTGAAGGTGGATGGGGTGTCTGAAGAATGCATGAAATTGAAGCTATTTCCATTCTCTTTGATAGATGATGCTAAAGAGTGGTTTCTTTCATTCCCCGCCGACAGCATCACCACATGGGATGATCTTGAGGATAAGTTCTTGGAACAATATTTCCCCCCAGCCATGTTCATTAGAAAGAGGCAAGAAATCACCGGTTACAAACAGAAAGAGGGAGAATCTCTTCGTGACACCTACAGGAGATTCAGAAACTTACTAGCCGGATGTCCTAATCATTCTTATGACGACACTGCCCAAATGCAAATATTCTGTAATGGCTTGAGGCCGAGCACCAGAATTATGTTAGATGCCACAGCCGGTGGTTCTTTGAGTTACAAAACCGCAACAGAAGCACGAAAAATTATTGAGATCATGGCATCAAATGAACAGATGATGCTGTATGACAGAAGTGGTAGGTCGACAAGTGGTGTAATGGAGTTGAATGTTATTGATGGGTTAGCTCCAGGCAGGTTTATATCGAAGATGGAAGAGGTTATCGCCACTGAGATCAAGAAGGGAATGGCAGCTCTAAATATACAACCCCAAGCGGCCCCTGTTAAATTACTAAAGCAGACTAGTTGTAACCTTTGTGGAGGAGCACATAAAACTGGAGTTTGTGAAGCACTGGATGACAATGAGGTAGAAGAACTAGAACAAGTGAATTTTGTGAGTAACAACAACAACAGGCAGAATAACCCCTACTCTAGTACGTACAATCCTGGTTGGAGAAATCATCCAAATTTTTCTTGGAGAGATCAACAAGGTGGATCTCAGGGTCAACAAGGAGCTCAAACAAACCAAGTCCCACCGAGAAAGGCTGCTTGGGAGAGCGCTATAGAGAAACTAGTTACAAGCACAAGTTCTTTCATTGAAGAGTCAAGAGCCGTCCAGAAAAATCACTCTGCATCAATAAAGAATCTTGAGACTCAAGTGGGTCAACTTGCTCAACAAATGGCACAAAGAACGTCCGGAAATTTGCCTAGTGACACAGTTCCGAATCCTAGAAACAATGTTAATGCAGTGACCACGAGGAGTGGCAAAGTGAGGGAACAAGTACCACCTGAAGCCAAACAGAGTAGAAGTACCTTGACTCCAACCCACCTGGAGGAAATGGTCACACCAATACCGGGTGAAGAGCACATCGCTATTGAAAAGGAGGAAGAACCTGTGATACAAAAAAGGGAACCACTACCGAAACCAGAAATTAGACTCCCATTCCCTCAAAGATTAAGGAGGGAAGAAACTGAAAAACAATTTGGGAAATTTCTTGATGTTTTTAAAAAATTACAGATTAACATCCCCTTTGCAGAAGCACTAGAGCAGAAGCCGACATATGCTAAGTTCATGAAAGAGATTCTTTCGAAAAAAAGGAAAATCGGAGGAGAAACAGTTATGCTTACGGAAGAGTGTAGTGCTATACTACAAAGGAAGTTACCACCGAAGCTCAAGGACCCTGGAAGCTTCTCAATCCCGTGCGCTATTGGGAATAGAACTTTTGGGAAAGCCTTGTGTGATCTTGGAGCTAGTGTAAGTCTTATGCCCCTTTCAATATACAAAAAGCTAGGCATCGGAAAAGTCAAGGACACACAACTGATGTTACAGTTTGCGGATCGCTCAATGAAACATCCCTATGGAGTAGTGGAAGATGTGTTGGTTAAAGTGGATAAGTTCATTTTTCCAGTGGATTTCGTGGTACTAGATATGGAGGAAGACAACGACATTCCTTTGATTTTGGGGAGACCATTCTTAGCAACAGGGAGAGCTATGATTGATGTAGCAGATGGCACCTTAACCCTGAAAGTAAATGAGGAAACCGTCACTTTTAACATTCTGAAAGCCATGGAACACTCAAGAGAAAGAGAAGGGTGCAATCGAATCGAGATTTTAGATGAGATAGTCAATGAAGAAATAATGCATCAAACACCCAGCCTCCCATTAGAAAGAGTTTTATGTCTACCCCAAGATGTCGTTCAAGAAAGTGAAGACCCAAAGATGAAAGAGGTGTTAGCCATGTTAGAAGCATCACCATCCTACTCCCCTCGCTTTCCTACTAGATGGGAGGAGTTGAAAGGCAATGAAGTCGAGTCCGCGGAAAAAAAGACACCACTAATTGAACTCAAGCAGCTGCCTATTCATTTGAAATATGTATTCCTGGGTGAAGAAGAAAAAAATCCAGCCATAATTAGTGCAAGCTTGAGCGAGTTGCAAGAAGAAAAGTTGTTGAGAATTCTGCGGAAGCACAAGGGTGCTATCGGTTGGTCCATTGATGACTTGAAGGGAATAAGTCCAACTTTTTGTATGCACAAAATCCTCATGGAGGACAATCACAAACCGGTAGTACAACCCCAAAGGAGATTGAATCCAGTAATGAAAGAAGTGATCAGGAAAGAGGTGGTAAAGCTATTTGAAGCCGGCCTCATATACCCAATTTCAGATAGCTCTTGGGTGAGTCCCGTCCAAGTGGTACCAAAAAAGGGGGGAACGACTGTCATCACAAATGAAAAGAACGAGTTAATTCCTACTCGAACGGTTACAGGCTGGAGAGTGTGTATTGATTACAGGAGATTGAACAGTGCCACGAGGAAGGATCATTTCCCGCTCCCTTTCATTGATCAGATGCTTGAGCGGTTAGCCGGACATGAGTATTACTACTTCCTAGACGGTTATTCAGGGTACAATCAGATAGCTGTAGCACCCGAGGATCAAGAGAAAACTGCATTCACATGTCCGTATGGCGTATTTGCTTATCGAAGAATGCCATTTGGACTGTGTAATGCGCCGACTACATTTCAAAGGTGCATGATGTCCATATTTTCTGATATGATTGAGAAACATATCGAGGTATTCATGGATGACTTTTCTGTATTTGGGTCATCCTTTGATAATTGTTTGATTAATCTATCTCTTGTATTAGAAAGGTGTGAAAAATCTAATTTGGTCCTAAATTGGGAGAAATGTCATTTTATGGTAAGAGAGGGAATTGTTTTGGGCCACCGAATCTCCCACAAGGGGATCGAGGTAGATAAGGCCAAGGTTGAAGTTATTGAAAAACTTCCCCCTCCTACCAACGAGAAAGGCATTAGAAGCTTTTTAGGCCATGTTGGATTTTATAGAAGGTTTATAAAAGATTTTTCAAAAATTGCAAAACCACTTACAAACCTACTTGCGAAAGACACACCTTTCAAATTCAATGAGGATTGTTTGCATGCCTTTAACAATTTGAAAAACCAGCTGATAACTGCCCCCATTATCACTGCACCTGACTGGTCACTACCTTTTGAAATCATGTGTGATGCAAGTGACAGTGCTATTGGGGCAGTTCTGGGACAAAGAAAAGACAAGATGTTGCATGTGATCTACTATGCTAGTCATGTTTTAAATCAGGCACAACACAATTATGCTACAACTGAAAAAGAATTATTGGCTGTAGTCTATGCTTTTGATAAATTTCGGTCTTATCTATTAGGATCGAAAGTTATTGTTTACACTGATCATGCTGCTTTGAGGTATTTGTTTACTAAGCAGGAATCAAAACCAAGGTTGCTTAGATGGATTCTGTTACTACAAGAATTTGACATTGAAATTCGGGATAAAAGGGGATCAGAGAACACAGTGGCTGACCACCTGTCTCGATTGGAGAAGGTCGAAGAGAATGAGGATATTAGACTGATTCGAGATCAATTTGCTGATGAGCACATCTTCGCCATCACCATGGCACCGTGGTTCGCCGACTTTGCTAATTTCAAGGTGGGGGGTACAATCCCATCTGATTTCACTTACCAACAACGAAAGAAGTTTATCCACGATGTCAAATTCTATGTATGGGATGAACCATTTCTGTACAAAAGAGGAGTAGATGGGTTGTTGCGAAGGTGTGTGCCCGAGGAGGAACAAGAAAAGGTAATGTGGCACTGCCACGACTCTGAGTATGGGGGTCATTTCAGTGGTGACCGAACTGCAGCAAGAGTTCTACAATCGGGGTTGTTTTGGCCTTCATTATTCAAAGATGCATTCAACTATGTGAAGAAATGCGATCGATGCCAGCGCACCGGTAACATTTCAAAACGGGATGAGATGCCGCAAAATCCCGTATTAGAAGTAGAAGTGTTCGATGTGTGGGGTATTGATTTCATGGGTCCATTCCCATCGTCATATAACAAGGTCTATATTTTGGTGGCGGTGGATTATGTCTCAAAATGGGTTGAAGCAATAGCTACTCCAACAAATGATTCGAAACAGGTTATCACCTTTCTCAAGAAGAATATATTCGCTCGTTTCGGTGTACCTCGAGCCTTGATCAGTGACGAAGGCACCCATTTTCTAAACCGGAATATGGAATACCTTCTGAAGAAATATAATGTGCGCCATAGAGTGGCAACCCCATACCATCCACAGACTAGTGGGCAGGTTGAAGTCTCCAACAGGCAGCTCAAACAAATCCTAGAAAAGACAGTAACTGCCTCACGAAAAGATTGGTCAACGAAACTTGATGATGCACTTTGGGCCTACCGAACGGCTTTTAAGACCCCCCTGGGTATGTCCCCGTATCAAATGGTGTATGGTAAAGCTTGTCATTTACCTCTCGAACTTGAGCATCGAGCGTTTTGGGCGACGAAGTACTTGAACTTTGACTTGGGCAAGGCAGGTGAGGCGAGAATTCTTCAACTTCACGAGTTAGAGGAGTTCTGGAATTTTGCTTATGAGAATGCCAAGATATATAAAGAAAAAACCAAGAAATGGCATGACAAAAAAATAAGACTCAAGGAATTCCAAGAAGGAGAACTAGTTCTCCTATTCAACTCAAGATTGAAGTTGTTTCCCAGAAAACTAAAGTCAAGATGGTCGGGCCCTTTCAAGGTAATCAAGGTATTTCCACACGGTGCCGTAGAGTTGAAGGATACACACTCCGATCGGAACTTCAAGGTCAATGGACAAAGACTCAAATCATATTTCGGGGAAGAGTCAAGACTTTCGATGGAGTCCATCCATCTGGACACAACTTGAAGAGTGAATTGTCAAGCTCAGGACACTAAACAAGCGCTTGTTGGGAGGCAACCCAACTTCATATCCTTTTCATTTTAGTTGACGTCACTTCATTTAATTTTAATTTTAGCTTTTAATTACTAATTTTATTCATTCTTGATGTTTAGTATAAGCAAGGAATCAAAAAAAATGTGTTGGGGATTGTTTTTTTGTTAAGAAGCAGCAAAAACACGCCTGGAGCGCGCCTCATGCGCTTGAAGCGCATTCTGGAACTTTCATTCTGTGAAAAACGCGCCTGGAGCGCATGCCGTGCGCTTGAAGCGCATTTCGCGCGTTTGATTCTGTTTGAGGCGCGCTTGGAGCGCATGCCGTGCGCTTGAAGCGCATTTAGCGTGTTTGATTCTGTTTGAGGCGCGCCTGGAGCGCATGCCTTGCGCTTGAAGCGCATTTCGCGCGTTTGGTTCTGTTTGAGGCGCGCCTGGAGCGCATGACATGCGCTTGAAGCGCATTTCGTGTATACTAATTCTGTTACCACGCGCCTGAAGCGCGCCCGGATGCGCCTGGAGCGCATTTTCCAATTTCGCCACTGCCTTCCGCGCGCCTGAAGCGCGTCCCATGCGCTTGAAGCGCATTGTTGGGCTTTAAAACACCCCAAGTAGGTACAGCCTTCCCTCTTTCACAACAATCTTCCCTCTTTCACAACAATCCTCCCTCTTTCACAAACACCATTACCATTGAAACTCACTCTCTTCACTCTCATCCTCAAGTAAGTTCCCCTCTCCTATCCAACATCATCCCATCCTCAAGTAAGTTTCCTCAAACTTCTAATAGCAACTCATTCTTGGTGACTGATGCATGTGGGTTTTCTTTTTTTTTTTTTTCTTTTCTTTCTCTTGTAAACTTGAATCTATGCTGTATTTTATACATTATGCATGCATGTATGTTGTTAATGAGATCGAATGGGGTTAATGGTTGCGAGATTGGGTATTTTTCATTCATTATTATGCTTGCCTTCCAACTGTTTGCTAAAATGCCACACCCACTATGATGCCTGCATGCCAACTGTTTGATAAAATGTCACAGCCACTATTGTGCCTGCATGCCAACTGTTTGATAAAATGTCACAACCATCATCCTACTTGCATTCCAACTGTTTGTTAAAATGACACAACCAATGCACATGCATTATTATCACTTAGAATGTTAGTGGACAAACTCATGGCCATGTATGATGTTATTTCTCCAAGGTTGATCGTGCTTAAATTAACTATCTCTAACTTGGAATATTTTGAACCTTGGGGTGATTACTTGTTTTGCAGGACCTAATGGCAACCCAACAAAAGGCAAAACGAACTAAGGTTGCAACTACATCCTCTGCCCCACAGCACGATGCATTCATATTCAAGAAGATGGCAACACAAGAATACCATGCCAAACTCCCAACAGTCCACAAGTTTGTAAGTGAAAAAAATTTTCAGCTGGAAGACGATGAATTTGTTGACATCCAGGCTATGATTGCTTCCAGAGGATGGGAGAAACTGACCACATTTGTCACCACAACGAGCAAATCATTAGCTGTGGAATTCTACTCTAATGCCTCCGATCTAAAGTCTGACCAACCATTCCCACTTGACCAATTTGTGAGTTATGTTAGGGGAAAAAGGGTACCATTCACACCTCAAGTCATCAATGAAATCCTTGGCCTGCCAAACTATAATGATTGCCGCTTTCTAGCTATGGAAAAAAAACTTGTAAGAGCAAGCAGTCAGGAAATCCTACGCACTTTATGCAGACCAGGCACAGATTGGGTACGAAATAGAGATGGCTCCGTTCGGAAATTACGCTCAGTGGACCTCACCCCGATTGCTAAAGCATGGAGTACTTTTGTCCATCATACACAATTGCCATGTTCGAATGTGTCCGATATAACATTTCAAAGAGCATGTCTACTACTTGTTATCTTAAAAGGTGACAGAATTAATGTGGGCATGTTAATAGCCAATGATATTCGGGGCACAGCCATTCTTGATCCCCCAACAGGCTACTTCCATCACGCCTCCCTGATAGGCAAATTATGTGAATCGGTGAGAGTGGTACCAAAACAAGGGGAAGAAATGTTGAAACCAGCTACTCCAATCACTGCAAGATGGATAACAAAACACTATGATTCCAGCAGACTACCCTGTTACCCCACCAGCAGCGATGCCAGCAGAGGAACACAATGAACCACAGGAACCACAGCACCACCCTTCATACCCAGTCCAGCTCTCTAACGAAGACAGAATCGGTAGATTGGAAACTATGATGGAACGAGTAATGATTGATCAGCGAGATAGACACGCCAGATTAGAACTGGGGATGACCAATCTCTATCGAGCATTCGCCTCTTCTCAACATACACCGGGAGGCATGTTTTATGCTGATCTATTTACACCTCACCAGTACACAGGCGACCAGAGCGGAACAGGAGCAGATGATCTAAACGAGGATCCTTGAATTGCTAAACTAGAGAAGTTTTCTTTCTTTTGTTTTGAATTTTTTTCTTTTTTTTGTTCTTTTTTTTTTGTTTCTTTTCTTGTTCTTCTTTGTTTTAGTCTAGTCTATTTGTTTTGCTGTGTTTCTTCTTGTTTTCTTTGTTTGATGATGAAAAGTTGTAATAACTTGCACTTGATCTTAAAGTTTCTGTTTGGGATTTCGAAAGTTAAACTCTATTTCTTAGATTATGTTAGTGCTCAACTCGATAAGCCCCCCTAATGCATGCATGCTTGATTACTCAATGGTTGCAGAAGGCTAATAGGCCATCAAGTTTTTCAAAAATACAATTTTAACTTTCCGAATACATGTTTGGCATTATGTTGATTGTTCATACTCTCTCTTACTATCCTAACTGTGAGCTTTTGAGCCTAAACACTTAAATTCTTTGTTGTGTGACTATCCAGACATGTATTATCCCTTCAGAACTGCACTAATTCTGACCTGCATCACTTGTAATTTATGCATACATTGAGGCAATTTTATTTGGTCGTTTGAGCCTTTCTAACTACCCTATAAACATGTTATCCTTTTCCAGCCCCTTTGAGCCTTGCCCCTTTATTTCGGTTACTAGCCACATCACAAAACACAAAACACAACAACAACAAAAAAAAAAAAGACCTTGCTTCAATTACATCACCTTACTTGGAGTTAGGTAGAAAAGTTTTGTTTTGTATTGATCAAATTCTAAGTTTGGGGTTGCTCATGGGATAGCAA
>JBBPBT010000850.1:22117984-22154765 GCA_037974875.1 Cicer bijugum | reverse complement strand
AAAAAAAAAAAAGAGAGAGAGAACAATAAATAATATATTCTTCATTCTTTGTTTAATGTTTGAGAATCTCCATAATGAAAAGAAAAAAATGGTAGAATAAATTGGAAGTATATACCTAACTCCAAGCAGTAAAGCCTACTATCCCAAAATGTCCTACCCTTACCTAAGCCCCATTACAACCCGAAAGTCCTCTAAAAATGTATGTATTTGCTGCATAGTGATGACTAACTAGAATTTTTTCAAGCCTATGGTAGCGTGATGCATGTTCTAGGATTTGAGTGATAAATTCATAACCCTTCTAAACACTTGAGAGAATTTTGGTGAGACTGTGTGAAGAGAGAGTTGAATTTGATAAATGAATGCCAATGTGTATAAATCCTGTTGTAAATTTTTAGCAACCATAGAGCATGATGGATGTTTGCAGTAGCTGAAACTGAAAATTGAGTTTGATGTGCTTTGAGAAATTGATTTTAATGTTATTTTTAACTACACCAAACATGAAATTAATTGTTGCTTGGGGACAAGCAATAGATTAAGTTTGGGGTTGTGATAACTCTTCATCATATGCATAATTTTCCACTGTTTTAGTCTTATTTATCTTCAATCATCAGTTAAATTAAGGATTTATTTGATACATTCGGTTTATTTTTCTTCTTTGAATTTATTAATAGGTTATGCTTGTATTTCAGTGATTAAGTAGGAGTTTTTCGTAATTTTACATTGCGTTTTGTTTTTAAGTGCAGTGCTGAATTTTGGTGAAAAATCAACATGATACATGTGGAGTATTTCAACCATATCTGGAGTTCTAGATGTCCAATTAGTGTCATTCCAAGTGCTAATGAAAGCTAAGATCCATATCTACAACTTTCATGAAGACACCGGGACCAAATTCAGACGCGAAACATGAGAAAAATGCAAAATACGTCAGACAGCAGATGCTGCACGCCTGGAGCGCGCCCTGCGCGCCTGGAGCGCATTTTGCAGATTGGTTACTGTCTTGCACGCGCCTGGAGCGCGCCCTGCGCGCCTGGAGCGTGTAACGCGCATCAGCAATAATAAAAACGCAATTTTTTGCTGTTTTTTGTATCTTTTTGACTCTAGGGAACTTGGGAGACTTGTGCCCTAGCAAAGAAACTCAAAGACGGCCGTTTCTAACGCCATTGAAGCAGTTTTATCAAGAATCATCCATGAATCATTCTTGTAATTCTTCTTTAATCTTTATATTTTGTATTTCTGCGATGAGTAACTAAACCCTATTTGTTAGGGATGAGTGTAACCAGATGAAACCCTTATTTTTCTGATTTGATTTCTAGTTATATGAATGAGTTTATTGAATTATTTTTCTCATCTCTGTGCTTAATGTTTTTTATTGCTTGATCAACATTAAAATGTTCTACGATTTGTATTTTGAAACGGAAGTGGACTTTACGAATGCTTGAGATGAGAAATTCATGAATTTGTAGTCTAGGGATAGATGCAGGTTATGAAACCAATTAAATTAGTTGCAAAGCAATAATTTACAAGAGAATTTCTATACTCTAATGCTTAATTCTAATCTTAAATCTACTAAGGAATTAGGGGTTACTTTGGAATTAAAGGTTCTGTCACTAAGACATTAGGGCAAGAATAATAAAGAGAATTCGGTAATAATTCAATAAAGGAATTCAATAACTAGGATCAAATTAGACATCAAGGTTGGATTCGAAGTGAAACTCATCCCTGACATTTTTCTCATTATAAAAGATCAATTTTATTACTGTTGTTAATTTCAAATATTATTTCAATCAACTTGGGAACCTTTTGTTCAATTTTAGTAATTAAATATAATTCAATAGTAAAATGCAATCCTTGAGTTCGACACTCGGTACTACCGTTTTATTATTACTTGCAACGATTCAGTACACTTGCTGAAACGCTATCAATGCCACCATAAAAGAACTCTCCTTGGAAAAACCCACCTTCACTGAAGTTTGAACATGGAGCTTCATTTCCTTAGTCTTATTTTATACTTGTTACTTTCATTGAGGACAATGTGTAATTTAAGTGTGGGGTATTAATTAGGATTTTATTTGTTGTAGGATTTCAAAAAATATATATAAAAAATATTAAAAAAACTAAATAAATAAATAAAATATATAAAATAAAATTGTGCATTGCATTGCATGTTTTTTCATCAGATTTTGTGGATGCAAATTTGTGAGTTATATTGTATTGAGTTTATGGCATGATTGTATAGTATCTTTACATTCTTGGTACAATAAGTTGGTTTGGTACAATAAGTTGGTTTAGTACGCTAAATTGTGTATTATTTGTGATAGGTTGTTAACATTTGTGAGATTTTGAACCTTATTATGGATTAAATACATTTTTTTTCTTTTTGTGTGTGAATTCACTCATTATTGCTAGTTATGTCAAAACTTGACTTAACTCTTTTGTCGCATGCATATATTGAAATGATCTAGACACTTGTTTCTTGTTACACTACTAGCCAAATAAGTTTACCCTACAATTATCCATTTGTTTAAGCTTCTTGGAGCCTAATTATCCCATTCTTTTTTGTATAGCTCATTACAAGCCTAAAAGTGAAAAACAATTAATTGACCAAATTTTGGGAGATAAAGGAGTCTTTCCTTCAATAAGTGTGGGGTGCGCAACTTGTTTGTTTAAATATGAGATTTACTAAAAAGAATAAAAAAACAAATAAAATGAGGAAAATTGTTCTGTTGTGAACAAATAGAGTGTGAGAATAAAAGCCAATGATATTTTGTTGAATTACTTCTCAATGTTGTTTTTCTTTCTTGATCATTATTCATTTATCCTCTTCGATTTTTAGATATAGTCTCCTTAGAGTTATCTCATCCATACCTTGGCCACGTTACAACCTGAATAAAGTCATTTTGATCATTATATGCATGTTTTTCAAATATAGATGTTAGAGGCTTATCAAACCTATGGTAGTGCTAACTTTTATGATGTGTTTTGAGTGTAAACAGTAACTCAAACACTTGAGCAGTTGAGAGAATTTTATATCATGGGAGTACTTTATCACCTATGATGCATTCTTTAATTAACTTGTCCTCTTGATTGCCTTGGTTGTGATAAAAAGCTATTCATGATTGCCTTAAGCTATAAATTTTTTTTTCTCTTCCCACTTTGCATTCAGGAGAATATTTGGAATCGCATGCATTACTTTGTTTGGAGTGCAAAAGTTTAAGTGTGGGAGAATTTGATCAAAGTATTTGCGCACATGTTTCTATTTTTTTACTGTGGTATTTTAAAAGTTCTTTATAGCTTAGATTAATTTTTTTAGGTTGTTTCTAAACTTTGGGTCGAAATTGAATTTTAATTTTATTATTTGCATATTGACTTATGCTCGCTCTGTAGGTCATAACTTGTGCTCTGGATATCGGATTGATGCATGCAAACAAGCGTTGGAAAGCTAAAAATCAGAGCTATAACTTTTGTGTTGGAATAAAAGCCCAATACCGTAATTTACTGGGCTTAAATTACAGATTTCGTAATCTGAATTTTTGTAATAATTTTAAGTAGCCGATCACTTGTTTAAAAAGTCCAAAATCGAATACTATATATCGGAAGCTTCTTTCCTTTCTTAGACACTTGGTATTTTGATATTGAGAACCAAAAAGATATAAACATTTTTTTTTAATTTCATGGAATGCTAATTTCCGGTTACACCGTCAATTTTGCTTAATGATTCTACTTTTGTTTATTTGATTATATTGATATTCTAATTGCTTAAATTCAATCTCAATAGAATCGATTAAATTAGTTTAACAAAATTCAGTTTCTAATTTATTGAATTATAATTTTGCGACACTTGATCGTAAATTGTAATATATCGATGATTATGATGCTTAATCTACTCAAATAAACCAAATTCACATAAAATTGATTACATTTGTTTGATTAATTCTAGAGTCAAATAGGAATAGAATCGGGAATTAGAAATTAAACTCGTTGATAGAATATGTGATAGGTCTGAAACTCGAATCAATGGCTTAATCGTTTTTCTAATTTGTTCAAACAAAAATCTAAAAAAATCCCCCTTTCTAATTTCAACTTTCAATTTGGTTAATATTATTATATCATAAGTCTTTGCGAAATGACTTGAGTTATTACCTCTATCTACATTTTATCATTTGTATTTGACTCATGTACGACATCGGATCACAAGGTTGGTAGCTCAAGGATACAATCAAAAAGAAGGAGTAGACTATGATGATACTTTTGCTCCATTTGCAAGATTAGAGGCTATTACAATTCTTCTTGCATATGCATATCATAAACTAATTAAACTTTTTCAAATGGATATTAAAAGTGCATTTTTTAATGGTTTCTTAAATAAGCAAGTTTATGTCCATCAACCTCCTGATTTTGAACAAAATGAAAATCTAATCATGTTTTCAAACTTACTAAAGCTTTATATGGATTAAAACAAGCCTCTAGAGCATGATATGATAAATTAAGCTCCTTTCTAATCAAAAATGGATTTCACAGAGGAAAAGTGACACAACACTTTTTAAGAAGATTGATATGAATGATCTACTTGTAGTTCAAGTGTAGGTTGATCACGTCATCTTTGGATCAACAAATGAAAAAATGTGTAAGGATTTTTCAAGTCTTATGCAAAGCGAATTTGAAATGAGCATGATAGGTGAGTTGAGATACTTTATTGGTTTATAAATTAAACAACATAGAGATGAAATCTTTATATGTCCAGAAAAATGTATAAAAGATCTCATAACAAAATACAAAATGAATGAAGGCAAAATAATGTAAACTCCCATGCATCCATCATCTATTTTAGACAAAGATGAACAAGGTAAATCCATTTCTAAAAAAGAATATAGAGGAATGATATGATCATCACTCTAATTAATCGCAAGCAGACCAGATATCATGTTTGTAGTAGGATTATGTGCTAGGTTTCAATTATTACCACAAGAATCTCATTTAACAGTTGGAAAAAGAATTTTTCGTTACCTTGTTGGTACTACTGAAATTGGCCTCTGGTATAGCGAAGGAACTCATTTTGATCTTATAGGTTACTGCGACGATGACTATACTGGAGACAAAATTAAAAGAAAAAGCGCAAGTGGTGCATGCATATTTCTTGGAGAAACTTTAATAAGTTGGTCTTGTAGAATGCCAAATACAATTGCATTATTAACTACCGAAGTTGAATACATATGAGCTACAAATTGCTACGCAAAAGTTATATGGAATAAGAACCAACTTGAAGATTTTTAAGTAAATTATTCTAATATTCCAATTTACTGTGATAATACAAGTGCTATCAATCTCTCTAAAACTCTTATTCAACACTCAAAGTCCAATCACATTGAAATAAAACATTATTTTATCACGGATCATGTGAACAAAAAAGAAATGAATTAATTTTTTTTGATACAAAAAATCAACTAAAACACATATTTACAAAATCCCTTTTTTGAAAAAAATTTCAATTCCATCAAAGAAAAATTAATAATTAAAAAAAAAAACTTTAAAAACATAAACCAGATCATTCTTGTTAAAACGAAGAACCTTCTTGTCTCAATTTTGCCATTCAACATAGCACCAAATCATTTTTCCTTTTTTTTTTTTATCATGAAGAAGTTTAAGGATCGGCCTTATAACATTACTTTATGTCCTTTATCACAAAGTAACAGTTACCCAAACCTATGTTTGCCACCTCACCTCTACAATCCTCATTCCTTATTATATTTGTCCCCTCTCAACCACCTTCCACGTGTGGCTCCATCATCCTTCAACTTCCTTTGAAAAAGTTTAAAATTGTTTCTCTCTCCCAACGAAAAAACAACTACTCACTTTTTTCTTAAAAAACATCAGCTCCTACCTTTCAAAGTTTTCATTTTTTTTTGTATGTCACACTCAAAAGCGATGTGCACCAAAGCTACTGCACGAAAGAATCTGCATCCTAAAACTCCATTCCCTTCACCATCTCCATCACTAACTCGGTCATCATCACTCTTGCCCAGACCAACACCCCCAAAATCTTCTTTAGAGAGAACCTTATATGATTTTCTATCTTCATCCCCTGATACCAGCCCTCCACCAATTTCACTTGCTCCACACTCCGCCACTCTTCCACCGTTGTTCAAATGTGATACTCCTTCGATAAGTCAAACACCACCACATCTTCAAAAATCATCCTCTAAACAAAGATCAAAGAGGATTCTGGCTAGTATAGGTACCTCAAAATCCAAAGACATAGACACCACCATTCACGACTCTTCATTATATGCATAATTTTTATTGATTTTAGTCTTATTTATCTTTAATCATTAGTTAATTTAATGAGTTATTTAATATATTTTGTTGATTTTAGTTATTTGATTTAATGAAATGTTTTTGTTCTTATTTGCTTAATTAAGTAGAGATTTTTCGTAGTTTTGCGTTGTTACTTTGTTTTAGTGCAGTGCTGAATTTTGGTGAGAAATCAACATGACCTATATGGAGTATTTCAGCCATATCTGGAGTTCTAGATGCCCAATTGGAGCCACTCCAAGTGCTAATGAAAGCTAAGATCCAAATCTACAACTTTCATGCAGACATCGGGACCAAATTCAGACTCGAAAGATGAGAAAAATGCAAAATACGTTAGACAGCAAATGTTGTGGCCTAGAGCGCGCCCTGCGCGCTTGGAGCGCATTTCCAACCATTCAGTACTGTCAATACGCGCCAGGAGCACAAAGACTGTGCCTGGGGCGCGTGACGCGCATCAGCAACCATGGGAGGGTTACTTTGGAATTGAAGGTTCTGTCACTAAGACATTAGGGCAAGAATAATAAAGAGAATTCGGTAATAATTCAATAAAGGAATTCAGTAACTAGGATCAAAGTAGACACCAAGGTTGACTTCGAAGTGAAACTCATCCCTAACATTTTTCTCATTATAAAAGATCAATTTTATTACTGTTGTCAATTTCAAATATTATTTCAATCAACTTGGGAACCTTTTGTTCAATTTTAGTAATTAAATATAATTTAATAGTAAAACGCAATCCTTGAGTTCGACACTCGGTACTACCGTTTTATTATTACTTGCAACGATTCAGTACATTTTTTTTTTCAGATAAGAATGGACATTGTTCAGATGACCTTGATGAACTAATAGAATATGAAGACCTTTTTCTCAAACTTACAGAAAACGACGAGTATTATATTAGAAAGATCTATTGGGAACAAATTCTACCTCCTAAAACTCTATCCAAAGAATCAGATGACAAAGACTCTCACATTACGGATGTTTTGGTTGAATTCATGAAGAATAACATGGTTTCAATTGAAAGATTTGAAAGTCAATGTGAGAGGTTATTTGAGCAAGTGGTTAAGTTTGAGATGATGGAGGAGAAGTTGAATATTGAAGATAATTTCATTGTTGTGGTAGAAGAAAATAAGCAAGAGGAAAAAGAGGAAAATACGAACGAGGAAAAGAAAAAAGAAGAGATTGATAAAGTTCGAGATTCAATCTATGCCATGTTCATCAATGTCCAATTGAGAAGGAGTTGGAAGCAACAACTTTCATGAAGACACTGGGACCAAATTCATACTCGAAAGATGAGAAAAATGCAAAATATGTCATACAGCAGAAGTTGTGCGCCTAGAGCGCGCCCTGCGCACTTGGAGCGCATTTCCAACCATTCAGTACTGTCAATACACGCCAGGAGCGCAAAGACTGCGCCTGGGGCGCGTGACGCGCATCAGCAATCATAAAAATGCAATTTTTTACTGTTTAGGGATCTTTTTGACTCTTGGGAACTTGGGAGACTTGTGCCCTAGCATAGAAACTCAAAGACGGTCGTTTCTAACGCCATTGAAGTAGTTTTATCAAGAATCATCCATGAATCATTCTTGTAATTCTTCTTTAATCCTTATCTTTTGTATCTCTGTCATGAGTAACTAAACCCTATTTGTTAGGGATGAGTGTAACCAGATGAAACCCTTATTTTAATGATATTATTTCTAGTTTTATGAATGAGTTTATTGAATTATTTTTCTCATCTCTGTGCTTAATGCTTTTTATTGCTTGATCAACATTAAAATGTTCTACGATTTGTATTTTGAAACGGAAGTGGACTTTACGAATGCTTGAGATGAGAAATTCATGAATTTGTAGTCTAGGGATAGATGCAGGTCATGAAACCAATTAAATTAGTTGCAAAGCAATAATTTACAAGAGAATTTCTATACGGTAATGCTTAATTTTAATCTTAAATCTACTAAGGAATTAGGGGTTACTTTGGAATTGAAGGTTCTGTCACTAAGACATTAGGGCAAGAATAATAAAGAGAATTCGGTAATAATTCAATAAAGGAATTCAGTAACTAGGATCAAAGTAGACTAAAAGGTTGGATTCGAAGTGAAACTCATCCCTAACATTTTTCTCATTATAAAAGACCAGTTTTTTTACTGTTGTTAATTTCAAATATTATTTCAATCAACTTGGGAACCTTTTATTCAATTTTAGTAATTAAATATAATTCAATAGTAAAACTCAATCCTTGAGTTCGACACTCGTTACTATCGTTTTGTTATTACTTGCAACGATTCAGTACACTTGTTGAAACGCTATCAAGTTTTTGGCGCCGTTGCCGGGGGATTGACATATCACTATTGAATTTAATTTATTTACCTAATTGAAATTTTTTCCTCTTCAATAAAATTTTTTATTTTATTTTTTTTTTTAATTTTTATTGTTATTATTTTATTTTTTTGAAACAAAAAATCTATTTTATCTTCTATTTTTATTTGTTGAAATTGCTAATGTCATGTCTAGTGGTTTTTCTCTTCTTTGTTTGAGATAACTATGCGCTGTAGAGCATGGAAGATTATGATGATGATATTCTACTACAATTATATGAAGAGTGTGATACTTGTCTTATACCGGGTATATGTCGCATGATTGAGGGGCAAATCTTGAGCCTTTCATTTTTAAAATATCACCCTCAAATCCCTCTATGGAAGCCTCTTAGGTGTGACTTTTGCGGAGAAGCACATAAGAATGGACATTGTTCAGATGACCTTGATGAACTAATAGAATATGAAGACTTTTTTCTCAAACTTACAGAAAACGACGAGTATTATATTAAAAAGATCTATTGGGAACAAATTCTACCTCCTAAAACTCTATCCAAAGAATCAGATGACAAAGACTCTCACATTACGGACGTTTTGGTTGAATTCTTGAAGAATAACATGGTTTCAATTGAAAGATTTGAAAGTCAATGTGAGAGGTTATTTGAGCAAGTGGTTAAGTTTGAGATGATGGAGGAGAAGTTGAAGATTGCATATAATTTCATTGTTGTGGTAGAAGAAAATAAGCAAGAGGAAAAAGAGGAAAATACGAATGAGGAAAAGAAAAAAGAAGAGATTGATAAAGTTCGAGATTCAATCTATGCCTTGTTCATCAATGTCCAATTGAGAAGGAGATGGAAGCAACACCTTTTATTTCTTAAGTTCATGGAATTTCTACCAAACAAAAAGAAAAAGAAGGATGATGTGTTCTTCCTATCATATATGCCACCTTGACAATAGTTGAGGCGTCAAGCTAATGACTTTAAAGAAGCGCTTCGTGGGAGGCAACCCACAGGTAGAGGTAACTTTTAATTTTTGCAATCTTATTTTTGTTATTTGAATTTGTTTCTTTCTAATTGTGTGTAAACGTGCACTATGATGAAGAATTATTAACAACTTGCATTTGGTCTTAAGTTTTATGTTTGACATTTTGAAATTTAAACTATATTTCTTTGCTCATATCATTTCTCAATTCGATAAGTTTCACTAATTCATGCATTGTTGATTACTGCTTGGTTGTTGAAGTATAACTCATATTTAAAAAAAAATACTAAATAAATTTTGTAGTGGCATGTTTGGCATCATTTAGATAATTCATACTCTTTCTTATTATCCTAGCTGTGAGCTTTTGAGCCTAAACACTTAAATTATTTGTTGTGTGATTATCCAGACGTGTATTATCCCTTCATAACTTGCACTAATTTTGACGTGCATCACTTGTAATTTATGCATACATTGAGGCAATTTTATTTGGTCGTTTGAGCCTTTCTAACTACCCTATAAAAATGTTATCTTTTGCTAGCCCCTTTGATACTTGCCCCTTTATTTCGGTTACTAGCCACATTACAAAACAAAAACCCTACTTCAATTACATCACCTTACTTGGAGTTAGGTAGAAAATTTTTGTCTTGTCTTGATCAAATTCAAAGTTTGGGGTTGCTCATAGGATAGCAACCTTTTAAGTTTGGGGTGGTGATTCTCATAAAAAAATAAAATAAAGAAAAAAAAAAGAGAAAGAAGAAAGAAGAAAGAAAAAAGAAAAAAGAAGAAAAGAAAAAAAAACGATAAATAATATCTTGATAAATAATATCTTCTTGGTTCTTTTGTCAATGTTTGAGAATCTCCAGAATGAAAAGGTGAAGAAAATAAAATGGTAGAATAATTTGGAAATATATGTCTAACTCCAAAGTAGTATAGTCTATTATCCCAAATTGTCCTACCTTTACCTAAGCCCCATTACAACCCAAAAGTCCTCCAAAAATGTATGTGTTTGCTGCATTGTGATTGCTAACTAGAATTTTTTCAAGCCTATGGTAGCGTGATGCATGCTTTAGGATTTGAGTGATAAATTCATAACCCTTCTAAACACTTGAGAGAAATTTTGGTGAGATTGTGTGAAGAGAGAGTTGAATTTGATAAATGAATGCCAAGGTGTACAAACCTCGTTATTTTTGTAAGCAACCATAGAGTATGATGGATGTTTTGTAGTAGCTGAAATTTTGAGAATTGAGTTTGATTTGAATTGAGAAATTGAGTTTAAGTTTTCTTTTAACTGCACTAAATATGAAATTAATTGTTGCTTGGAGACAAGCAATAGATTAAGTTTGGGGTTGTGATGACTCTTCATCATATGCATAATTTTTATTGATTTTAGTCTTATTTATCTTTAATCATTAGTTAATTTAATGAGTTATTTAATATATTTTGTTGATTTTAGTTATTTGATTTAATGAAATGTTTTTGTTCTTATTTGCTTAATTAAGTAGAGATTTTTCGTAGTTTTGCGTTGTTACTTTGTTTTAGTGCAGTGCTGAATTTTGGTGAGAAATCAACATGACCTATATGGAGTATTTCAGCCATATCTAGAGTTCTAGATGCCCAATTGGAGTCATTCCAAGTGCTAATGAAAGCTAAGATCCATATCTACAATTTTCATGAAGACACCGGGACCAAATTCAGACTCGAAAGATGAGAAGAATGCAATTGTTTACCTTTTAGGGATCTTTTTGACTCTTGGGAACTTGGGAGACTTGTGCCCTAGGATAGAAATTCAAAGACGGCTGTTTCTAACGCCATTGAAGCAGTTTTATCAAGAATCATCCATGAATCATTCTTGTAATTCTTCTTTAATCCTTATCTTTTGTATCTTTGTCATGAGTAACTAAACCCTATTTGTTAGGGATGAGTGTAACCAGATGAAACTCTTATTTTTCTGATTTGATTTCTAGTTTTATGAATGAGTTTATTGAATTATTTTTCTCATCTCTGTGCTTGATGCTTTTTATTGCTTGATCAACATTAAAATGTTCTACGATTTGTATTTTGAAACGGAAGTGGACTTTACGAATGCTTGAGATGAGAAATTCATGAATTTGTAGTCTAGGGATAGATGCAGGTCATGAAACCAATTAAATTAGTTGCAAAGCAATAATTTACAAGAGAATTTCTATATGGTAATGCTTAATTTTAATCTTAAATCTACTAAGGAATTAGGGGTTACTTTGGAATTGAAGGTTCTGTCACTAAGACATTAGGGCAAGAATAATAAAGAGAATTCGGTAATAATTCAATAAAGGAATTTAGTAACTAGGATCAAAGTAGACACCAAGGTTGGATTCGAAGTGAAACTCATCCCTAACATTTTTCTCATTATAAAAGACCAGTTTTTTTACTGTTGTTAATTTCAAATATTATTTCAATCAACTTGGGAACCTTTTGTTCAATTTTAGTAATTAAATATAATTCAATAGTAAAACGCAATCCTTGAGTTCGACACTCGGTACTACCGTTTTATTATTACTTGCAACAATTCAGTACACTTGCTGAAACGCTATCAACCATCTACACTATATCTGTTGATGATTCTGAACCTAAGTCATCCCCACAAATTCCCAAACCTAAATCAACACCTTCATCAAAACCCTCCATAACCTCTAACCCCACAACATCCCAAAATCCCACTTCCAAAGTGATTCAACTCGAATCCATCCCATCCTAACTTCGTCTAGAGATGCCTAAATCTAATTCATCCACCACTCTCTCTCAATTTATGGCCTCTTGAAAACTTAAAAACCCTCGAAAAACCATTTCAACAAGTATTTGGTCTTTCCAGATTTAGACATTTTTGGCCCAACAGTACCTAACAACAAATCTCCATCAAGATCTCTTCCAACAATTAACGCATCCTTTGAAACTTTATCATCATTCTACACCACTATAACACCTTCTCAGAGTAATCTTCCATCTACTCCTATGGAAGATGACCAACACCCCTCTAAAAGATCAAAAGTTGATAAGAACACAACTCAAACATCTAAGGCAAATCCCAAACAATCATTGCTCATCAAAATCATCAAGATAAAGAGCATGCAATTTTGAGAGATTGGATGGTGTCTCAACTTGCTTCCATGTTAGGTCTTGAGCCACCTTTTCCTAATCCACCACCCTTTTTCAAGAAGTTTTGCACCCATCATTGCCATCTTCCTCTAAAGGATCCTCCCAATCTCTCTCTTTCTAAGCTATTTGCGATGTATTCTCCTATTGTTGTTTGCCTTGCAAATGGGGGATTAATTTCTAGATTTTAAGTCTTTCAGAAGTCTTTTTGTATGATGCACTTCTGTATTTTTACTTTAAACCATTTGTATGATTGACCTTATTAAAGTATTAATGAAAATTATATGTTGGTTCAAAAGATTAGCATAAAAAGCACATTTTCGTGGGGAGTTTTTAACTAAAAGTTCTTCATGAAAATTATTAGAATTAAAATTAAAATCTAAATTAACATGTTTGTCATTCTCAAAAGGGGGAGATTGTTGAGACAAAATCCCAAATTAACATTTGATGATAATCAAACAAAAGTTATTTAAGACTTCTAATTATGATTACAAGTAATTTGTTGTTTAACATGTGTTTTTGAGTGTGTTAGTCTCCAACATCCTATTTATTTATTTTAAACAAAATATATAATTTCCCATGTAATTTCAAACAAACAAATAAATAATCCATTATTAATTTAAAATCTATCAGTATCTCAATTAGATACTTAATACTCAAATTATAAGGTTCAGAAATGTAATACCAAAATGATAATTGACATAGGCTAGAGTTCAACATAAATAAATTTCCTAAAGCTGACCACTACTATCCATATGATTAAATGAGATGTTTCATTTATTCTTCTAAAAACTTCCCTAAATGTGCAAGTAGATTAGGAATGTCATCTGTCCAAAAGTAAGGGTCATCTCCAAAATACTTACCAATAAAAAATAAATAAATAACAATAAATAAAATAGTACAATACCTACATAATTAATGACATTATTCCATTCAAATTGTCAAAGATACTATAATAGTTAAAAGATAATAGTATAATATTTACGTAATTAATAAAATTAGTTCACCCAAACAACAACCAGGTGATCCACTGAAAATACAAATATAATATTATGATATATGTATAATTAATAATAATAATAATAATAATTAGTCTATACAAAAAACTGAGGTATAATAAAATACAACATTAAGATATCCACATCATTAATAATTAAGGAGTATAATAATGATAATAATAATAATAATAGTAATAATAATAATAATAAGCTTATTATATGCAAAACTTTGAACAAGAACTGATCAAAAAGTTTCTCACCTTTTATTAAGCTTATTATTGGCGACCCTTTGATCCAGGACGTTCGTTGGTATCAGACTTGGGGGGAATAGGTGACACAAAAACGATTATAATTATTTAAAATCTTGAAAGTTTGTCTTGAAGAATAATAGTTTCTGGGTTGTAAGTCTCGTTTTTAAGCCGACGAACAGGCATTTAAGGTCTGTGAATCCTTGAAAGTTTCTTCAAAGTAAAAAGACAAAATTTTAAATATGGATAATCTATTTTGTAGAACTTCTTCTTTCTCAACTCCTTCTACCCAAAACTTCCCAGAAAGAAGGGAACCAATAAATAGTGAGGAAATCACTATTGAAGACTTCCAAAAATTCATAAACAATTGGCAAATCCCAAAAATCAAAAAAGATGAGGTCTACGTATCTAGTCTTTTCAAAAATCTTTTAAAAACTGATTATGTTATCAAAACGGAGGAACGTGATGTTACTCTTTCTGACCCCTTTGAAACAATAAATATTCTTTCCTCAAAAACTCTCAAAAACACGCTGACAGGAACTATAATTTCATACTTATAGGTCTTGTTCAAGTTGGTATAAAACCTCTAACACGAGAAGGATTAAACACGTCAATCCTATGCGTCCTAAGGGATGCAAGGTTCTTAAACTTCCAAGATTCAATTATTAGCACAATTGAATCTAGTCTATGTCAAAGACCAATTTGGTTTGGATGTTATCCAAATTTTTTTTTATCTTTAAAAGATCCAAACATTGCAAAATCTCTCATGCTTCAAATTAAAACTCATAATTACAAAATGATAGAAGGATCTATTCCTGTTGCTATTATATACAGAATTCATTACAAAGCAATGTTTTCAGCCTTTACGTCAACAAAAAATTTTGAAAACAAAAAAGGCGAAACACTATTTTTCAAACGGATTTGACTAAGGCAAACACTGTTATTCCAAAAACCATCCTCTGGAAAGATATTGATCTTCCTGAAGAATGGATTCTGGAAGGAGCTGTTAAACCACAGTCTCTCCAACAGTCAAAACCAAACAACAATCTCAAAGAAGTCATACAATACAACGATGGTAGGGTAAAACTATGTTTTTCAAGAACTTCTAGTGCCAGATATTCTGATACTAGCTCATCCAGGCCATCTCCAATCATACAATTGCCTCAAAAATTAGAAAATTTTACAAAACCGCGTTTCTCATGTTCTAACATACCAAGTGCTTCTTTTCAAAATGTTGACTACTCCACAAATATACCTCATCAAATTTACACAGCACCTCAAAACACTAACGAGGAACAACAAAACATTTCTCCACCAACTTCACCTGCTTTCTCGGCTATAACTGAAAATGTTGTCGATGAAATTAATGTTATAGAAAAAGAATTTGAAGTTAATAAAATTATTCTCCATAATGATTTTTATGCTTCCAAAAATAGGGAAAAAAGAACTTGGTTCTTCAAAAACTTTCTAAAACAAAGGCATGACATTCAGAATGAGTTTTACAAGTTCATTTTACAAAACAAATCCTATAACACCCCCCCCTTTCCCTCATGGAAATCTGGCGAATTTTTGCCTTCCGTGGGATTCAAGCCCGGTACCTAGGGGATAAGTACCACCTCCACACAGTTCCCACTACCAATTGAGCTAGTGGCTCAATTGGTAGTGGGAACTGTGTGGAGGCGGTACTTATCCCCTAGGTACCGGGCTCGAATCCCATGAAAGGCAAAAACTCGCCAGATTTCCATGAGGGAAAGGGGGGGGCGAGAAGATCGTGAGGTAGCATCGCCGGTAACGGGAATGGCCGGGGTGTTACAAATCCCATATTCTATTTTTTGAACCATTTGAAACCGATGGTAGCTAAAGATACCTTTGACAAGACGGTCATAACTCTAGACCAAGTTCCTGAAACCGAACAAGAAACACAAAACTTGTGTAAACTTCAGTGGCAAAAGGACCAACCTTTAGCCATAGTCACAGCACTTGACTTAGGTATTGAAAATAGACCTAATGTCCTCTCTCAATCCAAATTCAATGCCAACACTATCTATGAATGGAACATAGATGGTATGTCCGAATACAACATCTTAGGTCTCCTCCAACAAATGACAATGGCATCAAATGCTTATAAAACCCAGGCCAACACACCTGACAAAGCCATAGTTGAACTACTAATAGCAGGATTCTCAGGTCAGCTCAAAGGATGGTGGGATTACCATCTCACGCCCCAACAACACTTAGAAATTTTAAACGCAATCCAAACCACAGAGGAAGGAATTCCCATCCTCGATGAAATAGGAAATCCAATACCTGATGCAGTTGCAACACTAATACACACAATTAGTCTACACTTCATACGTGATCCATCACATTTTAAAGACAAAAATGCCGAACTCCTATCTAATCTTAGATGTAAAAAACTTTCTAGAGTTCCAATATTACAAAAACACTTTCCTAACCAGAGTTATGCTAAGGGAAGACTCGAACCATCCACGACCAATATTTCAAAAAACTGTGAAGGATCTTGTTCGAAATTTTATAGAAAACCTCACAAAAGGTCTTTCACCAAACCAGGAAGACTAGAATTCTACAAAAATTCAAGACCCCAAAATTCTTACAATCAAAGAAAACCCAATTTTTATAAGAAAAAACCTTTTCAAAAGAAGTTTGAACCTCAAACTTCAAAACAAATAACTTGCTATAGATGTGGCCAAACAGGACACATTTCAAGATATTGCAAGAAAATCAAAAAACTCCACGAATTAAAAATCGATGAAAAAATAATTCAAAAAATAGAGGCAATACTTTTAGAAACCTCTAAAGAAGAAACTGCCACAGACTCTGAAACATGATCATCAGAAAATGATAGACCTTTGCAATTTGACAAACTAGGAACCTCCGACTCTCTCGACGATTCAGAAACAAGTACAAAATCCATTAATGTTTTAACAAAAGATCAAGAACTAATTCTTGATATTATAAAACAGGTTGAAGACACAAAACTTCAAAAAGAAATAATAGGAAAACTGTTAAATACTTTTGAATCAAAACAAAACCAACCTTCTACATCCTCATCAAAATTACTTCCTAAGACCACTTATGACCTAACAAACATCTTAGGAAAAGGAACAAAGACACAAGCCCATGCCACAACTCAATCCCTTCAAGAAGAGATTAAAATCGTTAAACAGGAGTTAAAAACTCTTAAACAAAAACAAGAAATTGATTCAAACATTCTTCAAAACCTTATTTCCCAAGTTCAAAATCAAACCTCTTCTGACCAAGAACAGGATGAAGAAGAAAAGGAAAATGAAGAATCTAACAAAATTGAAAATTTAGAAGAAATCCTCTAGGATTTCTTGTTCGTTTTAAGAACTATAACAACAAGAAAATATTTAATCAAAATTAATTTAGTTTTTTCTGAAGATTTCAAATTCGAAACAATTGCACTTTTTGATACTGGAGCAAATTTAAATTGCTTAAAAAGTAGCATTGTACCAAATAGATTTCTACAAAAGTCTAATGAAAAACTTGTTGCAGCTAACAACTCCAACATGGTTATAAAAATTAAAACTGAAGCTTCCATTAAAAATGGTAATGTTTCAATCAAAACTCCTTTTATTTTATTAGAAAATATTACTCATACTGTCATTTTAGGGACTCCTTTCATTAACATGATAACTCCCTACTCAGTCAATTACGACAGCATTTCTTGCAAAACAAAAGAGGCCAAAATCATTTTTCCTTTTATTGAAAAACCCAGGACAAAGAATTTAAATCTTTTGAAAGCTTGTTCTATGTACAAATCTGAATTAAATTGTTTAATTCAAGGAAAAGAAAAACATTTATATTTCTTAAATCAAGATGTTTCTTTTCTCAAAACTGAACAACAATTACAAAATAATTTCGTAAAACAGAAAATTTCAGATCTTCAAAAGAAAATTGAAAATGAAATCTGTTCAGATTTACCAAATGCCTTTGGAAATAGAAAACAACACATGGTAGATCTACCATATGAGAATGGGTTTTCGGATAAACAAATTCCAACTAAGGCAAGACCTATTCAAATGAATTATGAACTTGAAAATCATTGCAAAGCAGAAATCCAAGACCTATAACAAAAAGGTCTAATTACAAAATCTAGGTCACCTTGGAGTTGTGCAGCCTTTTATGTGAATAAAAATTCTGAAATAGAAAGAGGTACACCGAGGTTGGTCATAAATTACAAACCTCTAAACAAATCTTTAAAATTGATTCGTTACCTGATTCCAAACAAAACAGATCTTTTACAAAAATTACACTCTTCTCCTGTGTTTTCAAAATTCGACATGAAATCAGGATTTTAGCGAATACAAATTGATCCAAAAGATCGTTATAAAACAGCTTTTACAGTACCTTTTGGTCAATATGAGTGGACAGTAATGCCTTTCGGATTAAAGAATGCTCCTTCAAAATTCCAAAGAATTATGAATGAAATTTTTAATCCATACTCAAAATTCTGCATTGTCTACATTGATGATGTTTTGATATTTTCAGAAACTATTGAACAACATTTCAAACATCTTAAAACATTTTTTATGATTACTAAGAAAAATGGTATGGTTGTTTCAAAATCCAAAGTCTCACTTTTTCAAACAAAAATCTGTTTCCTAGGACATTACATCTCTCGAGGCACTATTACACCCATTGAGAGATCCCTATCCTTTGCATATAAATTTCCTGATAAAATCCTTGATAAAACACAATTACAAAGGTTTTTAGGATCTTTGAATTATGTTTTAGACTTTTGTCCTAACATCAATAGGATAGCAAAACCCCTCCATGATAGATTAAAGAAAAACCCTGTCACTTGGACTGAAGAACATACAAAAATAGTCCAAATAATCAAAAAAAACAAGTGAAAGAAATACCTTGTTTGCATCTAGCTGACCCTTCAGCCCAAAAAATTGTTCAGACGGATGCATCCGACATAGGTTATGGGGGTATCCTTAAACAAATAACAAATAACAATGAATGCATTGTACAGTATACATCGGCACATTGGAATGATTGCCAAAAGAATTACTCTACCATTAAAAAGGAAATTCTTTCAATTGTCATGTGCATTACAAAATTTCAAAGCGATTTACTCAATCAAAAAATTTTACTTCGAATTGATTGCAAATCTGCAAAAGAAGTTTTACAAAAAGACGTTCAAAACATTGCATCAAAACAAATTATTGCCAGATGGCAAGCAATTCTTAGCATTTTTTATTTTGAAATTGAATTTATAAAAGGAGAACAAAACTCGATCCTAGATTTTCTAACCAGAGAATTTCTCCAAAACAGGACTTGAGTGATGCCCAGAAAATCAAAAAGAATAGAGGTCCAAAAGGACCAACCTCAAGAAACCACAAAACCAATCTCATCTGCAAAACCAATCCGGTCTTGGAAGGAAGTTGTAGAAGAGAATGAAGAACAAAACCAAATCCAAAAATGGCTTGCCAGCCAAGCATTAGTGGGTCCTGACAATCTCCAATAAATAAAAGACTCAATTGAAGAAAATCTTCAACTACAAAAAATTGCAAAACTCCACAAACTCCAACAAGAGATTGAATCCCTCCAAATTCAATTGCCTTCATTTACGGGGCAGTAGAGAGGAGAATCTTCAAAAACCCAAACCCCTTCTCAAAAAATTATTTCAAAACCTTTATAGGAGGAACCATCGTATAAAATAATTTCAAAAATCTCTCATGAAGAAACCTCAAAAATTATTTTAAATGATTCTGACAATATTTTATTCAGCCAAAAATCCAAATATTTTGTCAAAACAGATTACCAAAACATTTGGACAATTGAGGATCATTTCTATAATAAAAATCCTCAATCCGTCATCTCAAAGATTTTCCCAGAAGGCTGGTTTTTCAAACCGTATGATTTATTAAAATCTCAACCTTACTATAAATTTATTCTTGAATGTACAGGATCTGTAACAATTCAAGACAATCCAAAAGAAGGACCAGTAGCCTATTCAACCGCAAAAAACCACAAAATCATCCCACCATCAGAATGGGGACCAAACCTTCACACACTAAAACAATTCCCACTCGATTTCAAGAATACAATAAACCATTGTAGGACTTTTAATTACTGGGATTATCAGCAAGCCTGGTACAACACTTTTCTCATTCAAAACCAAAAATTTAGCCATACTTGGCTGTTTTTCTTTAACCTTACTATGGAACCGTCGAAAATTCCTCAATGGTTTGCTCATTGGTGGAAATTCTTTGGCTCCATTCCAGATATCTTAAAACCGGAAGTCCAAGAAAGCTTCCAACTGTACAAAACCAATTACAAACCAACAGACAGAGAACGCATTTTTCACCCACTAATGCTATTCTCTACAAAATTCTTTCTATCATGGGTATTAGCATGGTATTTTGACATCAACCAAAAAGAGACCCAAACAATCCTTGTCAGAAAATTCAAAGTCAAATGGCGGACAAAATTTTCTATTCCACAAAGTCTCAAAAAACAAGTTGTATCGACGTGGCTCCAAAAGCAAGGAATGAGGAAACCAGACCCAATGGTAACTACATTCTTGGCCCAAAAATCTTTTGCCCAAACACAACTTGCGGCGGCAAAGTCCGAAGAAGAATATTTTGAAATCATGGCCCAACTCCTCAAAAGTAAGGCTCAATCATCAAAACATTCCTCAGATAGTGTTTCAGAAGACACCATTAATATGGAATACGAAAATGAAGACGATTGTTTTGGCATCGTATCCATAAAATAAATCAAATGGTCCAATATTATTGGCCCATTCCAAACCTAAAAAAAAAAGGCTTGTATATTATGTAATGGGCTTAGCCCAAATCTCGTGAAAAATGGTGGAGGATATCATAAACGGGCCTGGCCCGATTCCAGACTTAAAAAAAAAGTATTTTGAAAATCAGAAAACGAATATTTTCTTTCTGAAAAACAAAACGCAAAAGTAAAAGTTAATTGACACTTGTATGCCATCTGAACCAACAGACAAACATGGCACCGAAAGTGGAAAGAATCTCATCATTTCCTCCACCTCATAATGCAGCACAAGCAGAATCTTTTCTCTATATAAGGAAGGCTCCTCTTCAAGCTCAAGGCAGAGTGAAATACAGCAAGTGAATATCTGTTAGAAATCTTAAGAGTTTCCTAAGTGTCCCCTATATTTTCACAATCTTGTATCTTCGTTTTCCATTTTCAAAACCAAGTTTCCATTGTAAGTATTTGTTCAGTATGCATTAATTATATTCTGCTTTTATTTGCATCAAAATCCATATTTCTGTTCTTACAGTGAGAATGAAAATATATATCGCTTGTAAGTAATTCAAAATTCTTTCTAGTTCTATGTGATGAGTAATTTTACATTACCATCCAAGTATATATAATTTCTTATAATACTAATTTTTAACCTCTATTTTTTTCATTACCTATTCTTTCAAAATTGCTTATGTCAAATGAAAAACAAACATATGGTAAAAGGATCTGAAAGACGAAAAAGGAAAATTAAACAAAATAAAGAGATGGAAAAAGTGTAAATAATTTTTAAGTAAAATTTTGTTTAAATAAATTTAAGATTTATCTTTACTAACGTGTGAAACTATGCATATATCCAATCGAAAGGATCAAAATTAAAAAAAAAATAAAAATAAACCTATTTAATAAATCTCAAGAACAAGATTTACTCAATATTAATTCGAATATTCAATAATAACCTCTCATAGATAGACGAATACATAACAATAACAGACTAAAAGTCTACCATAGCAATGCAAAAGCAATTAATTCAAGATAACAATGTTTTTTTTTATTCAACACGATATAAAAATGCTAAAATGTGTAATTTCATTGCAAGTCAAAGTGGATTAATAAATTAAAAAATATCTAGTGATTTTTAATTAATGAATAGTTTAGTTAAAAAATAATCAACTTTAAAAAAGACAATTCTAATCAAATATTACTAATCTTTTACCGATGGTGAATATAGTTGAACGAATAGATGACCATGCAGGATGGTATAACTTGATGTACCTTGATGCACCGAACATATCTGGATATGCCATTGATGTTCTCAGACATAATATTAAATTCTAACTTTCTATTATCACCGTCAACTTCTAAAATAAAGGAAATTGAAGATCAACTAGCTATGATGTCTACCCCAGGAGCAATTAAATCAGGCTACAACATTAACATAAAACAAAAATAAAAAAGATTAACTATTTTTTAATATGAGAAAGATGTGTTTAATTTTTCATTCTTAGAAAAGATACCTTTAGGATATCAAAAGTAACATTGTTTGGTCCCCTTGATGAAAAAGAGGCAACCATAGGTGCCAAAGTATCTTCTAACTCTTCGGTCTTAAATATTGTTGCGGTTGGAGACCTGAAAATAGATTAATGCAATAAACATAATAGAAGTGTGATTTTCAAAAAAAAATATATATATATATATATTTTAATAAAAACCCGCTTTTTGAACTTTTTTTCTTACCACACGCTGCTTCACAACTTTCTCCTACTTCAGTTGATCCTCCTTCTGATTCTGATCCTCCTACTCCTAATACAAATGTCATATATATATATGTTTAATTGCAGTTTTATTCCCCTTATTTTAGCTGAATCGCAAAAGTAGTCTCCCTATTTTGTTTCTCTCCAGTTTTGATCCCTTAAGTCATATAATATATATATATATATATATATATATATATATATATATAACATGCAGGATATATGTCACATATAAAGAAATATATAACTAGTGGTTCATATTTCATATAACAAATGGTATATATATACACAATATTTCAAATTCCACATAAAACATTTATCTTTAATTTATTTGTTAAAAAAAATTTATTGTAATGTCTCAAATATTACTAAAAAAATTAAAGATAAATTACACAGGATTCTACTCATATTCTTGACTTGATAACTTCAAAAGTGACAATGGCATCGCAGTCGCATTTGTAAATTTTAAAATCTTTACAATGGCTACATTTGTTCGTATTTTACCGTAACATAAAAGTTTGTATTGTAACTAATAGTATGACTGTAACTGCAATTTAAAACTACGAGAGCAATCTACATGATCTAATATGGAAATGAAGAAAAAAAAAACAATTTAGCTTGATTGCCCCCTTTTCCACTTAAATATGTAGGGTTTTGTCTCCGTTGATCCACTTAAAAACAATTTACAAATTGATTCCAAAATCTATTTGGTTTGAAAAAGTCACCAGATCAAACACTTGTTAGGGTTGATTGCAAGTCCCACATCCTTTAGTGTGGGAGAATAAGGAGAAGGCCAAGGCTATATATTGGGTTTTGGTCCTTTGTTTTCAAATGCACCAGCACCAGTCAGCATGTAGCACTTTAAGCTTGTATCTGACTTAGTTTAAATATTTGCTTTGTAAGAGTGTGGTTGTACTGGGGTGTTGGGTGTGAATGAAAGAAGTCTATGTGTTGTAACAATTTTCACATAGTGTTAATTCTCTGGTTGCCGGTTTAGGCAGCGGTCGTGGTTTTTTCTCCAGTTTTGGAGTTTCCACTTTATATTTTTGTGTTGTGATTGTGTCTTAATTCTTTTAAACTTATGCTATTTTTCCCAACAACTGGTATCAGAGCCAGGTTCGGTGGGATAATTTTTCTTAGTATGCTTTGTGGTTGCAGCTTTGTCTGATCTTCCACATCAGAAAAGAATTATCCTTGGTATTGTTAGGGGAAAGGTGATACTGTGAAAGTGTTGTTTAGGGAGGTTCTGGCTAAGGAAAGACTTGGTATTTAAGCGTGTCTGTTGTGACCCACCTCTCTTTCCTGGGAACTTACCTGGTGCACAGTTTACAGTCTGCGTGCAGCTACTATGTCTTATTCAAGCGTTAAGAAGTTTGACATAGAGAAGTTTGATGGAAGAATCAACTTTGGCTTATGGAAAGTACAAGTCAAGGATGTGCTTATATAATCGGGATTACACAAGGCATATTGTCCAGGTGGAGCAGTATCTGGAAAAAGACTCTGAGACAAGTGCTGGCAAGGTCTCCCTTGTTTTGGGAGATAATGGTGTCCTTATGGTATTTCCGCTATACCATGAAAAAGGACAAGTTATTGCTAGCGGATTCAGAACAGCACACAGGCATTGGTTGGCATTGATGCAAGGTGTGTGGTGATGTGTCGATGGCTGAAGAACTTCCTGGAAGCCAACATGGGAGTTGCACCATAAATTTCAGCTAGGTTTCGACATGAGAAAATTCTTGGAATGGTTTAGTTCCAAGTGGAGAAAATTCTTGGAATGGTTTAGTTCCAAGTGGAGAAAATTCTTTGGATGGTTTAGTTCCAAGTGAAGTGTACTTTTTATGGTGGAGTATGATTGTCGGTAAGAAAATGGAAGCGGAAGCTATAACTCTTACAATCAAGGTGGAGATTGTTAGGGTTGATTGCAAGTCCCACATCCTTTAGTGTGGGAGAATAAGGAGAAGGCCAAGGCTATATATTGGGTTTTGGTCCTTTGTTTTCAAATGCACCAGCACCAGTCAGCATGTAGCACTTTAAGCTTGTATCTGACTTAGTTTAAATATTTGCTTTGTAAGAGTGTGGTTGTACTGGGGTATTGGGTGTGAATGAGAGAAGTCTATGTGTTGTAACAATTTTCACATAGTGTTAATTCTCTGGTTGCCGGTTTAGGCAGCGGTCGTGGTTTTTTCTCCGGTTTTGGAGTTTCCACGTTATATTCTTGTGTTGTGATTGTGTCTTAATTCTTTTAAACTTATGCTATTTTTCCCAACAACAAAATCTCCCCCTCACGACTCAAGTGGGAAGGTACTGCTCAACCATGCCAGCTTTCTTTCTGCAACATATCATCTTCGACACAGGCAATGTCTTTGTCATCATATCTGAACCATTCTCATCAGTATGAATCTTCTCAATTAAAAATGACTTCATTTCCAGTGCATCTCGTATCCAATGATACCGCACTTCAATATGCTTCGACTTTGCATGAAAAATCGGATTCTCGCTGAGATGAATTGCACTCTGATTGTCACAAAATAACACAAACTTGTCTTGCTTTAGGCCTAACTCATGTAGGAATTTCTTCATCCACAAGAGTTCTTTGGAAGCTTCAGTTGCTGCAATGTACTCAGCTTCAGTAGTAGATAAAGCAACACACTTTTGTAGTCTTGATTGCCAAGACACAGCTCCCCCTGCAAATGTCATCATATAACAAGAAGTAGATTTTCTAGATTCAAGATCACCTGCCATATCTGCATCTGTGTAGCCATCCAACACAGGTTCACCACTTCCATAGCGTAAACACACTTTGGAAGTGCCCCTAAGGTATCTAAGAATCCACTTCACTGCTTGCCAATGATCTTTACTAGGATTAGAGAGAAACCGACTAACAACTCCAACTGCATGAGTAATATCTAGCCTTGTGCATACCATATCATACATCAAACTACCAACTGCGGATGCATAAGGAACCTTTTTCATCTCTTCTTTGTCTTTCTCACTTGTAGGACATTTATCAGAATTCAATTTAAAATGAGTAGCAAGTGGAGTACCTCTCTAACACCTTCTCAATATAATTATGTTGAGACAACCATAATTTATTATTCTTCCTATCACGAGTAATTCTCATGCCCAGAATTTGCTTTGCAGGACCCAATTCTTTCATTGCAAAGGACTTGTTCAAATCTTTCTTTAAAGCTTGAATCTTCTAAGTATCATGACCAACAATCAACATGTCATCCACATATAACAAGAGAATAATATAATCACCATCAAAGAATTTCTTGATAAACACACAACGGTCAGAAGTAGTTTTACCATACCCATGTTTCTCCATGAAAGAATCAAATTTCTTGTACCATTGTCGAGGTGCTTGCTTGAGCCCATACAAGTTTTTCTTCAATTTACACACAAGTTGCTCTTTACCTTTGACTTCGAAACCCTCTGGTTGCTCCATATAGATCTCTTCCTCCAAATCACCGTGAAGGAATGCAGTTTTCACATCAAGTTGTTCAACTTCTAGGTTCAAACTAGCTGCTATCCCAAGCACAACTCGGATAGAGGACATCTTCACCACAGGTGAAAAAATTTCATCAAAGTCAATACCTTTTCTCTGATTAAAACATTTCACAACCAATCTTGCTTTGTATCTTGGTTAAGAATTATTCTCTTATGTCTTTATCTTGTATACCCATTTGTTCTTGAGTGCTTTTCTACCATTAGGCAACTTTACCAAATCAAATGTGTGATTCTCATGCAAGGAATTCATCTCTTCTTGCATGGCCTTCAACCACTTTTCTTTATCAGCATTTGTAATAGCTTCTTGATAGTACTCTGGCTCTCCACTATCAGTGATCATCACATACTCATGTGGAGGATATCTTTGAGAAGGTTGACGTTCTCTAGTAGATCTTCTCAAATCAAACTCGACTGGTGGCTCAATTGGAACCTGCTCATCATGGTGAGGCACATGATCTTCAGTTACATTCTCATCATCTACCTGTACATCTCCCCCATCAACAAGAGTTTCCGTATGAGGCTTAGGCACAACATCAATGTAACTTCTGAGATTTGGTTTCTGTTTTTCAGCTTTATCAAAATCTTCAACAGTCTGGTCTTCAAGAAATATCACATCTCGACTTCTAATAATTTTCTTGTCAACCGGATCCCACAATCTATAACCAAATTCTTCATCACCATAACCGACGAATATACACTGTTTGGATTTACTATCAAGCTTAAACCTCTCATCTCTTGGAACGTGAACAAAACATCTACAGCCAAAAACTCTCAAATGATGGTAAGAGACATCTTTCCCTGTCCACACTCTATTTGGAACATCACCATCAAGTGGAATAGAAGGAGAAAGATTGATCAAATCCACTGCAGTTTTCATTGCTTCACCCCAAAAGGATTTCGATAATTTTGCATGAGAGAGCATACATCTGATTCTGTCATTAATCGTACGATTCATTCTCTCTGCAACACCATTATGTTGAGGTGTCTTTGGAACTGTTTTCTCAATCCTAATTCCATGTTCTCTACAATACTCTTTAACTGGACCTCTGTATTCACCACCATTATCTGATCGAACACATTTCAATTTTCTTCCTTTTTCTCTTTCAACACTTGCATGAAAGTGCTTGAAGACTCCAAATACCTGGTCTTTAGATTTCAAAGGAAATGCCCACACTTTTCTAGAGTGGTCGTCAATAAAAGTAACAAAATATGATGCACCACCAAGAGATTTACTATCCATCATACAAACATCAGTATGAACTAAATCAAGAATATTTTGCCTCCTATGAGGACCAGTGTTATGAAAAGATACTCTATGTTGTTTTCTAGCAAAACAATGAGTGCAAGTTTTTAGAGACGTACCTTTCACAGGAAGAAAATTTTTCTTCGCAAGTATGTTGAGTCCTTTCTCACTCAAGTGACCAAGGCGCATATGCCATAAATTAGAAGATGCATCTTCAATTGCATTCACTTTTTCCTTGCATAGCTTCGTAAGCATCCTATAGAGAGAAGTAGAACTTTGCTCCTTTGCAACCACTAGGGACCCTTTAGTGATTTTACATATACCACCACCACCAAAGAAAGTGTGATAACCATCAATATCCATAGCTTTCACCAAAATCAAATTGAGACGAATATCAGGAACATGTCTAACATTCTTCAATTGAAGCTTGCAACTAATCCCAGTTTCAACCAAAACATCTCCCATACCGATAATTTTACATACTCCTTCATCTCCCATTTTTACCATGCCAAAATCACCAGCACTGTAAGATGAGAAGAAATCACGTCTAGGAGTAACATGATATGAGGCACCCGAATCAATAATCCAAGTTGAATCCTGACATGCAAGGTTTATGGAATTATCATCACAAACAATGTAGACATTATTAACTGATACAACTGTTGTTGTATCTTTATCATTTTTCTTCTCTTTGTCTTCATCTCTTTCCCTTGATTGATCTCTCTTAAGGAACCTGCAATTTCTTTTTATGTGACCCGCTTTTCCACAATGATAGCATATCACTTCTTTTCTAGTCCTTGACTTGCTTCTTGACTTGTTACGAACTTTCAGAGTTGTCGCGTCTATGGAAGTTTCTAGATTGACTTCTTCCCCGTGACTTTGTAACTAGTGCTTCTGACATTGAGGAAGAACCAACCAAACCACGTTCCTTTCTTCGAGCTTCTTCATTCAACATGCTCTCTTTAACTGTTGACATTTTCAATTTTCCACTTGGAGCTGAATTGGTCAACGTCACAACAAGGATTTCCCAATTATCAGGCAAGGAACTCAACAATAACAGCGCTTGCAACTCATTATCTAATTTAATTTCTGCGGTTGTCAACTGATTCATTGTATTCTGAAAAATACTCATATGCTCTGCCATTGAATCCCCATCTTTATGTTTCATATTCACCAGCTTCCGAATTAAGAATGCTTTATTTTGCACATTCTTTCGTTCATACAACTCTTTTAATTTTCCCCACATCTTGTTAGCATCTATTTCAGTTTCAACATATGGATATACACTAAGATCCAACCACTGTCTGATTAACGCCACTGCCTTTCTATTCATCTTATTCCAGTCAGCGTCAGATTTATCTGCGGGTTTAGCAGTGTTACCCTCAATAGGATCATACAAATCTTTACTGTATAACATGTCTTCCATGAGAGTCTTCCAAAGTGTGTAACTAGAAGAGTTGAGTTTAATCATATCGGGACCTTGATTTTCCTCCTCCATTTAAATGCACAAATCAAATAACCGAGCTTTTGATACCACTTTGTTGGGAAAAACCAGAGATAATTAGCAATAATTATCTCAATAATGTGGAATATTTTGATGGAATAATTATCTCTGATACCACTTTGTTGGGAAAAACCAGAGATAATTAGCAATAATTATCTCAATAATGCGGAATATTTTTTCCCCCACCTGTGCAGATAAATGGCCAAACAGAAAATACAATTCCAAGAGCAATAATAATTGGCAGAAAATTAAATATGAGACAAACACAATTTTAACGTGGAAAACTTCCCTGAAATTGAGAGAATAAAAACCACGGGACCTAGTCCAGTAAAATCTTCCACTATAATAATTAATGGGTAGACCAAGAGTCTTCCTAATAACAATAGGGAATATCAATCAACAATAACAACTCTATAACAACCTTATAATAATCTTATAACAACCTTCCACTAAAGTGGGTATGCCAAATTAACTCTCAGTGAAGATAAAACTACTCAAATTATATATTAAAGTAACAAACTCAGTGGTAGGAATAACATACTAAATTTGTAGATCAAACGGAGCAAGTTTGCTACACACCTATTACCACCACTGGAACCAAACCCTTATTTTTCTTCTCTGGCAACCGTTCTTCTTCCGTTGTATGTGTCTATGTCTTAGGGATTTCTAAATCCCTTTTATTACCTTCAAGTGGACCAAGCCCACTAAAACCTTTTTTTTTCTTTTTCTTTTTATTTCAATAATAATAATAATAATAATACTATTAATAAAATTGGTGAGTTCCACTTGGGGAGTGAGCCTACCCAACAACACTCTCATTCTCTGTCTTACATAGCCAAATATTAGAGATATCAATTTCTCTATCATTGGTCTGAACTACAAAATGAATTTTCAAAGACCATGAAATTATGAGGATGTGGAAATCATAAATTAACTTGGTTTCAATTAATGTTCATGTCATGCTCAAAGTTGCTCTCTTTAATATAGCTTTTCTCAAAAGATTCATTTTTGGGTGTTCACAAACACCATTTCATTAATATTTTAACTTCCAATTTTCCTCTCTAAAACTTAACTCTAATATCTCTAGAATGGTAAACATTAATGTTATTTGCATTGCATGGTTAATTTGTCTTTAAGCTATCTTATATTTTTATCTTTAAGCTATCTTATATTTTTATCTTTAAGCTATCTTATATTTTTTATCTCCAAGCTATTAAAAAAATAAGAAATTGGTAACATTTTTCAAAAGTTACTAAATTTCAAATATGTTGTAGTGGGTATGCTATCTCTTACATGTTTGTGTTCTTCATCCTTTTGAAAATACTGGTTGTAGTCCATATTTTGTGTCTCTATTTGCAATATTAGACGGGGGCTTAACAAAAGATTATGAAGCTTACAAAGAAAAAGGGTGAAGACATATTTCATGCATTATTTTTTTAACAAGTGTGCAACTAATGTTTTTTCTAAAATATACAATTTATTTAATAAAAATATAAAAATAGTAAATTAAATATCACAATATATATGTAATTTATACAATATAAATCGACACCATTTCTTTTCTCCGCTCGTTCATCAAATATAATAATGGGGTTCCTCACTTAATATTTGTCATTATTCCAAACCAAAGAACCTGATTCAATAGGTTCCTTTATTGCTCCATCTATAGTGAAAACAAATGTCTGCTTTTCTAGTGAAGTGAATGACAAAATACTATACTTCATAGAAATGTTCTTTAGGAACTATAACAATTTCTCTATATGTAGATGTCAATAAGACATTTGTGAGAATCCTAAAGAAGCTTCCACATAGATAGTGTTTAGGAGGTATGGCTTTGAAAGCAAAGGAAAGATAATTTAAATCTTTTGTGGTCGATGTGAGAATTGTAAAATTGTTGCAATGTAGTCTTATCCACATGAAAATATGATTGTAATCAAATTTTCTAACATCATATATCAAGCCACGATTCACTGCCTTAAAATAGTCAATTTGACCTGCTCTATAAACGAATTCAACATCAAAATTATTTATGGAATTCAATTGTTTAGCTCCAACAAATGCAACACAATATTTTTTTATATTCGCTTATAAAAAATTATACTCACATCAAATCAAATAAATTGGAATTACACTATCCTTTAGTAAGAATAACTGAATAATCATTGAAATTTTTTATTTATTTTACATCTATCCATATCACTAATAAGTAATTTTGGATACTTTATAATTAATTTTTTAACCATAAATAAAATACTTTTTTCAACTTAAAAGTTTTATTTTAAATCCTATTTTTTGTTTTAAATTAGTTCGTAGTTGACACTGTGAGTTCAGCATTATAGGTCGACAATAAATTTTTTTTTTAAAGAGAGTATAGATTTTAATATAAAAGAAAAGGAAAGAGAAATGTACAAATTTCTTATTAAGAGTAACTTTCTCATTGATCTACAAAAGATCAACTAATAAAAAAATTCCTATCAAGAATCAATTAAAGCTAAGCATGTGTCCAATTTAATTTTCTTTAGACATGGATATATTGATTGAGGTGTAACATTACTAATTTTTTTATCGGTTGTCAATAGAGCTGAACGGATAGCAGCAAGTGATCATATAGGATGATATTACTTGATGTACTCCACTACACGAAATAAATGCAAACATGACATTGATGTTCTAGACAAAATATTAAACTATAATTTTCTGTTGTCAATCTAAAATTCAGAAACATGGAAAATTGAAGATCAACGGACTATATTTTCAACCCCAGGAGCAGGTAAATCATGCTACAATATCAACACAAATAAAAAAGGTTAACAAATTTTTTTAACATGAGAAAAATGTGTTTAGTTTATTCATTCATAGAAAATAAATCTTGAGAATATCATAAGTAACATTGTTTGGACACTTGTGTTGCCTTCACACAGAACAATTTTACCCTTCACAGTTTTCTTCTATTCAATAATGCAGATTTTGGAGCACAGATGATTGTATTATAATTTCTTTTTATTGTTTTACAATTGGGTTCAATATGTTGTTACAAAAGTACAGCTTCTAATATAGATTTTACTTAATTTTTGCATTTGTAAAATATAAATATTGTTTCTTTTTTCTAGAGGGCAGATAGATTTTTGTTAAATGTAAGAAATAAAATTGAAATAAATATTTTATGTGACAAAGTTGAAAGATAATAATTTTTTTTTGACAGCGATAATCATTTTTTACTGTTTTGGATTTGAAATGTCAAATTGATGAACTATGAGTGTGATAAGTAGCATGGAGGACAAGTAGTGAAGAATAGAGGCAACCAATAATGAGGATGGGGAAATAAGGTTTGTGTTTCCATTTATATTATGAAACCGGACACATTCAAGTCCCCTTCAACCAAGATGGAAAACAATAAAGGTAATATTTTACAAATGTTTATAAATCTAAAATGTCAAATATATTGTAGTGGGTATTCTCACTCTTATATATTATGGTTTTGTTCTTCATCTTTTGATAAAAAATGGTTGTGTGCTGATTGAATATGGCCGTACATGTAATTTTTTCTCTTTTTGTTTTTTGTTGGCAATATTATATGGAGGTCTACTTTTTCTCGTTTTGTTTTTGTTTTAAATATTAGATGGAGATCTAACAAAAGATCATGAGTTTGATCATGAATCAAAGAACAAGATGAAGACATATTTCGTATTTTATGTTTTAACATGTGTACAATTTTTTTTGCCAATAATTTACAATTTATTCAATAATAATATAAAAATAGTAAACTAACTATTACAATATATATGTAATTTTTACTGCATAAATTGACACACTTGCCTTTCTCCGTTCATCAAATATAATAATGGGCCTCCTCACTTGATATTTACCATCATCCCAAATCAAAGACCTTGATCCAATAGATTCCTTCATTGCTCCATCTACAGTGAGAACATAAGTCTATTTTTCTCCCAATGAAGTGAATGACAAAATATCGGATTTCACATAAATGTTGACTTCACAACAATTTAGCTTTTCATTCTCTTCCATGTTACTAAAGAGCTTTGATTCCACTATAGGACATGGACCTTTGACATACTCATTTTTGAATCATGCACACTGCAAATTAAGTAACAGCATCCAATAAGCATCTAAAATTAAACAAAACCAAACTTAATAATCAAACTTTTAATTCCAATTCTTATAACTTAATAATCACACTTTTAAATCAATATTTGAGATAATGAAGCACTGGAAATAGAATCACATTTGCAAAAATAAACATGTATGTAATATATCTACTTTATAATTTTGCTTTCGGTAGAGTATAGGTACGGGAACCTTGTAGAAAAACATCATGTGAATCCGTAATGTCTAAAGTAGTTTGTTTATATACTGACAAAACAAAGTAAAGCAGAAAGGCAATGGTTCACGTCTCTAACCAGCCTTACCTTACCAACCAACAACCATGCTTTTCACAGTGCCTTCTGCCACAACAGTACATACTTACCAACATATTGCAAAATAAACTCACCTTTCACTTAAACAACTATCATAATGTAGTATTACTTTTCTATATTTCCACTTGTTTAAAGGATAGTGTGTCGTGTGAATGAATCGCTTATTACAATCATCACCTTGTCTTCTTCCAACACAACATAATAACAACTTCTCATCTCTTTCTCTAAAAACAGATAAAACTTCAAAGACACTCATTTCTAATTTCTAAGGAAATGGATTTCGAGGAAATTGTGATGAAGAACAATATTCATTTACTTGAGATGGAAGAAAGATTTGAAACTTAATTTTTACGATTTTGTGAGACGACGAACGAAATGAACAATAATAATGGATGCTTAAAAAAGTGTGCTGCAAACAGATATCAAGTGTGCTGCAAAACTTGGTAAAATGTGTTATGTTCATGTAGCATTGTCCCACTACCATTAATAAACAATGACAGAAACTATAAGCCCAGCATGTACTATGATGAACAGTTGAGAGATTTCTGTAAATTGGAATAGTAAAAACATAAAGTATACAGCAACAAAGTATTTTAAGCAAATAATATCAATCCATGACATACAATAATCATAGGTAGGATCACTTTGGCAGAATTGTTTTCATCAGAATTATCTTCGAACTTAATACATGATAGGGAAGTATGGTCGTCTGATCTATCTAACCTCATTAAGAAAAATGGGTAAGCATGCAATGCATTACATGCAAGATGCAGCAATAAAAAAATTCTACTTCAAACTCAACAAAAGGAGTAAACGTAAACTTCCACAAACTCACCTACCCATTTTAGGTTTTCCCCCAGGCTTTGATGTAATCCTGCCAAGCATTTGCAAACCACAAGAAAAGCATGAGTATACAACCTCATTCAGCAAATCGCAAACCCACTCATATCAGCTCAAAAACAGAACAAATCGCAAACCCACAACCTCATTCAGCAAATCGCTAAAAAATGACACTTAACAAGCAAGATTACCAAAATGAAAATTGAAATCGCAAACTAAAATGATTTGGAAAGAGAATAGAACTTACTAGCTACTGCAAATCGCGAAATGAAACGAGATAGATGAATTTAGGGTTGTTCGAAATGGAATTTAGGATTTTTGGAGATTAGAGATCCTTGAAGATAGCAGAGAGAAAAGAGTTTGAACAATGCAAACAAAAAGAAAAGGTTTCACAGTCTATGTGGAAGTAAGTGTAGTTGCATTTTCATAGTACAACACCAAAGGGCAACACTTATTTAGCCAAAATAATTAAGCTACTGAACACATGAACCAAAATAATTTAATACAAAAGATTAAGTGTATTTGCCTTCAAGTTATTTGGAGAAGTTGAGTAACATTTCAACACAAGTGAAGTCAAAGTAAGGAGGAGAACCAAAAGAGCAGCGCAAGCCATTTTCAAGCTAGTAATTAATGACACAACAACAAACTGGTTAGTATTGTGTGTTATTAACTATCAAAATTGGTTAGTATTGTTTGTTATTTCTCTGCATAAATTTTTGTATTAAATTATTTATGATTTGTTTGAATACACCATTAATCAAGAAAGAAAACAATAGAGTTTTCATGAAAAGGAAGCGTATTAGCCAAATTGTCTATTACTTGAAAGTTAGCAACCGATTCTAACAAATATATATTGTCTATACTCCACCATAAAACAGATTATGGGGATGTTTAGAGACATTTTTTGATAAGTAAGTTCACATTACCATAGAAGTACAAATTTATTCCACTTAGCTCAATTTTAAAACATCATCACTAGTTTTTTACCTCTATTTTTTAATTTCCTATTTTTTCAAAATTATTTATATCAAATCAGCAAAAATCATATGATAATTAAAGTGAGAGATGAAAGAAACAGTGGGAGAAGAAAAAGGAAAATTAAAGTGAGAGATGAAAGAAACACTGAGAGAAGAAAAAGGAAAATCTAGCAAAAATAATAAATATATAGAAAATAAGAAAACATATATAAATGAGACAATTATGTTAGAGAAAAGTAAACATCTGATAGTAACATATGATAGTTAGATTAGTACCATAACAATGCAGAACCAAATATAGATGACCAAGCTAATCAAAAAGTGTAATTTCATTGCAAGTTAAATGAAGTGGAAATAATTAAAGAAAAAATTAACCAAAGTTAATAGTAGTAAATGCTGATCTAAATAAATAATAAACTAATTAACGAATACAGTTGATTAATGAATAGTAACAAAACAGAGATCAAAGAGCATAGAAATTATTGGAAGTTAAATTAAGAGGAAAAAACTAAGCAAAATTAATATTAAAATCTAATCAATAGAGAAAGAACCTCCTAGGGAGATAGAGTTATACTTACATAGAGAATAATACAGTTGATGGCAGGAAATGTTATGTTATAATTTTAATGACAAGTCCTTAATTCACAGTAAATATTGAGTTATTATTGTTATTATTATTATTGTTATTTAATGACATCTTTTCTAATTTGCTTAGTTAGAACTGAATCAATTTTACTCTTTCTCTGCATTTTTCTGAAATTCAACTAAAAATAATATATATAGTAGCATGGTTCTTTCATTCTTGTTTTTCTAATTTCACACTTATAATATAGAAGGAGAGGTCTAGGAGTATAAACATCAAAAAGCTTACTAATATGTATGTGTGTATGTTTGGGAATCTCTTACTATATATCAAAATGTTTAAGGGAGAGAGATATTCTAGTTGATTTGTGTTATGAAAAAGAGGTTGAGTATATATATTGAAGAAGAAAACAAGAAGAAGAAGAAGGAGGAGGAGGAGTGTATTATTATTGAGAGAGAGATAGATTATGAGTGAGTGAAGGGTGAAGAAGAATGTTAGATTAACACAAGTATTTATAGAGGAAGAAAAGTGAGTATGTTTGCTTAGTAACAACACATACTCTATTTATTTTTCTTTCTAAACGCACAATGCTAAGATTCTCTTCTCTCAATGTTTAGCTACTTAAGTCATTTAATTTGTTTTCTTTGCAAGAGAATATTAAGAATTATTGTGTTTTGCATACTTGCATTCATGTAATGCAAAAGGTTAAGTATCATACATGCATATTCCTATTGCATTTTTAGCACGGTGAGTCTTAGTGTGGTCCACCTCAAAGTGAAACTTATATGGTTAGGCAACTATACGTGAACTTTGTTCACATTTCCGTACTATCTTCTAATTAACCAACTCATAGTGGGAATCTTTTTTATATTTGAAAATAAAAGACCAAAATATTTATGAAACTAATGTGTGCCTATCAAAAGAAAATGGATGAAACTAGTGTTTTGATCTTTTAAGGTTTTCTTGCTATCGGTCATTATTATTTAGTAATGCATTTAAATCATTTCTCTTATTAATCTTTTTAGATTCGTGAAAAGTTAATTGAAACTAACTTTTACTATTTAATCGTGGGAAGTTATTTATCTTATTAATCATTTTTCTTATTTTTTCTTTCTTATTAATTTAAAAAATTACCACTATTTTTTTTTTTGTCTTACTGACATTTTCTGTAATAATGATATAT